>JAEIGF010000608.1:1589294-1804294 GCA_018903485.1 Drosophila littoralis
AAAAAAGGAGAAAGAGATGCACACAAGTGTGCAAAGCAATGAGTGAGGGCGAGGCAAATGCGTATACACATACATATGTATTTGGGCTGTAAGCATTTAAAACAGGCATACATACATACATAAAGAAAAGACATCAGCCGCAGCGACGATGTGCGCTGAGCGAGATGCGGCTTCATACTGAACGTTCGGCTTTCGAGGCCGGCGTTCGGCTGCTGCTCTCAGCAGTCTTACTTTATCTGGGCACACTAAAACGGCCTCAGACACCCATGGGGCTCACTCGTTGCGAAAAAACCTGCTTCGATTAAAATGCTGTTTGGAGTATCTATGCATTGTATGGTTAGTGATAATACATAGTGTCTTAAAGCGCCTCAGCCTAACATTAAATGACTAAATATTAAATTATCTATATTTTATATACTATATTTATTAGACCTCACGTACGCTTAAATTTCTATGTGAAAAGTAAATCTGCAAGAAAAATGATTCTCAGATCAAAAAGAAAAAAAAACAATCTTATTACTTTATTTTTTCTTATTTATTGTATTTTTTAAATTAATATAGCAAACTAAGATTATCTTTAATTTTACTTAAGAACACTTTTTTCCTACTTACACCCTTCTGCTTAGATGTAGGCTCTAATAGCGTCACTGACAAATTTAGCAGTGAAAAGGGGCACAGCTGGCCGGACTGGCAACTAAAACACCTCCATCGGTTGGTGATGCTATTTAGAGAACTGTGTTATCTAACTAGGCGTTTAGCATATAATTCCATTATCTATTGTATGTATTATCTACTGAATTATGAGGAAGACACTCGTTTTGTCGACCATTAATAAAATAAATAAATAAATAAATATACCAGTTTATGCTGCCCGCCAATTCAAGCAACAATTTAAAGCAAGCATTCACATGCCTTACTATATTCCTCATCTATTTTGACTGTGGATTTGCCATTCAGTTGTTATGTCAAGGGCTTAGTGATTGGCGCGAAATATTTTATGAACTTCCTATAGTAACCGAGCAATCCTAGGAAAGATTTGATTTTTTAATGGCTTTGAGCTTGTTGGGGTTAGGTTTTATACCGGAATCGGTTACTACGTGACCTAGGTATTCGATTTCCTTCCTGAAAAGTTCAGATTTTTCTGGTTGAAGATTTAAATTTGCTCTATTTAACCCTTCGAATTCTCACTTTTGTTTTTGGAGGGATGATGAAAAGACTATAATATCGTCAAGACAGACTCAACAACAATTGCCGTTAAGGTCTGCAAAGATATTGCCCATCACTCTTTGGAAGGTGGCTGGGGCGTTCGAGAGCCCGAAGGCCCGTCTTACAAATTCAAAATGTCCTCCTATTGCCGAAAAGGCTGATTTGCTAATATCTTTTGGACTCATCTGACTTGCTAGATCTATAGCCGTAAAGTATTTGGCTTTACCTATCCCCTCTAGATCGTCGTTGATGTTTGATATGGGATATATATCTTTAACGGTCTTTTCGGTTAATTTTTTTTTAATCAATCTATTATCTCTACGTTTTATTATATGAAGCGTCAGGTTTCTTTGACACGAGAAAAATTGGAATGACTGTGTCTAATTATGTCTTGTTCTAAAAGTTTAGTTATTTGTCTTTGAATTTCTTTTCTTTCTACAAGACTGTATCGTAATGGTTTTGAATGCAATGGATTTTCGTCTGTAGTCTTTATTCTATGTTTGACTATGTCAGTGAAAGTAGGGTTGTCTCCTTCTCGATGAAAAAGTTTCGGAAACTTTTTGCAAGGGTCTTTTAATGTTGTTAGCTCTTCAGCGCTTAGATGGTCTGTCCGCAGTTGGGTAAGTATATCGATATTGTCTTGTTTGGTTCGTTATCATTTATTTTAGATATGTCATTTATCTCAATGTAATCATTATCTATGTATTTATTGACTTGTAATTCTGCTTCGAGGCACAATTTCTGTTTGCCTTGTAAATAATTGATTACTTTCATAAAACTAAAATTTTTTTGGCTTGGTACAGTCCTCCAATTATGAGGACATCTTCGGAAATTTTGGTTGTTTCGCACCAAAATGCGCCGTTAGCGATGCTGACGGGTAGCTTTACTTTTTTTTTGACGTCTTAATGTTGAAAATATCTTAATTGGAAATATTGACTATCGCTTTTAACTGTTGTAAGATGTATATACCAATTAATCCGTCGAAGTATGGGTGGAATTGAAATAGTATTAGTTGATAACGTGTGTTATTTGAAAGTTCCTTAAAAAAGGGTAGCACCAAAGACAATATAAACACTAAGATGAGTAACGCCCATACATTTGCATGCGAAACAAAATTTCTAGGCTGGCTTTATATCTGGCTTTTACAACTTGACACGACATGCCAGCCGACGGCTATTCGTTCAGACGAACGAATGCCAAAGTCGTGGCTTGCTGATGGTGACCCTAGCAACGAAGTTAGTCGCCAGCCTGCCTTCAGCATAGTTGGTCGATGGTGCTTTGCGTCGCTTCGTTTTCGAGGTACATTGAGCGAAAAGTTTTGAACTTACGATCGACGCAAAGTACTTTTTCTTTATCCATGAAATGCATGCTTTATTTATATAATAGTTACGATAAATTTTACAGAAAAATCTAAGTATAAAATCATTTTTTCACAAAGCGCATATTGTGCAATAACTATGTGAGGAAAATAGCACACATAGATTGATTTTACTTTTATTTTTGGACAGTGTATGCTCGAGAGAAGTTCTTGTCTCAGCCAATGGCGTGCAAGCACCTATGTTTGTATGCGTGAATTATGCATGCATAAATATATCAAAATATGTATATATGTTTTGTAATTCACTGCTCTGGCTTTAGCTGGCATGAAATTAATTTTGTTAGTTTTCTAGCGCTGATCATGACCTACCCCAAATTTATATTCACATATGAATGCATGTTGTAAATATGTATTTTTAAGTCGATGCAAATATTTATATAACTTCTTTAAATTAATATCCCTTTTGATGTACGCCAGGTTGGCTAGTTTGTTTTCCACAATCTGCCCTCCTGGTTGCTTGCTTCCTCCTATTCTCTTGGAAATAAATGTCCCATTCTTCTTTAATAGCCCATTCTAAAGCTTCCTGGCGGAAAATCTTACTGCTAATTCGAGTGGATCTCTGACACCTGCTAAGAACGTATTTGGACAAGCATTTGAGAACAATTCCTTAATTTTTTACATCAACTGTTTTGATCATTTTGCAAATGTTTTCAAACAAAATTTGTATTGGGTATTGAGAAAAAGCGAGGTTATGCAATTCGAACATCAGAGTTTGTCGTCTCGCTTGTCGGAACAATGCAATATTAATACATCTTTAATCTCAACCCAATTAAGGTCGGCTCCAGAGGCGTGAGACGCATCATCAGCCTTGCCGTTAATACTATCGCCCAGTTTTTGGGGTTACCGTCATAAGGCGGTAGGAAGCGTATAACGTTCGGGTTTCTAAGAGAGGAAACTGAGTCTTTATTATTTGCTGTTATTGCAGCTTGGTGAGGTGGAGGGGAGTTACAAGTCGAAGTCATTGTCGATGTTGAGTAGAGTTGTGTCGTTTAGTTTAGACCAAGTAGTATTGAACGGGTCATTACAATGAACTACTGAACTTATTCATTGATTAGTGAACTAAATCGGTCATTTAGCTATTCAGTCGGTGATGAACGATGAATTCCGCTCAGCTATGTATGTATGTATGTAGTTATAGAGAAAAAGAAGAATAAACGAGAAAGAAAGGCTATCATCGGCACGCCGAAGATCTAATACCCTTGCAGACCCAACCTTTTCATAATGCTCATAGTGCTTTGCCCGTATCTAAGAAGCACAGGGAAAATAGTTAATGCCGAGCTTGGTCAAGATATCTTGATAAACAAAAAAGTTTTTAATCAAAAACCTAGTTTTCGACAGATCGCTGGCAGATACATATATGATATAGTAGTCCGATGTAAAAAAGATAAATGCCGTGTTTAATCAAATTATATTGAATGACAAAAAAGTTTTCCATACAACAACTTAATTTTCGACCGTTTGGTCCTATGCCTGCTATACGATATAGTGGTCCGATTTTAATAGGACTTTGCATATATATGAGGAGCACAGTAAAACTAATAAATGCCGAGTTTGGTCAAGATATCTTGAAAAACAAAATGTTTTTTCATACAACTTAATTTTCGACCGATCGTTCCTATGGCAGCTATATGATATAGTGGTCCGATCTTAATAGGATTTTGCATATATAAGAGGAGCATAGTAAAACTAATAAATGCCGAGTTTGGTCAAGATATCTTGATAAACAAAATGTTTTTTCATACAAAAACTTAATTTTCGACCGATCGTTCCTATGGCAACTATATGATATAGTGGTCCGATCTTAATAGGATTTTGCATATATATGAGGAGCATAGTAAAAATAATAAATGCCAAGTTTGGTCAAGATATCTTGAAAAACAAAATGTTTTTTCATACAAAAACTTAATTTTCGACCGATCGTTCCTATGGCAGCTATATGATATAGTGGTCCGATCTTAATAGGATTTCGCATATATATGAGGAGCATAGTAAAACTAATAAATGCCGAGTTTGGTTAAGATATCTTGATAAACAAAATGTTTTTTCATACAAAAACTTAATTTTCGACCGATCGTTCCTATGGCAACTATATGATATAGTGGTCCGATCTTAATAGGATTTTGCATATATATGAGGAGCATAGTAAAAATAATAAATGCCAAGTTTGGTCAAGATATCTTGAAAAACAAAATGTTTTTTCATACAAAAACTTAATTTTCGACCGATCGTTCCTATGGCAGCTATATGATATGGTGGTCCGATCTTAATAGGATTTTGCATATATATGAGGAGCATAGTAAAACTAATAAATGCCAAGTTTGGTCAAGATATCTTGAAAAACAAAATCTTTTTTCATACAAAAACTTAATTTTCGACCGATCGTTCCTATGGCAGCTATATGCTATAGTGGTCCGATCCAGCTGGCTTTGACATATGTATGTGCTGCGTGCAACAGAAAAAGGGACTTCTGCAAAGTTTCATTAATATAGCTTTAAAACTGAGAGACTAGTTCGCATAGAAACAGACAGATGGACAGACGGACAGGCGGATGATGATGATGCTGATCAAGAATATATATACTTAATGGGGTCGGAGATGTCTCCTTCTATGCGTTACACATTTCACGACAAAATTATAATACCCTCTGCAAGGGTATAAAAACAAAAAAGTACATAAGGATAGGTTAATATTGTTTAATAAGTAAAACTAAAAAGGAAAATCTTTAATGAAAGAAAAGATGAAACATCTTTGATGCCCACCACCAACAAAAACAAAACAAAATTTTTTAATTAATGATTTATTTATTAAAATTATATATTCTTTAATCAACTATACAATTACTATAATTTCAATTTTAAAAATATTATACTTTTAAAAATTTTTTTAAATTTTTTTATTTAAATTTTAAATTCATTAATCAATTATTATAATTTGCAAACTATATTTACAACATTTTTATAAATAACCATAACATATAAATGACTACATATATTACGTGATTTCCTTAAAAAAGGAGGTGTAGTATGAACAACATCAATATTCAACATACTCAACCAATGTAAGGGTATTGCAAACAATAATACAAATAGTGACACCTTGTTTCTATAACATAACTCAAAGTACGTTCGAAATATGATCGACCATTTATGAGTGGCCTGGCCGTAGCGTGTGATATGCACCGCCTGCATATTCTGCCACATACCTTGCCTTTGCGTTGCGATATGTATATGCTCAAGCATAGCACATATTACATTTTTACGCCTGATTAGCCACAAAGTAACTATCAATATATAATTAAAAAAAAAAAATTATCGTTACAAAAAATTATATTTTATGATACATTCTTTGTCTAATCGGAAAAGAAAGGATATATACACATATATTGAAAATATATTATACAAAGTACAAATCTAAGATTTATCCTAACAAAAACAAATTTTTGGAGTATAAAAATTCGAATATTAAAAAAAAAATATATATATCATCAACTCACTTATCATTCATCAAGACCCCGTTTAGTCTATCGATACAACATCATATATATATAAGTTGATTAAACAACAATATAATATTACGCTATTCTTCTAAAAGGGGAGGTGTGGTGAGTATATGCATTAAATAACACCCTGTATTTAAATACGTAAGTATATATATGAATTAAATAACACCCTGTATTTAAATACATAAGTATGCGACACTTTGTTGCATACAATAACAAACATAAAACCAAAAGCGCAGAGCCAATTGACCTAAGCTAATATTACGCATATTGACCTAGGTTTATATTACGTATCGCGGGCCGCTAGTACTCTATCTGGCCGTTTAGCTGACGGCGCATATCCCACGCTACGCTTAAGTAGCGCAAGCCAAGAGTGACATACACATACATATGTAGTCACCAATGCATGCACATTACGCACACTCTCTCTCTTTTAATTATGAATTGCTGGGACAGAGCGATACATATAATAATATCTATTTCTAATGTTTTGAAGTGGACAGAGTTTCAAACAAAGAATATTCGAAAAACCCCTTTGAACGAAAACAGTCGTGATGTTTCTCTCAACATATTTCATAAGCCCAGGATAATTAAGTAAATTAAGAGGAGTCTTTGTGCAGACAGTGTGCGACCGAATCCAGTATTTCAGACCACAGGAACATTCCTTATCAAGGTTAAGTCTCGCAACAGACATCTGCTCAAATAATATGATGCAATATTTTTTAGCTCTCTATCAACACTGCTTGCCTTGAAATTGTTCATTTCTCTTACCCCATTATTTCTGGCAGCACTAATAAGATTCATCAGCATGCGTCCAAAACACAGTTTATTAAGTTATACAGTTACTGATTTCGTAGGACCCAAAACTGAACAGCAAAATTGCAGGCAGCATCGATGACTCTTACGCGTCCTCTCGTCAATAGGAAGACAACAAAATTTACTTTAACATAGCCCACATATGTATTTCTGGCTTGATTATCCTGAATACTAATAAAATCAGAGAACTTTTAAGTGGGGGTGCATATCCAGAGAGAAACTGCTACACTCCCAAGTCCTTATAAATTACACTTTACGTACCCATCTCTAGCAATTATCTATTATTCGATAAATCATGCTATTTAAACTTAAAATGTCATAGTTTTTTCTGTGTGAAGCACACGCAAATGCAATTCAATGGCATTCAGCATACACACACACATAAGAAGTTTCAGTCTTTTTATACCCTGAACCCATTAAAATGGGTAAAAGGGTAAAATGTATTTGTGCAAATGTATGTTACAGTCAGAAGGAAGCATCTGGGACCCCATAAAGTATATATTTTCTTGATCAGCATCAATAGCCGTGTCGATCTAGCCATGTCCGTCTGTGTGTCCGTCCGTCCGTCTGTCCGTATGTATGAACGCAAGGATATCAGAACCTATAAAAGCTAGAGACTTGAAATTTCAGCTGTAGGTCCTCCTAGGGCCAGCGCAGATCGAGTTTGTTTCCGATAATCGATAACTTACTCCGTTTCCAAGCAATCGATAAAATCGATACCGACAACCTGTTTTTTTTAGCAAATTGGGTAGATATTAAAAGCCGGAGTCACCATACTTTTTTTCATTTATTTTATTAATGGTCGTCAAAACGAGTGTCTTCCTCATTATTCAGTTAAAAGCCAAATTAGAGAACACAATTTTCTAATAGCGTCATTGACTGATGGAGGTGCTTTATTAGCCAGTCCGGCCAGCTGTGCCCCTTTTCACAGCTAATTTTGTCAGTGACGCTATTAGAGCCTACATCTAAGAAGAAGGGTGTAAGTAGGAAAAAAGTGTTCTTAAGTAAAACAAAAAATAATCTTAATTTGCTGTATTACCTAAAAAAATACAATAAATAGGGCAAAAGAAAGAAAGAAGTTATTAATAAAGTAAAGGAATTTAAACAAGATATAAAGAATGTTAGGTAGATAGGATAGAGAGATAGAAATAGGAAATGACCGACCTGGTGGGGGAAAATTTATAGCCGGTTCGGTAAGCTATGCCCCTGCTCATAGCTGGTAATGGTCAGTGACTTCCCGAAGGTATCCTCCAAAGCAACGATTTTATTAGGGGTAGAGAAAGTTCAGTCGAGAAAACGTGCTGTAAACAATAATAATTTTTACATAGCACGCGAAAAGGATTGTGCATGGCGTAGTCTGTTGTGCAAGTAGATAGGAATAAGGGGCGATAATTTCTAGTTGGTCTAGCTGGAACAGAGAATTGAAGACGCCCTAACAGAAAAGGAGAATCTATATCGCCAACAATCAACTTATGTAGAAAGACAACACCGAGAATTTTCGTACGGTTGATTAACGACGGAAGATTAAAAAGAAGCAGCCTGCTGGAGTGAGATGGCAACCGAAGATTAGGGTCCCAATTTAAACCTCGTAAGGCAAAAAGCAGAAATTGCTCCTGAACAGATTCAATACGATCCTGGCTATTAATATACTGCGGAGACCAGATGCAAGAGCAGTATTCAAGGATAGGGCAAACGAGAGAGATGTACAGAAGTTTCGTTATAAAAGGATCGTTAAACTCTTTAGACCATCGCTTAATGAATCCAAGTACACCTTTTGCCTCATTAACGATGGTATCTATATGCAGATTGAAACTGAGTTTAGAATCAAAAAGAACGCCTAGATCCTTAAATGTTAGTATACGTTGCAATGGAGTATTGTCAATTGTATAGCTGACAAGACAAGGTGTAGTGCGATAAAACGGGGGTAGTATTTGGCAGTCGCTTGGAGAAGGCGATAAGGAAAACATTGGAGATAAATCCAAGTTGTTAGGCAGGGACAAAAGAGGCGTAGGTGTCTGAATAGACGGAGATGGCAACTGCAAAAATTGAGGCTCCAACCGGCGATTGGTTGAGACTCGAATTTGTATTTGCCAAGCAACTCAAAACTGGAGTCAAAATTACTCGAGAGCTGCTTCAATTTTAAGAATTGATTTCTCACAGAATTATACATTCTAGAGAAATAAATATGCTTGTCGATGCAAGCTGCCGCAGCCCTTCTTGGCAATTGCAGCGATCTTGCCGCAATCACGCCCAGTGAGACCTGCAAATTTAGTATGCATCATATTCTCATACAGCCAGCAATTAACAAATTGCGGCAGTGCAAAATCATCAGCCTGCTTGAACGTGCAATGTTTCTTACAGCACAACATAATAACTACCAGCGTTAAAAGGTAAGCAGCAATTGCGAGAGCGCAGGGCAAAACAAAACACACTGCACAGAACCAGAATAGAGCAAGTAAACGCTCGAAAAATAACTATTCGTACACAAGCAAATTGTTTGGAGCGAAAAGCAAGAGCAAAAATTTTCGAGAGCGCGATGCACAAGCTGAAATATGCAGCAGTGAACACACGCACAAACATATGTATGCACAGGGGAGCACCAAAGCAAACGAATCAAAACAGACAATAACAAAAACACGGAACTGACGCCGCGTTCAATAAATGCAATTATTAACAGACTACCGCTTCGTGTACAGACTTGGCTAAATATTCCATAGCCAAGTCGAACTTCTTTCTTCTGAATTATCAATGCTATGAGAATTATCTAACTCGTTGTAAAAGGCAATTTGCCCAAAATCCGAGACAGTTTTACAATTTTGTAAACTTGAAGCGTAAATCTTCAAGTTTGCCAACTTCGTTTTCTTTCGGGATGGATAAAGCTACTAATGACTCTGATTCTGCTAACCTCTTTGCTAATTTTTTCCAATCAACTTACTCCTCAGTCTGTCCTAATAATAATTCTTACCCTTATACTATTTCTTCCTCTAGTTCTATACCTCCTCCTATTATTTCACACTCCTCTCTCCTTTTAGCTATAAACTCTTTAAAATCTTCTTACTCTCCTGGGCCTGACAATATTCCTAGTTGTCTACTCAAGGAGTGTAGTTCTTTATCCATTGCAAAAGCTTTTTAATCTATCTCTTGAATCTTCTGTCTTTCCATCTCTTTGGAAAGAATCTTATATCATTCCTCTCCACAGGAAAGGTGGAAAGTCTGATATACAAAATTACAGGGGCATTGCAAAACTGTCCGCTATTCCTAAATTATTTGAAAAAATAATCACTTCGAATTTGCAGCATTTCTGCAAATCAGTTGTTTCCCCTGTTCAACATGGATTCGTAAAGAATCGGTCAACTACGACCAATCTGCTTGAATTTACTTCCTTGGTAAATGATGCTTTTCTTTAGAAAATGCAAACTGATGTCATTTATACTGACTTCAGTAAGGCGTTTGACTCTGTGCACCATGACATTTTACTTTTTAAACTTGACCGAATAGGTTTCCCTCCGTCTCTTTTGCTTTGGATAAGTTCTTATTTAAAAGGTAGGACCCAAAGAGTAAGAGCTGAGGCAGACTACCTCTAAACAGGTTCACGTTACTTCTGGTGTTCCTCAAGGTAGTCATCTTGGACATTTACTCTTTACTCTTTTTATAAATGATCTCCCCTCTGTTATATCGCATGCCCGTGTACTCATATATGCGGATGAGATGAATCTTATACTATCATACACTAATCCCCTACATCATTCTCGTCTACAAGACGATTTGAACGCTATGCAACTTTGGTGTTCGGCCAATCAATTGCATCTGAATTGTTCAAAGTGTATGTTTATGACATTTTATCGTACTACACCTTATCTTGTCAGTTATACAATCGACAATACCCCTTTGCAACGTATACTAACAGTTAAGGATCTAGGCGTTCTTTTTGATTCTAAACTCTGTTTCAATCTTCACATAGATACCATCGTTAATGAGGCAAAAGGTGTACTTGGATTCATTAAACGATGGTCTAAAGAGTTTAACGATCCTTTTATAACGAAACTTCTGTACATCTCTCTTGTTCGCCCTATCCTTGAATACTGCTCTTGCATCTGGTCTCCGAAGTATAACAATAGCCAGGATCGTATTGATTCTGTTCAGAAGCAATTTCTGCTTTTTGCCTTACGAGGTTTAAATTGGGACCCTAATCTTCGGTTGCCATCCTACTCCAGCAGGCTGCTTCTTCTTAACCTTCCGTCGTTAACCAACCGTAGTACAATTCTCGGTGTTGTCCTTCTACATAAGTTGATTATTGGCGATATAGATTCTCCTTTTCTGTTAGGGCGTCTTCAATTCTCTGTTACGTCTAGACCAACCAGAAATTACCGCCCCTTATTCCTGTCTACGTGCACAACAGACTACGCTATGCACAATCCTTTTCGCGTGCTATGTAAAAATTATAATAGTTTGCATCACGTTTTCTCTATAGAACTTTCTCTACCCCTAATAAAATCGTTGCTTTCAGGATACCTTCGGGAAGTCACTGACCATTCCCAGCTATGAGCAGGGTCATAGCTTGCCGGACAGGCTGTAAATTTTCCCCCACCGGGTCGGTGATTTCCCATTACTTTACTTTTCTCTCTGTCCTATCTACTTAACACTCTATACATCTAGCTTAAATTTCTTTACTTTATTAACAATCTTCTTACTTTCTTTTTTCTTATTTATTGTATTTTATTAATTAATATAGCAAACTAAGATTATCTTTAATTTTACTTAAGAACACTTTTTTCCTACTTACACCCTTCTGCTTAGATGTAGGCTCTAATAGCGTCACTGACAAATTTAGCTGTGAAAAGGGGCACAGCTGGCCGGACTGGCAACTAAAACACCTCCATCGGTCGGTGATGCTATTTAGAGAACTGTGTTATCTAACTAGGCTTTTAGCATATAATTCCATTATGTATTGTATGTATAATGAGGAAGACACTCGTTTTGTCGACCATTAATAAATAAATAAATAAATAAATAAATAAACAACAGAATAACACTGTGCACAATTACAAAGCTTTTTAAATGAAGCACATAAAATGCCAAATTTAGAAATAACAAGTAAGTAGTGGGGAGCTCCCGACTAGGGAATACCCTGAACCCTCTTATTCGAACGCCAAATGCAGCACGCGCTCGTTTGAAGTAATAAAGATAAACTTAAAAAAAAAAGTTCCCTTGGCAGGGGTCGAACTCGGAACTGACCGCATTACTTGCTGCCGACTCTACTCAGCAGCCACACCAGCAAAAAATATAAAAATAATAGTTCCCCGGTGGGACTCGAACTCGTGACAGAACCCACCACTTGCCACTGCCTCTACTCAATGAAATTCAACTCTACTATGAAATTCAGAACATACTGAAAAACATTTTTACCAATACATTTTTGTTTACAAAAAAGTTTGTCCTAGATATCGAAAACATAATCGATCGAGAAATTGTTATAGAAGAAACTCATGCTTGTGCTCATAGAGGCTTGAGTGAAAATCTTAAGCAAATTCTTAAATACTATTATTGGCCAACATTATACAAAAACCTTAAGCAACACATACGCTTTAGTAAAATTTGTAACAACAATATAACAGAAACCCAAAGCAAATTTCTATTTGCAAAGGCGAACAGTTACATATCAATAGATTTCATTCTTAAAAATTAACATTCATGACATGCTTAGACGCATATTCCAAATTTTTAGTGATAAAGGAAATCAATAATAAATCAGATATGGCAAACAAAGTGTTGGAACTAATCCAAACTTCTGCATTTGTTAAATCTATATTGATGCACAATGAACCTCCGTTTTCATCAGCACAATTCCAGTCTTCAATGTCTCGATCAGGTATAACTATTAATTTTGCAGACCCCAGACACAGTTTAACCAACGGTCAGGTAGCAAGAGTTCATTCTACAATAATCGAAATTTCATGTTGTGTTCAAAAAGAATACAACATAATGGATCACTCCGAAGTCATATACCGAGCAGTTAAAGAATATAACAATACAATGCAATCAACAACCCGACAAAAACCATGTGACATATTATTTAACAAAATAGAATTCAAACTTGTCAGATAAACTAAAATCAGCCCAAGCTAAAATGTTAGGGTATCATAACGAAAAGTCACCAAAAAATTGCCAAGAAGGTGAAAAAATTGATGAGAAAAAACATGGCGAACGAAATAAACTGCAGCCTAGATACAAAATACAAGTAGTTAAAGAAGACTTAGGAATTAATGAAAAAATAAACAATAGGGATCGGAAAATCTTTTTTTATACGAATCATATGGAGAGTTTTTTCACGTTACTAATCTAAGTTTTTATAACGAAATTATTGAAAAAGAACTTAAATTCTTTAAACACGAAAAGAATACCATTGATTGGGAAATAACCATGGCATTGACTTTAATCAAAACACTCCTTTCTCAACTTGCACCTCACAACATTGCCAAACGTAGTATCAATGAACTAGGTACCATTATTATTGATTTATAGCTCTGGGGTGGTAGCAGGGAGGTGGCGATAGGTCTGAAATTACATATGTATAATATTCTAGAAGCAACATATCAAGTTTGGTGGCTCTAGCTCTTATTATTTACCCAATTTGCTAAAAAGCAGGATGTCGATATTGATTGCTTGGAAACGGAGTAAGTTATCGATTATCGGAGCACCTACATCTAAAATTTCAAGTCTCTAGCTCTTATAGGTTCTGAGATCCTTGCGTTCATACATACGGACGGATGGACGGAAAGACAGACGGACATGGCTGGATGGACTCGGCTATTGATGCTGATCAAGAATATATATACTTTATGGGGTCTGTCTAGCTACGCAGCCAAAACAACTGTAGCGAACTCGCAACTGATAAGAGCAGCATCTTAATTTTATCTTATAATACTAGCTCTGCAAAGCAATTGCCTAAATTTCGCTCTTAAGAATTTATTTACATAGAGCTGCCGCTCTTCGCTGTAACGATCGTTTTATTGCCCTAGCTTTACTTATGCGAAGGCCTCGATGCTGCGCATCGATTTAGTTAAGTGCGTTCGCTTCATGCATTTGGTACACATCGGCCACTTGCATTACTCAAAATTATAACTAATAATTGTCGCTTCGCTAAAATTGGCACGTACTAATTCGGTTTCGCTTGCCTATATAAAACTATTGCTCTTAAATAATAAGCACAGACCAATTCGGATCTGCCTGCTTTTCGTAACTTTAAGAAAAATAAAATCAAATTGGAACACAAGAAATAAAAGGTTAATTATTTCTATTTGTGAAAGCTATTAAAAAAGCTCAATAGCGCAACAGGGTCGGAGATGCTTTCTTCTGCCTGTTACATACATTTGCATTTTGCACAAATACAATATACCCTTTTTACCCATTTTTAATGGGTTCAGGGTATAAAAAGCAGGATTAAAGCGCAAAAATATATAAAAATCTTGGAGCACAAGTAAAACACGTCAATCACTCTCAACTGAGAACTCTCTCTTTCTGATTATTCCAGAAAAGTGTATATTTATCAAGTATCTTTCATTTTATACCTATCGCCACCTTCCCGCTACTACCTCATAGCTATAAATCAAGTTGATAACCAAACTTGTATTGCCCACTAATTTAAGCCACAATTTAAATGCAATTGACTATTTGAGAATACACAAATATTCTATGGTACAATAAGATATCCTGTAGAAAATTTCACTAAGACCGGTTAAGAAAAAACCACAAAGTTATGTGTTTTATTGCGCAATTGGATGGGGCACCTAGCGCAAATTCCAAGAATTTCTGTATACATGTACACACACACATTCATGCGTGTCTGCTACGAATTCTATCAACAGCATTGCAATTGCGATTGTTTTTTGTGCTGCTATTTTAATTTTTTTTTTTCTCTATAGGTGTGGCTCAATAGAGGCAGTGGCAAGTGGTGCGGTCTGTCGCGAGCTCGAGTCCTACCGGGGAAAATTTTTTTTTAATTTTTGCTGGTATGACTGCTGAGTAGAGTCGGCAGAAAGTAATGCTTTTCGAAAAATATATAATCGATATATTTGGCCACCAGTCTGTTCTTGTGGTACTCAGGACCCACCACAATTGGCATTCCACAATTCTCGCTTTCTTTTTTCGTCGCTGAAAACTCGTTGCCTCTGCTAATTCGCTATCTTTGCTTCGTCGATGCAATTCGCTACTTCAGCTTGGTGGATTCCTCTGCCAACTCGCTGCTTCTGCTGTTAACATTTTGGCTGTGAACTTGTATTTCGCTGTTGGAAAAGCTCACACAGTTGAGGCATTGAGGCATCACATCTGACATTGCCAGACTAAAGTTGGTTGACATTTTGGAGGCTTACAACTTTCGCTCAACTATTGATTTAAACTTACCCGAGCGAGCGAAATTCAATCGAAATATCGCGAACTTAGTGGATGTTATTAAGGAGATTTTTTGTAGTACAATTCGATATTTAATTTGAAGATCCTCAGGACAATGGACGTGCAAAGATGGAGGACACATTTCTCAGCATCAAAACCTAACTGGGTGATGTATTGCGTAGCACCTCAATCGAACCCTGAAATGGGTTCCGTTTTGGCTGCCATCAAGTCTTTCATGATGGGCTTTTGATGGGAAACGAGTAGAATTTAAAAACTTCATGACATCATTAAATCTGATTATCGGCTGAAAGTACTCTCTCTCTAACATGATAAGGTTTAACAATCTATTGAATTGTTTTAAGCGCCCTGCCCTAGAGGCGGTAATGTTCAACTGACTTAGGAAAATTATCCCAAGGCTCTTGCTGGTTATGACAATTCTACGTATACATCGTTGTTCAATCTACAGCGAGTCGACAAACCGGACGGAAATCAGCTGTGCAGGCTGCTGGACAATCCGTCAGCATTGTACTCTTCACTCTTGTTATTGGGTACAGGATCAGATATTGCCCAAGCCATGCTAATATACATTGTCATCGGAAAATGTGACCAGCATACTCGAAGTAAGTGGAACGAGTTTCTTGACTTACGAACGTCATTGTCAGTTTCTAATCCAACATTCATTGCATGTTCCAGGCTCGACCACGAAATTTTACAATGTTCTCAGTTTTAAGACGTGGGATTCATCAGTTTTAGCCAACAACAAGGCAGAGGGCTATTTCACACTCGTTTCCAAGTCAGTTTTTATGAAGAATTATTGAAATTAAATCTCGTTTTTCACCGTTTGAATTTACTTGACAGCTTTTCACCCTTACACTGTCAATCAACCGGATTCGAAAATCGACACTTCAGATGGTTGTCCAAGAATACTCTACTTGTGGACGAAACTTTCGATCAGTCTGGTCGGATCTACTTCCTTTCCGGTACAGATGCATATTTTGAATGCTTGGCGGTTGGACAGTTCGAGTTTGGAGACAACTACCGGACCTTTAGAAAACTTTGCTTGGATGGGTTGTGTTTGACAAGTAGCACCCTCAATCGTCTGAGCTGTCATCAATGTGCTTGCTTTCGGTAAAAGAGACAATTGACAAGAAGCTACAACTACTGTGGAATATTAAGGCTAGGCAAAATTCATTAAACTTAGTCGATCCCCGAACATCCGGATCTATTAAGACATGTACTCAACAACAGGTGGACAACGGACCGATTGTTGTGTGCGTCTGCCTTTCAGGGAAGATCCAACGCGCCTTGGAAATTCAACCGATCTTGCTTTTTGTCGTTTTCTATCCCTCGAGAAGCTTCATACTTAGCAGAAGGCGGTTTGATCGCAATATGTAACCTTCAGAAGGTATATGAAGAGCTCGAAGACACATTTAGCGACGAATCCACAATAAAGTGACCCACACTTTTACATACCTCACTATTTTGTTTTTGGGCCCAGCAGTATATTGATGAATCAATCCAGCATTCATCAAATAATTTACTTTTTGTTGCTCCACCGCGGCAAAAAGATGTGCGTATACTTCTCCTTTTCGGGAGGCAGAGGACATTACGAAAATGTAATAGCAAGTTTTAGGCAACCCAGTAGAATAGAAGTATCAATATGTATTCTGGAAAGCGGTCTCCTATGGTAATGTTCAAATTCAGGTAAATCTCGGGTGGCTCCAGTTAGTCCATTATTCAGAATCAAACTTTAAATGAAAAGTTTATATATGTACCATTAAATTGCACCCTGGTGGCAGCGTATCACGTAGATGTCTAGCTCATAAACTACATCAATCAATTAGGTTTACAAAACCTGCAATACTACATGATGTCGAAACTAATTGGCCGTGCCAACAGTGTGACAAAGATTCGATTCCGAGAAACGGAAGGTTACATATGCTGCAACAATGGAAATTAACTCATGTTACAACATAGGCTCATATTACGCATATTGACCTGGGTTTATATTACGTATCGCGGGCCGCTAGTACTCTATCTGGCCGTTTAGCTGACGGCGCATATCCCACACAACGCTAAATTAGCGCAAGCCATGAGTGACATGCACATATGTACTCACCAATGCGTGCACATAACGCACAGTCTCTCTCTTTTAATTTTGATCTGCTGCGACAGAGCGATACATATAATAATATCTATATCTAAGGTTTCGAAGCGGACAGAGTTTCGAATAAAGAACATTCGAAAAACCTCTCTGAACGAACACAGTCGTGATGTTTCTCTCAACATATTTCATAAGCCCAGGATAATTAAGTAAATTAAGAGGAGCCTTTGTGCAGACAGTGTGCGACCGAATCCAGTATTTCAGACCACAGGAACATTCCTTATCAAGGTTAAGTCTCGCAACAGACATCTGCTCAAATAATATGAAGAATTTAAAAACTTCATGACATCATTAAATCTGATTATCGGTCGAAAGTAATCTCTTTCTAACATTATAAGGTTTAACCATCTATTGAATTGTTTTAAGCGCCCTGCCCTAGAGGCGGTAAGGTTCAACTGATTTAGGAAAATTATCCCAAGGCTCTTGCTGGTTATGACAATTCTACGTATACATTGTTCAATCTACAGCGAGTCGACAAACCGGACGGAAATCAGCTGTGCAGTCTGCTGGACAATCCGTCAGCTTTGTACTCGTCACTCTTGTTATTGGGTACAGGATCAGATATTGCCCAAGCCATGCTAATATTCATTGTCATCGGAAAATGTGACCAGCATACTCGAAGTAAGTGGAACGAGTTTCTTGACTTACGAACGTCATTGTCAGTTTCTAATCCAACATGCATTGCATGTTCCAGGCTCGCCCACGAAATTTTACAATGTTCTCAGTTTTAAGACGTGGGATTCATCAGTTATAGTTAACAACAAGGCAGATGGCTATTTCACATACGTTTCCAAGTCAGTTTTTATGAAGAATTACTGAAATTAAATCTCGTTTTTCACCGTTTGAATTTACTTGACAGCTTTTCACCCTTACACTGTCAATCAACCGGATTCGAAAATCGACACTTCAGATGGTTGTCCAAGAATACTCTACTTGTGGACGAAACTTTCGATCAGTCTGGTCGGATCTACTTCCTTTTCGGTACAGACGCATATTTTGAATGCTTGGCGGTTGGACAGTTCGAGTTTGGAGACAACTACCGGACCTTTAGAAAACTTTGCTTGGATGGGTTGTGTTTGACAAGTAGCACCCTCAATCGTCTGAGCTGTCATCAATGTGCTTGCTTTCGGTGAAAGAGAGAATTGACAAGAAGCTACAACTACTGTGGAATATTAAGGCTAGGCAAAATTCATTAAACTTAGTCGATCCCCGAACATCCGGATCTATTAAGACATGTACTCAACAACAGGTGGACAACGGACCGATTGTTGTGTGCGTCTGCCTTTCAGGGAAGATCCAACGCGCCTTGGAAATTCAAGCGATCTTGCTTGTTGTCGTTTTCTATCCCTCGAGAAGCTCCATAGTTAGCAGAAGGCGGTTTGATCGCAATATGTAACCTTCAGAAGGTATATGAAGAGCTCGAAGACACATTTAGTGACGAATCCACGATGAAGTGACCCACACTTTTACATACCTCACTATTTTGTTTTTAAGCCCAGCAGTGTATTGATGAATCAATCCAGCATTCATCAAATAGTTTACTTCTTGTTGCTCCACCGCGACAAAAAGATGTGCGTATACTTCTCCTTTTCGGGAGGCAGAGGACATTACGAAAATGTAATAGCAAGTTTTAGGCAACCCAGTAGAATAGAAGTATCAATATGTATTCTGGAAAGCGGTCTCCTATGGTAATGTTCAAATTCAGGTAAATCTCGGGTGGCTCCAGTTAGTCCATTATTCAGAATCAAACTTTAAATGAAAAGTTTATATATGTACCATTAAATTGCACCCTGGTGGCAGCGTATCACGTAGATGTCTAGCTCATAAACTACATCAATCAATTAGGTTTACAGGACCTGCAATACTACATGATGTCGAAGCTAATTGGCCGTGCCAACAGTGTGACAAAGATTCGATTCCGAGAAACGGAAGGTTACATATGCTGCAACAATGAAAACTAACTCATATTACAACATAGGCTCATATTACGCATATTGACCTAGGTTTCTAGGTGACATACACATATGTACTCACCAATGCGTGCACATAACGCACACTCTCTCTCTTTTAATTTTGATCTGCTGCGACAGAGCGATACATATAATAATATCTATATCTAAGGTTTCGAAGCGGACAGAGTTTCGAATAAAGAACATTCGAAAAACCTCTCTGAACGAAAACAGTTGTTGCGCTATTGAGCTGTTTCAATAGCTTTCACAAAAAAAAATAATTAACCTTTTATTTCTTGTGTTCCAATTTGTTTTTATATATCTTAAAGTTACGGAAAGCAGGCAGACCCGAATTGGTCTGTGCTTATTATTTAAGAACAATAGTTTTATATAGGCAAGCGAAACTGAATTAGTACGTGCCAATTTTAGCGAAGCGACAATTATCAGTTATAATTTTGAGTAATGCAAGTGGCCGATGTGTACCAAATGCATCGAGTTAGGCAATTGCTTTGCAGAGCGAGTATTATAAGATAAAATTAAGATGCTGCTCTTACCAGTTGCGAGGTCGCTCCAGTTGTTTTGGATGCGTAGCCAGACATTCTCCCCCTGTTGGAAGACATGGGCCTTCAACAGATTCCCTGATGGGCAATTGTCACAGCTTGTTTGCAGCTCTTCTCGTTTCTCCTGTTGCGGTGCGCAAAATGTCTACGCGAGCGACTCCATCCTTCCCCACGATTAACAATGTGATTCTCGCCAGTGGCCACCTTAGAGGCGGCAGATTTTCATCCTTTACGAGGACTATGCCGTTGACGCATAGGCCTGGTATCGGAGTACGCCATTTGGAGAGCTGCTGAAGCAGTGTTAAGTATTCTTCACGCTGGAGTTGCTGGAGGTATGTAACGCGTTGCCAGCCATACAGACGATTGATTTGAAGGTGCGTCACATCAGGCTCAACGAACCATGAGCTGGGTCCACCAATCAAGAAATGAGCTGGAATGAGCACATCTAGATCTGCTGAATCTTCTGAAAGAGGAAACAATGGCCTGGAATTAATTATCGATGCTATGTGGCAGACTAGGGTGCGAAACTCTTCGAAGTTGAGAACACAAGATCCAACAGCACAATAAAAATGATGCTTCGCTGTCTTCACTGCTGCTTCCCAAAGGCCGCCAAAATGCGGTGAACGAGGAGGTATAAATTTCCAATCAATGGAATCAGCCATGCAAAATTTATGCACTGGATCAATATGATTGCGACTGATGAATAGACACTTGAGATTCAGAAGCTCGTTCTTGGCGCCGACAAAGTTGGTAGCGTTATCCGAACATATTTGAGATGGCCTGCCTCGAGTCGATATAAACCTCTTAAGCGCATTCAAGAATGAAGCTTTGGACAGATCCTTGACCAGTTCCAGGTGAACCACTTTAGTCGCGAAGCAGACGAAGACAGCCATGTAACATTTGACTGGAGCTTTATTTCGTACGTCTGGCTTATAGAAAAATGGTTCACAATAGTCAACGCCAGAGACTTCAAAGGCTCGACATGCAGTCAAACGTTCTTTGGGCAGATCAGCCATTATATGCTCTACTAATCGAGGCTTGGCACGAAAGCATCTCACACATTTTCCAACCACCTTGGATACGGTCTTCCTTCCACCAATCGGCCAATACTGCAACCGAATGATTGTTTTCAGAGGAGCTACACGCGATTTGGAACACAACAACTGACAACTGGCGGATGTTCGTCGAGAAAGGACGTAGACACAGGCCCCATATGCTTCGATGCTGGCGTCGCAGAAACCGTGAACTTCTAACTCTGCTGCAGGTATTGACACGAGGCGAGGAAATTTAAGAAACTGTGCCTTCTCATAACTGCAGCAAAGATCATGCCAATCTGTTGCTAGTGATGATGGCAAGCTCTCGTCCCACTCAAGCTTTGCCTTCCAGATCTGCTGCAAAAAGATTTTAGCCTTAGCGATTACCGGCCCTATGAGTCCAAGCGGGTCATACAAGCGAGCTATGGTCGATAGTATTGATCTTTTGGATGGTTTGGATCTCTGCTGATTGGACGAAAAGGAAAACAACAACCGATCCGACGCTGAGTCCCAAGTGAGTCCAAGAGTTTTGGTGATGTCGCTACCATCATCACACTTCAGAGAAGATTCTCTGTCCTCTACGGGTATCCCTTTCAGTACAGCAGCATTATTTGAGCACCACTTTCACAACTTGAAGCCCCCACTTGCCAAGATTCCAGCCGCCTGATTAAGAATTTCCTTTGCTTCTTGAATTGAATCACCCCCTGAAATGAGGCCATCAACGTAGAGATCCAATTGGAAAATTAGTTTCCTCATCCATAGAAAGCTGAGGAATGAAACTGGCTTTGTTCCGTATGTAACTGTATCCAGCTTAAAAATCTTTATAACCTGTTCTGGCGAGTCTCGCCACAGAATGCATTGGAGAAAATCGTCCGGTGCTGAAACGTGTACGCAGCGATACATTTGAAACAGCGAGCTTTGAATAACAGATCCAGCCATCAATAGTTCATTCAATAAATAACCTGACGAGGTAGCTGCTGAGCCGTCGAAAACGACTCGCAACTTTGTCGTTGAACTGTCTTCTTTAAAGACACAGTGATGAGGAAGAAAGTATTTACAAACTCTAATAGACTCTGGAGCAACAGGCGACATATGACCAAGATCCAAATATTCCTTTAGAAAGTTTGAATATTGAATCTTCAGATCTGGACGATTTTGTAGTTTGCGTTCCAGGGTCAGGAACCGACGAAAGGCTTATTGGTATGACGTCCCCAGACATTCCAAACTTCGCTTGAAGGGTAAACGAACTGAATATTGGCCACTAGGCAATCTGATATGAGTCTTTACGAAATGTTCTTCACAAATGTTTTCTTCCTTTGAAGTGGTAGGTGTAATTTCCAAGCAGGATTCTATTTCCCAAAATCATCGAAAAAATTCATCAGCACGTTCTTCAGAACTTGACTCAAGTTTGCCCGCAGTATGCTTTGCCATTAACGTAGAACCACTCAAGCGCGGTCCGCCTCCAGAAACTACCCAAGCAGCAAGTCCATGCGTTGAGGTTTAAAGAAAGACGGATCTGCAAGTTTTATGTTATCGGGAATGTTCCAATTCGTCGTGTTGATAGTAAAACTCGGTTGACTATCAGTTATGTTTGGCGCTACCAGAGCCGTGAGGCATGTTGCGTGAGGCATGTTCACAGACTTGAGACTGTATTGTGATAGTGACCGTGTTTCCTTCTGTTTCAAAACGAGAATCTCCTAGACCAGAGAAAATGGCTGAGGACTTGTGCTTCTTTAGCTGAAGCTGTTGAGCAAGGCGCGACGTTATAAGGTGAAGCTAAGAACCAGAATCCAAAAGGGCACGACAAGGTATCAAAGTGCCGGAGCGATTTTTAACAAAGATCATAGCCGTAGCCAAGACGACAACATCACTACTGAAATACTGGGCAACAAGAGATGTGGAGGTAAATGGCGACGACTTAGCGAAAGAGGCATGGGCTATAGGCTATGAATTTGCAGGCTCAATCAGGTGACCAGACGGAAATACCGAATTATTTAAATGCAGCAGCGAATGATGTTTCGCCTTGCAGGTCCGACAGCATCCAGAGCTGCATGATCGCAATTGATGACCTTTCTTTAGGCAATTCAAGCACAATGCAACTCGTTTTGCCTCCCTAAGCCGTAATGCAGGGGTCAAATTTCTAAATCGGGAAAAATTATATATATTATGACCAGGGCTGTCACCAAAGACGCAGACAGGGAAGTCGTGGTTAGAGGCGATAAATTACGATCGACTGATGTTAATTGCTCTAGTTTTTCCCACCTGTTGGCTAGGGGCATAGCTTGCCATAGCAAAATTTACGGTTTCCATTGTTCTGCATCTCTGCTCCAGAAACGTAGCCATATGCTCCCACGATGGTATTAAGTTGAAGAACGACGAATCCTCTACCCTTTCTTCCCATTTGGCTTGTGATGTTGGGTCCAGCTTTTGTAAAATAATCTGTACAATGATGCATCCAGCGATTTGTTCGGAGTTGCCCATGCTCTTTAACGCGCGAATATGTGCGTTGAATTGGTCGGATAACTCCCTTAGCGACGCGGCCGATCCACCTGCCACCCTCTTGAGCCCCAATATCTCAAGTATGTGTGCCTGAAAAACCAAACGTCTATTATTAAACCTTTTCTCCAATAAATTAAGTGCTATGGCATAATTATCGTTTGTTATTTCCAATGATCGAATCACGTCCAGCACTGAATCTTTCACGAAGATGCTGCAGCTTTTCGATATCTGCTAGATCAGGATGATATTCTATGAAGGTTGTGAACATAGAATAAAAGTCGGCCCATTCTGTGTAACCACCACTGAACGTAGGCAACTTTATTGAGGGTAGTGTCGGCGGTGCCTTAGCTCTAACTGTCTGCGAGGGCAGCACAGATTGGTCGCGAAATGTTGAGCAGGGCTATATTGAGACACGTTTCGCAATTTCACTCCTAACCGAAATTTCCATAGAAACTGATAACTCGTCGAAGTCCTCACGCAATTGGTTACCGATTTCATCAAAGTCTAGTTCTTCGAGGCTAGTGTGAGTAATATCAAATGAGGTCTGAAGCCGCTCGATTTGCTTCAGCCTAACACTAAGACCGCACTCATCAATTGCACTAAGTGGCGAATTAGTTAGAGCATTTCGAAGTGTTTGCAAACTGTCATAAATTTAAATGGCTTTGCGCTTCAGAAAAGTCACCCTGTTTGCAGAGGTGCGCAGCATCGAGGCCTTCGCATAAGTAAGGCTAGGGCAATAAAACGATCGTTACAGCGAAGAGCGGCAGCTCTATGTAAATGAATTCTTAAGAGCGAAATTTAGGCAATTGCTTTGCAGAGCGAGTATTATAAGATAAAATTAATATGCTGCTCTTATCAGTTGCGAAGTCGCTCCAGTTGTTTTGGCTGCGTAGCCAGACAACAGTCGTGATGTTTCTCTCAACATATTTCATAAGCCCAGGATAATTAAGTAAATTAAGAGGAGCCTTTGTGCAGACAGTGTGCGACCGAATCCAGTATTTCAGATCAAGGTTAAGTCTCGCAACAGACATCTGCTCAAATAATATGAAGAATTTAAAAACTTCATGACATCATTAAATCTGATTATCGGTCGAAAGTAATCTCTTTCTAACATTATAAGGTTTAACCATCTATTGAATTGTTTTAAGCGCCCTGCCCTAGAGGCGGTAAGGTTCAACTGATTTAGGAAAATTATCCCAAGGCTCTTGCTGGTTATGACAATTCTACGTATACATTGTTCAATCTACAGCGAGTCGACAAACCGGACGGAAATCAGCTGTGCAGTCTGCTGGACAATCCGTCAGCTTTGTACTCGTCACTCTTGTTATTGGGTACAGGATCAGATATTGCCCAAGCCATGCTAATATTCATTGTCATCGGAAAATGTGACCAGCATACTCGAAGTAAGTGGAACGAGTTTCTTGACTTACGAACGTCATTGTCAGTTTCTAATCCAACATGCATTGCATGTTCCAGGCTCGCCCACGAAATTTTACAATGTTCTCAGTTTTAAGACGTGGGATTCATCAGTTATAGTTAACAACAAGGCAGATGGCTATTTCACATACGTTTCCAAGTCAGTTTTTATGAAGAATTACTGAAATTAAATCTCGTTTTTCACCGTTTGAATTTACTTGACAGCTTTTCACCCTTACACTGTCAATCAACCGGATTCGAAAATCGACACTTCAGATGGTTGTCCAAGAATACTCTACTTGTGGACGAAACTTTCGATCAGTCTGGTCGGATCTACTTCCTTTTCGGTACAGACGCATATTTTGAATGCTTGGCGGTTGGACAGTTCGAGTTTGGAGACAACTACCGGACCTTTAGAAAACTTTGCTTGGATGGGTTGTGTTTGACAAGTAGCACCCTCAATCGTCTGAGCTGTCATCAATGTGCTTGCTTTCGGTGAAAGAGAGAATTGACAAGAAGCTACAACTACTGTGGAATATTAAGGCTAGGCAAAATTCATTAAACTTAGTCGATCCCCGAACATCCGGATCTATTAAGACATGTACTCAACAACAGGTGGACAACGGACCGATTGTTGTGTGCGTCTGCCTTTCAGGGAAGATCCAACGCGCCTTGGAAATTCAAGCGATCTTGCTTGTTGTCGTTTTCTATCCCTCGAGAAGCTCCATAGTTAGCAGAAGGCGGTTTGATCGCAATATGTAACCTTCAGAAGGTATATGAAGAGCTCGAAGACACATTTAGTGACGAATCCACGATGAAGTGACCCACACTTTTACATACCTCACTATTTTGTTTTTGGGCCCAGCAGTGTATCGATGAATCAATCCAGCATTCATCAAATAATTTACTTTTTGTTGCTCCACCGCGGCAAAAAGATGTGCGTATACTTCTCCTTTTCGGGAGGCAGAGGACATTACGAAAATGTAATAGCAAGTTTTAGGCAACCCAGTAGAATAGAAGTATCAATATGTATTCTGGAAAGCGGTCTCCTATGGTAATGTTCAAATTCAGGTAAATCTCGGGTGGCTCCAATTAGTCCATTATTCAGAATCAAACTTTAAATGAAAAGTTTATATATGTACCATTAAATTGCACCCTGGTGGCAGCGTATCACGTAGATGTCTAGCTCATAAACTACATCAATCAATTAGGTTTACAGGACCTGCAATACTACATGATGTCGAAACTAATTGGCCATGCCAACAGTGTGACAAAGATTCGATTCGATATGCTGCAACAATGGAAACTAACTCATATTACAACATAGGCTCATATTACGCATATTGACCTGGGTTTATATTACGTATCGCGGGCCGCTAGTACTCTATCTGGCCGTTTAGCTGACGGCGCATATCCCACGCAACGCTAAATTAGCGCAAGCCATGAGTGACATACACATATGTACTCACCAATGCGTGCACATAACGCACACTCTCTCTTTTAATTTTGATCTGCTGCGACAGAGCGATACATATAATAATATCTATATCTAAGGTTTCGAAGCGGACAGAGTTTCGAATAAAGAACATTCGAAAAACCTCTCTGAACGAAAACAGTCGTGATGTTTCTCTCAACATATTTCATAAGCCCAGGATAATTAAGTAAATTAAGAGAAGCCTTTGTGCAGACAGTGTGCGACCGAATCCAGTATTTCAGACCACAGGAACATTTCTTATCAAGGTTAAGTCTCGCAACAGACATCTGCTCAAATAATATAAAGAATTTAAAAACTTCATGACATCATTAAATCTGATTATCGCTCGAAAGTAATCTCTTTCTAACATTATAAGGTTTAACCATCTATTGAATTGTTTTAAGCGCCCTGCCCTAGAGGGTAAGGTTCAACTGATTTAGGAAAATTATCCCAAGGCTCTTGCTGGTTATGACAATTCTACGTATACATTGTTCAATCTACAGCGAGTCGACAAACCGGACGGAAATCAGCTGTGCAGTCTGCTGGACAATCCGTCAGCATTGTACTCGTCACTCTTGTTATTGGGTACAGGATCAGATATTGCCCAAGCCATGCTAATATTCATTGTCATCGGAAAATGTGACCAGCATACTCGAAGTAAGTGGAACGAGTTTCTTGACTTACGAACGTCATTGTCAGTTTCTAATCCAACATGCATTGCATGTTCCAGGCTCGACCACGAAATTTTACAATGTTCTCAGTTTTAGGACGTGGGATTCATCAGTTATAGCCACCAACAAGGCAGAGGGCTATTTCACACACGTTTCCAAGTCAGTTTTTATGAAGAATTACTGAAATGAAATCTCGTTTTTCACCGTTTGAATTTACTTGACAGCTTTTCACCCTTACACTGTCAATCAACCGGATGTGAAAATCGACACTTCAGATGGTTGTCCAAGAATACTCTACTTGTGGACGAAACTTTCGATCAGTCTGGTCGGATCTACTTCCTTTTCGGTACAGACGCATATTTTGAATGCTTGGCGATTGGACAGTTCGAGTTTGGAGACAACTACCGGACCTTTAGAAAACTTTGCTTGGATGGGTTGTGTTTGACAAGTAGCACCCTCAATCGTCTGAGCTGTCATCAATGTGCTTGCTTTCGGTGAAAGAGAGAATTGACAAGAAGCTACAACTACTGTGGAATATTAAGGCTAGGCAAAATTCATTAAACTTAGTCGATCCCCGAACATCCGGATCTAATAAGACATGTACTCAACAACAGGTGGACAACGGACCGATTGTTGTGTGCGTCTGCCTTTCAGGGAAGATCCAACGCGCCTTGGAAATTCAACCGATCTTGCTTGCTGTCGTTTTCTATCCCTCGAGAAGCTCCGTAGTTAGCAGAAGGCGGTTTGATCGCAATATGTAACCTTCAGAAGGTATATGAAGAGCTCGAAGACACATTTAGTGACGAATCCACGATGAAGTGACCCACACTTTTACATACCTCACTATTTTGTTTTTGGGCCCAGCAGTGTATCGATGAATCAATCCAGCATTCATCAAATAATTTACTTTTTGTTGCTCCACCGCGGCAAAAAGATGTGCGTATACTTCTCCTTTTCGGGAGGCAGAGGACAATACAAAAATGGATAGCAAGTTTTAAGCAACCCAGTAGAATAGAAGTATCAATATGTATTCTGGAAAGCGGTCTCCTATGGTAATGTTCAAATTCAGGTAAATCTCGGGTGGCTCCAGTTAGTCCATTATTCAGAATCAAACTTTGAATGAAAAGTTTATATATGTACCATTAAATTGCACCCTGGTGGCAGCGTATCACGTAGATGTCTAGCTCATAAACTACATCAATCAATTAGGTTTACAGGACCTGCAATACTACATGATGTCGAAACTAATTGGCCATGCCAACAGTGTGACTAAGATTCGATTCCGAGAAACGGAAGGTAACATATGCTGCAACAATGGAAACTAACTCATGTTACAACATAGGCTCATATTACGCATATTGACCTAGGTTTATATTACGTTTCGCGGGCCGCTAGTACTCTATCTGGCCGTTTAGCTGACGGCGCATATCCCACACAACGCTAAATTAGCGCAAGCCATGAGTGACATACACATATGTACTCACCAATGCGTGCACATAACGCACACTCTCTCTCTTTTAATTTTGATCTGCTGCGACAGAGCGATACATATAATAATATCTATATCTAAGGTTTCGAAGCGGACAGAGTTTCGAATAAAGAACATTCGAAAAACCTCTCTGAACGAAAACAGACGTGATGTTTCTCTCAACATATTTCATAAGCCCAGGATAATTTAGTAAATTAAGAGAAGCCTTTGTGCAGACAGTGTGCGACCGAATCCAGTATTTCAGACCACAGGAACATTCCTTATCAAGGTTAAGTCTCGCAACAGACATCTGCTCAAATAATATGAAGAATTTAAAAACTTCATGACATCATTAAATCTGATTATCGGTCGAAAGTAATCTCTTTCTAACATTATTAGGTTTAACCATCTATTGAATTGTTTTAAGCGCCCTGCCCTAGAGGCGGTAAGGTTCAACTAATTTAGGAAAATTATCCCAAGGCGTTTGCTGGTTATGACAATTCTACGTATACATTGTTCCATCTACAACGAGTCGACAAACCGGACGGAAATCAGCTGTGCAGTCTGCTGGACAATCCGTCAGCATTGTACTCGTCACTCTTGTTATTGGGTACAGGATCAGATATTGCCCAAGCCATGCTAATATTCATTGTCATCGGAAAATGTGACCAGCATACTCGAAGTAAGTGGAACGAGTTTCTTGACTTACGAACGTCATTGTCAGTTTCTAATCCAACATGCATTGCATGTTCCAGGCTCGACCACGAAATTTTACAATGTTCTCAGTTTTAAGACGTGGGATTCATCAGTTATAGCCAATAACAAGGCAGAGGGCTATTTCACACACGTTTCCAAGTCAGTTTTTATGATGAATTACTGAAATTAAATCTCGTTTTTCACCGTTTGAATTTACTTGACAGCTTTTCACACTTACACTGTCAATCAACCGGATTCGAAAATCGACACTTCAGATGGTTGTCCAAGAATACTCTACTTGTGGACGAAACTTTCGATCAGTCTGGTTGGATCTACTTCCTTTTCGGTACAGACGCATATTTTGAATGCTTGGCGGTTGGACAGTTCGAGTTTGGAGACAACTACCGGACCTTTAGAAAACTTTGCTTGGATGGGTTGTGTTTGACAAGTAGCACCCTCAATCGTCTGAGCTGTCATCAATGTGCTTGCTTTCGGTGAAAGAGAGAATTGACAAGAAGCTACAACTACTGTGGAATATTAAGGCTAGGCAAAATTCATTAAACTTAGTCGATCCCCGAACATCCGGATCTAATAAGACATGTACTCAACAACAGGTGGACAACGGACCGATTGTTGTGTGCGTCTGCCTTTCAGGGAAGATCCAACGCGCCTTGGAAATTCAACCGATCTTGCTTGCTGTCGTTTTCTATCCCTCGAGAAGCTCCATAGTTAGCAGAAGGCGGTTTGATCGCAATATGTAACCTTCAGAAGGTATATGAAGAGCTCGAAGACACATTTAGTGACGAATCCACGATGAAGTGACCCACACTTTTACATACCTCACTATTTTGTTTTTAAGCCCAGCAGTGTATCGATGAATCAATCCAGCATTTACCAAATAATTTACTTCTTGTTGCTCCACCGCGGCAAAAAGATGTGCGTATACTTCTCCTTTTCGGGAGGCAGAGGACATTACGAAAATGTAATAGCAAGTTTTAGGCAACCCAGTAGAATAGAAGTATCAATATGTATTCTGGAAAGCGGTCTCCTATGGTAATGTTCAAATTCAGGTAAATCTCGGGTGGCTCCAATTAGTCCATTATTCAGAATCAAACTTTAAATGAAAAGTTTATATATGTACCATTAAATTGCACCCTGGTGGCAGCGTATCACGTAGATGTCTAGCTCATAAACTACATCAATCAATTAGGTTTACAGGACCTGCAATACTACATGATGTCGAAACTAATTGGCCATGCCAACATTGTGACTAAGATTCGATTCCGAGAAACGGAAGGTAACATATGCTGCAACAATTTAAACTAACTCATGTTACAACATAGGCTCATATTACGCATATTGACCTAGGTTTATATTACGTATCACTGGCCGCTAGTACTCTATCTGGCATTTTAGCTGACGGCACATATCGCACGCAACGCTAAATTAGCGCAAGCCATGAGTGACACACACATATGTACTCACCAATGCGTGCGCATAACGCACACTCTCTCTCTTTTAATTTTGATCTGCTGCGACAGAGCGATACATATAATAATATCTATATCTAAGGTTTCGAAGCGGACAGAGTTTCGAATAAAGAACATTCGAAGAACCTCTCTGAACGAAAACAGTCGTGATGTTTCTCTCAACATATTTCATAAGCCCAGGATAATTAAGTAAATTAAGAGGAGCCTTTGTGCAGACAGTGTGCGGCCGAATCCAGTATTTCAGACCACAGGAACATTCCTTATCAAGGTTAAGTCTCGCAACAGACATCTGCTCAAATAATATGAAGAATTTAAAAACTTCATGACATCATTAAATCTGATTATCGGTCGAAAGTAATCTCTTTCTAACATTATAAGGTTTAACCATCTATTGAATTGTTTTAAGCGCCCTGCCCTAGAGGCGGTAAGGTTCAACTGATTTAGGAAAATTATCCCAAGGCTCTTGCTGGTTTTGACAATTCTACGTATACATTGTTCCATCTGCAACGAGTCGACAAACCGGACGGAAATCAGCTGTGCAGTCTGCTGGACAATCCGTCAGCATTGTACTCGTCACTCTTGTTATTGGGTACAGGATCAGATATTGCCCAAGCCATGCTAATATACATTGTCATCGGAAAATGTGACCAGCATACTCGAAGTAAGTGGAACGAGTTTCTTGACTTACGAACGTCATTGTCAGTTTCTAATCCAATATGCATTGCATGTTCCAGGCTCAAACACGAAATTTTACAATTTTCACAGTTTTAAAACGTGGGATTCATCAGTTATAGTCAACAACAAGGCAGATGGCTATTTCACACACGTTTCCAAGTCAGTTTTTATGAAGAATTACTGAAATTAAATCTCGTTTTTCACCGTTTGAATTTACTTGACAGCTTTTCACCCTTACACTGTCAATCAACCGGATTCGAAAATCGACACTTCAGATGGTTGTCCAAGAATACTCTACTTGTGGACGAAACTTTCGATCAGTCTGGTCGGATCTACTTCCTTTTCGGTACAGACGCATATTTTGAATGCTTGGCGGTTGGACAGTTCGAGTTTGGAGACAACTACCGGACCTTTAGAAAACTTTGCTTGGATGGGTTGTGTTTGACAAGTAGCACCCTCAATCGTCTGTGCTGTCATCAATGTGCTTGCTTTCGGTGAAAGAGAGAATTGACAAGAAGCTACAATTACTGTGGAATATTAAGGTTAGGCAAAATTCATTAAACTTAGTCGATCCCCGAACATCCGGATCTATTAAGACATGTACTCAACAACAGGTGGACAACGGACCGATTGTTGTGTGCGTCTGCCTTTCAGGGAAGATCCAACGCGCCTTGGAAATTCAACCGATCTTGCTTGCTGTCGTTTTCTATCCCTCGAGAAGCTCCATAGTTAGCAGAAGGCGGTTTGATCGCAATATGTAACCTTCAGAAGGTATATGAAGAGCTCGAAGACACATTTAGTGACGAATCCACGATGAAGTGACCCACACTTTTACATACCTCACTATTTTGTTTTTAAGCCCAGCAGTGTATCGATGAATCAATCCAGCATTTACCAAATAATTTACTTCTTGTTGCTCCACCGCGGCAAAAAGATGTGCGTATACTTCTCCTTTTCGGGAGGCAGAGGACATTACGAAAATGTAATAGCAAGTTTTAGGCAACCCAGTAGAATAGAAGTATCAATATGTATTCTGGAAAGCGGTCTCCTATGGTAATGTTCAAATGCAGGTAAATCTCGGGTGGCTCCAATTAGTCCATTATTCAGAATCAAACTTTAAATGAAAAGTTTATATATGTACCATTAAATTGCACCCTGGTGGCAGCGTATCACGTAGATGTCTAGCTCATAAACTACATCAATCAATTAGGTTTACAGGACCTGCAATACTACATATTGTCGAAACTAATTGGCCGTGCCAACAGTGTGACAAAGATTCGATTCCGAGAAACGGAAGGTAACATATGCTGCAACAATTTAAACTAACTCATGTTACAACATAGGCTCATATTACGCATATTGACCTAGGTTTATATTACGTATCACTGGCCGCTAGTACTCTATCTGGCCGTTTAGCTGACGGCACATATCGCACGCAACGCTAAATTAGCGCAAGCCATGAGTGACATACACATATGTATTCACCAATGCGTGCACATAACGCACACTCTCTCTCTTTTAATTTTGATCTGCTGCGACAGAGCGATACATATAATAATATCTATATCTAAGGTTTCGAAGCGGACAGAGTTTCGAATAAAGAACATTCGAAAAACCTCTCTGAACGAAAACAGTCGTGATGTTTCTCTCAACATATTTCATAAGCCCAGGATAATTAAGTAAATTAAGAGGAGCCTTTGTGCAGACAGTGTGCGACCGAATCCAGTATTTCAGACCACAGGAACATTCCTTATCAAGGTTAAGTCTCGCAACAGACATCTGCTCAAATAATATGAAGAATTTAAAAACTTCATGACATCATTAAATCTGATTATCGGTCGAAAGTAATCTCTTTCTAACATTATAAGGTTTAACCATCTATTGAATTGTTTTAAGCGCCCTGCCCTAGAGGCGGTAAGGTTCAACTGATTTAGGAAAATTATCCCAAGGCTCTTGCTGGTTATGACAATTCTACGTATACATTGTTCAATCTACAGCGAGTCGACAAACCGGACGGAAATCAGCTGTGCAGTCTGCTGGACAATCCGTCAGCATTGTACTCGTCACTCTTGTTATTGGGTACAGGATCAGATATTGCCCAAGCCATGCTAATATACATTGTCATCGGAAAATGTGACCAGCATACTCGAAGTAAGTGGAACGAGTTTCTTGACTTACGAACGTCATTGTCAGTTTCTAATCCAACATGCATTGCATGTTCCAGGCTCGACCACGAAATTTTACAATGTTCTCAGTTTTAAGACGTGGGATTCATCAGTTATAGCCAACAACAAGGCAGAGGGCTATTTCACACTCGTTTCCAAGTCAGTTTTTATGAAGAATTACTGAAATTAAATCTCGTTTTTCACCGTTTGAATTTACTTGACAGCTTTTCACCCTTACACTGTCAATCAACCGGATTCGAAAATCGACACTTCAGATGGTTGTCCAAGAATACTCTACTTGTGGACGAAACTTTCGATCAGTCTGGTCGGATCTACTTCCTTTTCGGTACAGACGCATATTTTGAATGCTTGGCGGTTGGACAGTTCGAGTTTGGAGACAACTACCGGACCTTTAGAAAACTTTGCTTGGATGGGTTGTGTTTGACAAGTAGCACCCTCAATCGTCTGAGCTGTCATCAATGTGCTTGCTTTCGGTGAAAGAGAGAATTGACAAGAAGCTACAACTACTGTGGAATATTAAGGCTAGGCAAAATTCATTAAACTTAGTCGATCCCCGAACATCCGGATCTAATAAGACATGTACTCAACAACAGGTGGACAACGGACCGATTGTTGTGTGCGTCTGCCTTTCAGGGAAGATCCAACGCGCCTTGGAAATTCAACCGATCTTGCTTGCTGTCGTTTTCTATCCCTCGAGAAGCTCCATAGTTAGCAGAAGGCGGTTTGATCGCAATATGTAACCTTCAGAAGGTATATGAAGAGCTCGAAGACACATTTAGTGACGAATCCACGATGAAGTGACCCACACTTTTACATACCTCACTATTTTGTTTTTGGGCCCAGCAGTGTATCGATGAATCAATCCAGCATTCATCAAATAATTTACTTCTTGTTGCTCCACCGCGGCAAAAAGATGTGCGTATACTTCAAGTTTTAGGCAACCCAGTAGAATAGAAGTATCAATATGTATTCTGGAAAGCGGTCTCCTATGGTAATGTTCAAATTCAGGTAAATCTCGGGTGGCTCCAGTTAGTCCATTATTCAGAATCAAACTTTAAATGAAAAGTTTATATATGTACCATTAAATTGCACCCTGGTGGCAGCGTATCACGTAGATGTCTAGCTCATAAACTACATCAATCAATTAGGTTTACAGGACCTGCAATACTACATGATGTCGAAACTAATTGGCCGTGCCAACAGTGTGACAAAGATTCGATTCCGAGAAACGGAAGGTTACATATGCTGCAACAATGGAAACTAACTCATATTACAACATAGGCTCATATTACGCATATTGACCTAGGTTTATATTACGTATCGCGGGCCGCTAGTACTCTATCTGGCCGTTTAGCTGACGGCGCATATCCCACGCAACGCTAAATTAGCGCAAGCCATGAGTGACATACACATATGTACTCACCAATGCGTGCACATAACGCACACTCTCTCTCTTTTAATTTTGATCTGCTGCGACAGAGCGATACATATAATAATATCTATATCTAAGGTTTCGAAGCGGACAGAGTTTCGAATAAAGAACATTCGAAAAACCTCTCTGAACGAAAACAGTCGTGATGTTTCTCTCAACATATTTCATAAGCCCAGGATAATTAAGTAAATTAAGAGGAGCCTTTGTGCAGACAGTGTGCGACCGAATCCAGTATTTCAGACCACAGGAACATTCCTTATCAAGGTTAAGTCTCGCAACAGACATCTGCTCAAATAATATGAAGAATTTAAAAACTTCATGACATCATTAAATCTGATTATCGGTCGAAAGTAATCTCTTTCTAACATTATAAGGTTTAACCATCTATTGAATTGTTTTAAGCGCCCTGCCCTAGAGGCGGTAAGGTTCAACTGATTTAGGAAAATTATCCCAAGGCTCTTGCTGGTTATGACAATTCTACGTATACATTGTTCAATCTACAGCGAGTCGACAAACCGGACGGATATCAGCTGTGCAGTCTGCTGGACAATCCGTCAGCATTGTACTCGTCACTCTTGTTATTGGGTACAGGATCAGATATTGCCCAAGCCATGCTAATATACATTGTCATCGGAAAATGTGACCAGCATACTCGAAGTAAGTGGAACGAGTTTCTTGACTTACGAACGTCATTGTCAGTTTCTAATCCAACATGCATTGCATGTTCCAGGCTCGACCACGAAATTTTACAATGTTCTCAGTTTTAAGACGTGGGATTCATCAGTTATAGCCAACAACAAGGCAGAGGGCTATTTCACACACGTTTCCAAGTCAGTTTTTATGAAGAATTACTGAAATTAAATCTCGTTTTTCACCGTTTGAATTTACTTGACAGCTTTTCACCCTTACACTGTCAATCAACCGGATTCGAAAATCGACACTTCAGATGGTTGTCCAAGAATACTCTACTTGTGGACGAAACTTTCGATCAGTCTGGTCGGATCTACTTCCTTTTCGGTACAGACGCATATTTTGAATGCTTGGCGGTTGGACAGTTCGAGTTTGGAGACAACTACCGGACCTTTAGAAAACTTTGCTTGGATGGGTTGTGTTTGACAAGTAGCACCCTCAATCGTCTGAGCTGTCATCAATGTGCTTGCTTTCGGTGAAAGAGAGAATTGACAAGAAGCTACAATTACTGTGGAATATTAAGGTTAGGCAAAATTCATTAAACTTAGTCGATCCCCGAACATCCGGATCTATTAAGACATGTACTCAACAACAGGTGGACAACGGACCGATTGTTGTGTGCGTCTGCCTTTCAGGGAAGATCCAACGCGCCTTGGAAATTCAACCGATCTTGCTTGCTGTCGTTTTCTATCCCTCGAGAAGCTCCATAGTTAGCAGAAGGCGGTTTGATCGCAATATGTAACCTTCAGAAGGTATATGAAGAGCTCGAAGACACATTTAGTGACGAATCCACGATGAAGTGACTCACACTTTTACATACCTCACTATTTTGTTTTTAAGCCCAGCAGTGTATCGATGAATCAATCTAGCATTCATCAAATAATTTACTTCTTGTTGCTCCACCGCGACAAAAAGATGTGCGTATACTTCTCCTTTTCGGGAGGCAGAAGACATTACGAAAATGTAATAGCAAGTTTTAGGCAACCCAGTAGAATAGAAGTATCAATATGTATTCTGGAAGCGGTCTCCTATGGTAATGTTCAGATTCAGGTAAGTCTCGGGTGGCTCCAGTTAGTCCATTATTCAGAATCAAACTTTAAATGAAAAGTTTATATATGTACCATTAAATTGCACCCTGGTGGCAGCGTATCACGTAGATGTCTAGCTCATAAACTACATCAATCAATTAGGTTTACAGGACCTGCAATACTACATCATGTCGAAACTAATTGGCCGTGCCAACAGTGTGACAAAGATTCGATTCCGAGAAACGGAAGATTACATATGCTGCAACAATGGAAACTAACTCATATTACAACATAGGCTCATATTACGCATATTGACCTAGGTTTATATTACGTATCGCGGGCCGCTAGTACTCTATCTGGCCGTTTAGCTGACGGCGCATATCCCACGCAACGCTAAATTAGCGCAAGCCATGAGTGACATACACATATGTACTCACCAATGCGTGCACATAACGCACACTCTCTCTCTTTTAATTTTGATCTGCTGCGACAGAGCGATACATATAATAATATCTATATCTAAGGTTTCGAAGCGGACAGAGTTTCGAATAAAGAACATTCGAAAAACCTCTCTGAACGAAAACAGTCGTGATGTTTCTCTCAACATATTTCATAAGCCCAGGATAATTAAGTAAATTAAGAGGAGCCTTTGTGCAGACAGTGTGCGACCGAATCCAGTATTTCAGACCACAGGAACATTCCTTATCAAGGTTAAGTCTCGCAACAGACATCTGCTCAAATAATATGAAGAATTTAAAAACTTCATGACATCATTAAATCTGATTATCGGTCGAAAGTAATCTCTTTCTAACATTATAAGGTTTAACCATCTATTGAATTGTTTTAAGCGCCCTGCCCTAGAGGCGGTAAGGTTCAACTGATTTAGGAAAATTATCCCAAGGCTCTTGCTGGTTATGACAATTCTACGTATACATTGTTCAATCTACAGCGAGTCGACGGAAATCAGCTGTGCAGTCTGCTGGACAATCCGTCAGCATTGTACTCGTCACTCTTGTTATTGGGTACAGGATCAGATATTGCCCAAGCCATGCTAATATACATTGTCATCGGAAAATGTGACCAGCATACTCGAAGTAAGTGAAACGAGTTTCTTGACTTACGAACGTCATTGTCAGTTTCTAATCCAACATGCATTGCATGTTCCAGGCTCGACCACGAAATTTTACAATGTTCTCAGTTTTAAGACGTGGGATTCATCAGTTATAGCCAACAACAAGGCAGAGGGCTATTCCACACTCGTTTCCAAGTCAGTTTTTATGAAGAATTACTGAAATTAAATCTCGTTTTTCACCGTTTGAATTTACTTGACAGCTTTTCACCCTTACACTGTCAATCAACCGGATTCGAAAATCGACACTTCAGATGGTTGTCCAAGAATACTCTACTTGTGGACGAAACTTTCGATCAGTCTGGTCGGATCTACTTCCTTTTCGGTACAGACGTATATTTTGAATGCTTGGCAGTTGGACAGTTCGAGTTTGGAGACAACTACCGGACCTTTAGAAAACTTTGCTTGGATGGGTTGTGTTTGACAAGTAGCACCCTCAATCGTCTGAGCAGTCATCAATGTGCTTGCTTTCGGTGAAAGAGACGATTGACAAGAAGCTACAACTACTGTGGAATATTAAGGTTAGGCAAAATTCATTAAACTTAGTCGATCCCCGAACATCCGGATCTATTAAGACATGTACTCAACAACAGGTGGACAACGGACCGATTGTTGTGTGCGTCTGCCTTTCAGGGAAGATCCAACGCGCCTTGGAAATTCAACCGATCTTGCTTGCTGTCGTTTTCTATCCCTCGAGAAGCTCCATAGTTAGCAGAAGGCGGTTTGATCGCAATATGTAACCTTCAGAAGGTATATGAAGAGCTCGAAGACACATTTAGTGACGAATCCACGATGAAGTGACCCACACTTTTACATACCTCACTATTTTGTTTTTGGGCCCAGCAGTGTATTGATACATCAATCCAGCATTCATCAAGTAATTTACTTCTTTTTGCTCCATCGCGACAAAAAGATGTGCGTATATTTCTCCTTTTCGGAGGCAGAGGACATTATAAAAATGTAATAGCAAGTTTTAGGCAACCCAGTAGAATAGAAGTATCAATATGTATTCTGGAAAGCGGTCTCCTATGGTAATGTTCAAATTCAGGTAAATCTCGGGTGGCTCCAGTTAGTCCATTATTCAGAATCAAACTTTAAATGAAAAGTTTATATATGTACCATTAAATTGCACCCTGGTGGCAGCGTATCACGTAGATGTCTAGCTCATAAACTACATCAATCAATTAGGTTAACAGGACCTACAATACTACATGATGTCGAAACTAATTGGCCGTGCCAACAGTGTGACAAAGATTCGGATCCGAGAAACGGAAGGTTACATATGCTGCAACAATGGAAATTAACTCATGTTACAACATAGGCTCATATTACGCATATTGACCTGGGTTTATATTACGTACCGCGGGCCGCTAGTACTCTATCTGGCCGTTTAGCTGACGGCGCATATCCCACGCAACGCTAAATTAGCGTAAGCCATGAGTGACATACACATATGTACTCACCAATGCGTGCACATAACGCACACTCTCTCTCTTTTAATTTTGATCTGCTGCGACAGAGCGATACATATAATAATATCTATATCTAAGGTTTCGAAGCGGACGGAGTTTCGAATAAAGAACATTCGAAAAACCTCTCTGAACGAAAACAGTCGTGATGTTTCTCTCAACATATTTCATAAACCCAGGATAATTAAGTAAATTAAGAGGAGCCTTTGTGCAGACAGTGTGCGACCGAATCCAGTATTTCAGACCACAGGAACATTCCTTATCAAGGTTAAGTCTCGCAACAGACATCTGCTCAAATAATATGAAGAATTTAAAAACTTCATGACATCATTAAATCTGATTATCGTTCGAAAGTAATCTTTTTCTAACATTATAAGGTTTAACCATCTATTGAATTGTTTTAAGCGCCCTGCCCTAGAGGCGGTACTTCAACTGCATTAACGGACACTCTCTCTCTTTTAATTTTGATCTGCTGCGACAGAGCGATACATATAATAATATCCATATCTAAGGTTTCGAAGCGGACAGAGTTTCGAATAAAGAAAATTCGAAAAACCTCTCTGAACGAAAACAGTCGTGATGTTTCTCTCAACATATTTCATAAGCCCAGGATAATTAAGTAAATTAAGAGGAGCTGTCTTTGGGACAGTGGTGCTGGACCGAATCCAGTATTTCAGACCACAGGAAAATTTCTTTTAAAGGTTAATTTTCAAAAAAAAAATTTCTCAAATAATATGAAGAATTTAAAAACTTCATGACATCATTAAATCTGATTGTCGTTCGAAAGTAATCTTTTTCTAACATTATAAGGTTTAACCATCTATTGAATTGTTTTAAGCGCCCTGCCCTAGAGGCGGTACTCACCAATGCGTGCACATATCGCACACTCTCTCTCTTTTAATTTTGATCTGCTGCGACAGAGCGATACATATAATAATATCTATATCTAAGGTTTCGAAGCGGACAGAGTTTCGAATAAAGAACATTCGAAAAACCTCTCTGAACGAAAACAGTCGTTATGTTTCTCTCAACATATTTCATAAGCCCAGGATAATTAAGTAAATTAAGAGGAGCCTTTGTGCAGACAGTGTGCGACCGAATCCAGTATTTCAGACCACAGGAACATTCCTTATCAAGGTTAAGTCTCGCAACAGACATCTGCTCAAATAATATGAAGAATTTAAAAACTTCATGACATCATTAAATCTGATTATCGCTCGAAAGTAATCTCTTTCTAACATTATAAGGTTTAACCATCTATTGAATTGATTTAAGCGCCCTGCCCTAGAGGCGGTAAGGTTCAACTTTCCCAAGGCTCTTGCTGGTTATGACAATTCTACGTATACATTGTTCAATCTACAGCGAGTCGACAAACCGGAAATCAGTTTGGACCAGAGCTATTCTAGTATACATTGTCATCGGAAAATGTGACCAGCATACTAGAAGTAAGTGGAACGAGTTTCTTGACTTACGAACGTCATTGTCAGTTTCTAATCCAACATGCATTGCATGTTCCAGGCTCGACTACGAAATTTTACAATGTTCTCAGTTTTAAGACATGGGATTCATCAGTTATAGCCAACAACAAGTCAGTTTTTATGAAGAATTACTGAAATTAAATCTCGTTTTTCACCGTTTGAATTTACTTGACAGCTTTTCACCCTCACACTGTCAATCAACCGGATTCGAAAATCGACACTTCAGATGGTTATCCAAAAATACTCTACTTGTGGACGAAACTTTCGATCAGTCTGGTCGGATCTACTTCCTTTTCGGTACAGACGTTTATTTTGAATGCTTGGCGGTTGGACAGTTCGAGTTTGGAGACAACTACCGGACCTTTAGAAAACTTTGCTTGGATGGGTTGTGTTTGACAAGTAGCACCCCCTCAATCGTCTGAGCAGTCATCAATGTGCTTGCTTTCGGTGAAAGAGACAATTGACAAGAAGCTACAACAACTGTGGAATATTCAGGCTAGGCAAAATGCATTAAACTTAGTCGATCCCCGAACATCCGGATCTATTAAGACATGTACTCAACAACAGGTGCACAACGGACCGATTGTTGTGTGCGTCTGCCTTCCAGGGAAGATCCAACGCGCGTTTTCTATTCCTCGAGAAGCTCCATAGTTAGCAGAAGGCGGTTTGATCGCAATATGTAACCTTCAGAAGGTATATGAAGAGCTCGACGACACATTTAGTGACGAATCCACGATGAAGTGACCCACACTTTACATACCTCACTATTTTGTTTTTAAGCCCAGCAGTGTATCGATGAATCAATCCAGCATTCATCAAATAATTTACTTCTTGTTGCTCCACTGCGACAAAAAGATGTGCGTATACTTCTCCTATTCTGGAAGCGGTCTCCTATGGTAATGTTCAAATGCAGGTAAATCTCGGGTGGCTCCAATTAGTCCATTATTCAGAATCAAACTTTAAATGAAAAGTTTAGATATATACCATTAAATTGCACCCTGGTGGCAGCGTATCACGTAGATGTCTAGCTCATAAACTACATCAATCAATTAGGTTTACAGAACCTGCAATACTACATGATGTCGAAACTAATTGGCCATGCCAACAGTGTGACAAAGATTCGATTCCGAGAAACGGAAGGTTACATATGCTGCAACAATGGAAACTAACCATATTTTTGATCGGTTATTTGGAATTAAGGTATACATTTTCCGATTGAACCACGCAGTCAAAAGGAACTTCGTGTCAAAAGTTCCCCAACGTCCCCAGAAGACCTTCGCCACGCAGTGCACTGTATCATCTTTAACATCCAATAACACTATTTCAAAGAGGATAAAATATCCCTTGTCGCTAAAGGCAGTCTTCTCTCGCGCTTAAGGGATTTTAATTTTTCCAACTACGTTCGTTATCTACACTTCAATACAAGAGGTTTCGCGTGCAGCATCGTATTCTCTTGGCTATAGTGTATCGGCAAATCGTGGGTATCCTGCCATATGAGCGCTTGTCCACAAACAATCCATTTCGACATGTTGGAGTCGATATCTGCGGTGAACACCTATCTTTGAATATATGGTAACGGTCCCACAAAATCATAAGTAGCCATCTTTGTCTGCACCATTGAAATTGTGTCAGATTTTCAACCAACAAGTTTTTGGAATAGTTAAAGCGCATGGTTGCTTGTCATCGACCCAGTCTTTTATATCTATTTTGACAATGCCACAAACTTTGTCGGAGCATCCAAGCAGCTACTTGTAAGAGCCACTTTGTAAGATTATCATCAACAAAATCAGCTTAGATCATTACGATTAGATCACGGTTGTTCAACGGAGAAATAACTCTTCATTTTAGTCAAATTCCACAATCCACACTTAAGGGGAGGTAGCTCAAGTACCCGGTTCACTTTCGGGGAGGTGAACACCGCTACCGTTGAGATAGAAAAAATACTCAACGCTCGCCTACTGTCATCTGATCCCAAAGACTTTGATGCTCTCACCATAGGAAACTTCCTAAATGGAGTTGCTGCACGCGATTGGTTTGAGCATAAGAATATCACCAAAACATTCCGAACTTAAATCATTTCAATCAGATCACGGCAGTCAAACAGAAACTCTGCGTGTTCTCCAGAGTACATCAAAGAGCTTACAGCTAGGTCAAAGTGGACTTCGGTTTCCGCATATCTCACGGTAGACTCTATGGTTGTAATACAGGAGGACAAAACAATGCCTTTGCATGCGATATAAAGGCGTTTCCCGGCAATTCAAAAGCTGGCTGTTTTATCTGTCTCTTAAAAGATAGTTATTTCAATGCTGCCGGGATGTTTTGTAATATATAACATTACTTTATTTTTTAACGTGTCAATAGAGTACACACTCTACGCAATGTCGTTCAAATTGTCACCATGTATCACTCTATTGCAATGCATGCATAAATAATCTTAAGCACATTTCATGTGCATATGTAATATGACCACATATATGCGTCTATGCGACAACGCAGCGTCAGCGTTTCAACGCTGCCTACATGTGTATAAGAATATAACATAACCGCTCCGCTGTAGTAGTACCTAAATTAAATATTGTCCAGACATTCCAAAAAGATCACTCCAAGAATAAAGACCTTTTAAACAAAGTCTTTCAAATATCACATGGCAACGATGGAGTTACAACAACAGTGGAAAACTAATCCACAAAATATTTGATTAAAAAAATAAACTAAATAATGTACACAATACTAACAACAACAACAAAGATGAAACTTAACAATAGTTACAACAGCTGCGACAACCGATGGGAACAGCAACGACAATATCAAAAGGAGCTGCGGCTACAGCAGCAGAAACAACAACGGAAGCAGCCACAAGTGAAACAAAGCAGCGTGAACATTAACAACAACAACAAACGACAATTGAAAAAAAAAAAAAAAAACAAACAACAATAACAAGTTGCTGTGCCAAGGCCAGCAAAAACATGTGTTATTTAATAATTTCTATGTTTCTTAACCGATCTTGATGAAATTTTTTGAATCTTATTGTACTATGGAATATTCTAATAAGACCTGAGGACCCAGGCTTGGCTGAATATCACATACGTCAACTGTGTTGTAATAAAAATGTATGCTATTTTTGATTCAATACAATACACATTTATAAAAAAACAAGTAAGAGGTTCTAGTCGGGAGCTCCCGATTTTATTGATGCAATACGATAAACATTTATAAATAAAAAACAAGTAAGAGGTCGGGAGCTTCCGACTAGAGAATACCCTGAACCCTCTTATTCCAACACCAAATGGAGCTCGTTTGAATTAATAAAGATAAATTTAAAAATTAAAAATTTCATTACGAACATGGGTACTGAATACAAGAATTCCATAGTTAACAAATTATGTAAATATCTAAAAATAGGCAACATTGTCGACAGCACACCACCACCAAGCGTAATACACAGAACCTTATATGAATACATACGGTCCTACATATCAGTTGATAAAACTGATTGGGACGCATGGCTTCAGTATTTTGTTGATTGTTACATTACAACCCCATCCATGCCACATGATTATTGTCCATACAGCAAAAACCTAAACCTACCAAAATATTTTAATAGCATATGTAAAATAGAAGCACTTTATAATATAGAAGATTACGCAAAGGAATCTAATATAGATTAGAAGTAGCGTACAAGAGAGCTAGAATAATGATTGAAAATAATAAAAAACAAGTAAGAGGTTCTAGTCGGGAGCTCCCGACTAGGGAATACCCTGAACCCTCTTTGAGGTGGTAGCGGGGAGGTGGCGATAGGTATAAAATGAAAGATACTTGATATATGTATACTATTCTAGAAACAACATGTCAAGTTTGGTGACTCTAGCTCTTATTATTTACCCAATTTGCTAAAAAAAAAACAGCATTTCATTATATTTTTACCGATTACTTAAAATCGGGGCAAGTTATCGAATATCGGAAACAATCTCGATCTGTGCATATATTTACTTTATTGGGTCGGAGATGCTTCCTTCTGTCTATTACATACATTTGCACAAATACATTATACCCTTTTTACCAATTTTCAATGGATTCAGGGTATAAATATATAAATACCCCTGCGAGAAAAAAAGAATGGCCTGTGCGATGCTCAGCACCGGCTTCGCTTGAGCTCATAGTCCCCGGACAACTGCTGCAGAAAACGAATGAATCAAAACGAAAAAAAGATCAACCTGGGAGAAACTGCTCCTGTCGAGTAAAGGGAGCCTGGCAGAAGTCTTAGCGGTGTATGCAACCGCGGAACTACGCCCACACACAATAGCTGAGTATAGTGCAAGACGGCAACCCAAGGAGAAGAAGATAAAGAAAGGGAGCGGACATCGGATGAAGTTTCTACAACCACGGAGACTCATTGAGGACCTGATGCAGACGAAAGCATCGAAGGAAGACCAGGAAATCAACAAGCAAAAACTTCTGGACATCAACCGGAAATTTCGCACTGGTGCGAAGTAACGCAAAAGCGCTGCAATTATTGCCTCACGTCTCAAAAAAGTCTCACGTGCAAACGCTTCTTGAAAACTACTAATCTCTGTTAGGCCTTTATACTAAAACCAGACGGTTGACATCGATTTATATAATGGACACCTTGTAAGTCAATCGTATGACTAACACGACTTTTTCCTTTTACAATCTGACATAACCCGAACGAATATATAATTGCAGGTAGGTTACAATAGATTGATTTTTATCAAAAAACTACAAAATGGGTTGGTTTGGTTCTGACGACAGCCAGACAAAAGACAATACAGACAACGTAGTTAATAACGTTAAGTATTTAGACCACACAGACGAAATCCGGTCATTGTGGATATTGCTTCTAATTATAGCAAGAGTGAACGTCGTACAGCTTCTGTTAACACTGTACGTCAGACACAACAACATCTTAAAGAAACGCTATATTAGGCAAATATCTTGACAGAATTTAAGAAAGGTTTTGAAAGTAATCTTAGCAGAATTAGAGAAAATTTTGTATTTGTATGTACACTCTAAAAATTCGAAAATTAAATACAAAAATACAACAAAAACAAGTAAGAGGTTCTAGTCGGGAGCTTCCGACTAGGGAATACTTTGAACCCTCTTATTCGAACACCAAATGGAGCTCGTTTGAATTAATAAAGATAAATTAAAAAAAAAAAGTTCCATGGGCAGGGTTTGGAACTCGCAATATTTACTTTCCCTGGTAGGACTCGAACTCGCGACAGACTGCACCACTTGCCACTGCCTCTACTCAACATCCACACTAATAATTGAGTAATATTGAGAAAAAAAACAGTAAAAATAGCCACACAGAAAACAATCGCAGTCAAGACAGAATTCGAAGCAGACGCGCATGAATATGTGAGTGTACAATGTACACTGTACACTGTACATGTATATATAAATTCTTGCATATTGCGTCGCAACACGTGCGCAGTCAAAATACCGAAAAACAAAACATAAGCCGATCTTAATGAAATTTTCTACAGTATATCTTATTGCACCATAGAATATTTGTGTATTCTCAAAAAGTCAATTGCATTTAAATTGTGGCTTAAATTAGTTGGCAATACAAGTTGACAAAATAAATCCTGCGCTGGATATAATAATGAAAATAAACAAGAAAATTTAGCTAGGCAAAATCTTGAAAATGCTTCTATGCCCAACGTAAATCAAGTCATTAAGAATCCCGATGCGCAAAAGGTAGTGACCTTGCGATTAACTACTTCAAATGTTTTCTTAAACATGGTAAAAAAGTTATAGCCAGAATTGAGATTGGCAATCTATATACCAATGGAATTTTCGGCATAGGTCAGTTCTTAGCCAACTCAAAGTGTCACCGAGCGAAAAGATCTTTGAAAACAGTTTAATAGATACTTTCAAAAATATGTGCAATATATATTTAAAGAACTTAAGAGTAGCTCTACTCAAGCCAGTGACCCAAATAAATACAGATAAAGAAAAAGAAGCAATATTGTCTACATTCCATGATGAACTCATGCAACTCATTGGAAAAATATGACACGTAATATTACAGAGACCGTACGTAAATGTCAGAAATGTCAAAAAGCTAAAACTACCAAGCATATTAATATCCCATTAACCATTATAGACACACCAAGAGTTTTCGACAAAGTACTAGTGGACACCATTGGTCCATTTCCTAAGTCAGAAAACGGTAACGAATATGCAGTCCCGATTATTTGTGACATATTAAAATATTTGTTGCAATACCTATCGCAAATAAAAGCACAAAAAGCGTAGCAAAGCTATATTCGAGTCCCTTATTCTAAAGTACGGGCCAATGAAAACGTTCAATACGAACATGGGTACTGAATACAAGAATTCCATAGTTAATAAATTATGTAAATATCTAAAAATAGGCAACATTAAGTCGACAGCACACCACCACCAAGCGTAATACACAGAACCTTATATGAATACATACGGTCCTACATATCAGTTGATAAAACTGATTGGGACGCATGGCTTCAGTATTTTGTTGATTGTTAAATTACAACCCCATCCATGCCACATGATTATTGACCATACAGCAAAAACCTAAACCTACCAAAATATTTTAATAGCATATGTAAAATAGAAGCACTTTATAATATAGAAGATTACGCAAATGAATCTAATATAGATTAGAAGTAGCGTACAAGAGAGCTAGAATAATGATTGAAAATAATAAAAAACAAGTAAGAGGTTCTAGTCGGGACTAGGGAACTAGTCGACTAGGGAATACCCTGAACCCTCTTTGAGGTGGTAGCGGGGAGGTGGCGATAGGTATAAAATGAAAGATACTTGATATATGTATACTATTCTAGAAACAACATGTCAAGTTTGGTGACTCTAGCTCTTATTATTTACCCAATTTGCTAAAAAAAAACAGCATTTCATTATATTTTTACCGATTACTTAAAATCGGGGCAAGTTATCGAATATCGGAAACAATCTCGATCTGTGCATATATTTACTTTATTGGCTCGGAGATGCTTCCTTCTGTCTATTACATACATTTGCACAAATACATTATACCCTTTTTACCAATTTTCAATGGATTCAGGGTATAAATATATAAATACCCCTGCGAGAAAAAAAGAATGGCCTGTGCGATGCTCAGCACCGGCTTCGCTTGAGCTCATAGTCCCCGGACAACTGCTGCAGAAAACGAATGAATCAAAACGAAAAAAAGATCAACCTGGGAGAAACTGCTCCTGTCGAGTAAAGGGAGCCTGGCAGAAGTCTTAGAGGTGTATGCAACCGCGGAACTACGCCCACACACAATAGCTGAGTATAGTGCAAGACGGCAACCCAAGGAGAAGAAGATAAAGAAAGGGAGCGGACATCGGATGAAGTTTCTACAACCACGGAGACTCATTGAGGACCTGATGCAGACGAAAGCATCGAAGGAAGACCAGGAAATAAACAAGCAAAAACTTCTGGACATCAACCGGAAAATTCGCACTGGTGCGAAGTAACGCAAAAGCGCTGCAATTATTGCCTCAAGTCTCAAAAAAGTCTCACGTGCAAACGCTTCTTGAAAACTACTAATCTCTGTTAGGCCTTTATACTAAAACCAGACGGTTGACATCGATTTATATAATGGACACCTTGTAAGTCAATCGTATGACTAACACGACTTTTTCCTTTTACAATCTGACATAACCCGAACGAATATATAATTGCAGGTAGGTTACAATAGATTGATTTTTATCAAAAAACTACAAAATGGGTTGGTTTGGTTCTGACGACATTCAGACAAAAGACAATACAGACAACGTAGTTAATAACGTTAAGTATTTAGACCACACAGACGATATCCGCTCATTGTGGATATTAATTCTAATTATAGCAAGAGTGAACGTCGTACAGCTTCTGTTAACACTGTACGTCAGACACAACAACATCTTAAAGAAACGCTATATTAGGCAAATATCTTGACAGAATTTAAGAAAGGTTTTGAAAGTAATCTTAGCAGAATTAGAGAAAATTTTGTATTTGTATGTACACTCTAAAAATTCGAAAATTAAATACAAAAATGCAACAAAAACAAGTAAGAGGTTCTAGTCGGGATCACCCGACTAGGGAATACCCTAAACCCTCTTATTCCAACACCAAATGGAGCTCGTTTGAATTAATAAAGATAAGAAAAGTTCCATGGGCAGGGTTTGGAACTCGCAACTGACCGCATATTTAGTTTCCTCGGTAGGGCTCGAACTCGCGACAGACCATACCACTTGCCACTGCCTCTACTCAACGGCCACCATAATAACTGAGTCTTAGTGAGAAAAAAACCAACTAAAATAACAGATAAGAAAACAATCGCAATTGCAATGCTGTTGACAGAACTCGAATCAGACGCGCATGAATGTGTGTGTGTACATATATACAGAAATTCTTCGAATTTGCGTCGCCAACACTTGCGCAGTCAAAATATAAAAAAATAAATCAGATCTTAATGAAATTTTCTACAGTATATCTTATTGTACCATAGAATATTTGTATATTCTCAAAAAGTCAATTGCATTCAAATTGTGGCTTAAATTGGTGGGCAATACAAGTTGGGTTATTAACAATTAAAATGAAAGATAATTGATATATATATATATAGCCCGGCCTTGCCCGTGGCACGTATGTTATAAAATCAATGTCGTCACAAAGCATTGAAAACGATTTTGAAACTGAGCGGACGGTAAACAAACAACTTTCATACAAACGTTTTACGCCATTTTACCATTGGTGCGAGGGGAATTTCCCAAATCACTGAAACACTTATGCATTATATTCTTATGTAGAGCTTTAATATTAAGCTTGATGCAAATCGGACACAACTTAAAATTCACTAAAAAAATTTTTTAAATTCATTTTCCGCCGAAGTAGTTCGATATTGCGAAAAGTTTGAAACACGTCTCAAATGGTTTTTTATGTAGATCCTTGGAGATAAATTTGTGGGCGCAACGTCACCCACCAAATCTTTGACCCCTATTCCACCGAAGGATGGATATTGCAAAAAGTGCTAAACACCCCATAAATGAATTTGAACAAATTTCTTTGAAAATGAGTTTGAGACCGATCGGATGGTAAACAAAAAAGTTTCATACAAACATTTTTCTCTAATTACCCACTAATGTGGGTGGAATTTTCCAACTCGCGGTAACGTGTATTTATTAAGTTAACACGTCTCAAATGATCTTTCATATAAATCCTTGAAAATGAATTTGAGCTCGAAGCGACATCCACCAAATCTTTGACCCCCATTTCCACCAAAAAGTGTGAAACACCCCTCAAATGAATTTGAACAAATAACCTTGCAATTGAGTTTGAGGGCGATCAGAGGGTAAACAAAAAAGTTTCATACAAACGTTTTTCGCGATTTTTCCATACTTGCGGGTGGAATTTCCCGAAACCACGTCTTAACGTGCACCGTCATCACATAATGTAACTACAGTAAAAATTTCAGCTTCCTATCTCTTACGGTTTGGGCTGTGCGTTGATCACCAATCAGTCAGTGAATAAGTCAGTCAGGAGAAACAGTTTTATATATAGAGATTCTAGAAGCAACATATAAAGTTTGGTGACTCTAGCTCTTAATATTTACCTAATTTGCTCAAAAAACAGGATTTCGATATCGATTTTTATCGATTGCTTGGAAACGCAGTAAGCTATCGATTATCGGAAACATTCTCGATCTGCGCAGGCATTAGGAGGACCTACAGCCAATTTCAAGTCTCTAGCTCCTATAGGCTCTGATATCCTTGCGTTCATACATACGGATAGACGGACAGACGGACAGATGGACACGCGGACGGAGTGACGGACAGACAGACGAACATTGCAAGATCGACTCGGCTATTGATGCTGATCAAGAATATATATACTTTGTGGGGTCGGAGATGCTTCCTTTTGCCTATTACATACATTTACATTTGCACAAAAACATTATACCCTTTTTACCCATTTTTAATGGGTTCAGGGTATAAAAATTGTGGGACTAGAACAATATAAAATTTCTTTTGCCTTCGTTGATATATCAGCTGTTTATGGTTATGATACTTTCAAATTTTTTCTAATATAAATACAAATCTCAATTAATAATCGCAAAAAAATGAAATTTTTGAAAAATGTGTGAAGTGTTTTTTACGGGAAAACGAAATTTTCAGAAATGTGTAAGAAATGTGGTCAGTGGACAGAGGCTATAATAGAACCGCTTCGCTGCTGGCGTCGCTGGCAACGCAGTTCGCGCGTTTTTAGCTAAGTAGTAGTATGTTAAATATTGTCCAGACATTCTAAAACGATCACTGGAAGAATAAAGATCTTTTAAACAGAACCTTTCAAATATCACAGTATGCTTAAATTCAACCAGCTGTATTAATAACACTGTTATTAACTATCTTTAGCATATGCAGTTTACTGCCATAAACACATACACATACATATACATGAAGCTTAGCACTTTTTAAACTCTGTTAATTGCCTTGATCTTCTAATTATAACTTAAACCCATGAAAAGTTAGTAAAAAGGATATAACGTATTTGTGGACATGAACGTAACAAGCAGAAGGAAGCATCTCCGACCCCATAAAGTATATAAATTCCTGATCAGCATTATGAACCGATCTAGACATGTCCGTCAGTCTACCCGTCTGTCTGTCCGTATTATGAACGCAAGGATCTCTGAACCTATGAGATAGCCTGAACTCATACGAGATAAAGACTTGCAATTTTCTATGTAGGTGCTCCTAGTACCCGTGCAGTACGAGTTTGTTTTCGACAAACGATAACTTTCCCAGTTTCCAGGTAATCGATAAAAATCGATATCGAAATCCTGTTTTTTGAGCAATTTCGGTAAATAATAAGCGCTAGAGTCACCCAACTTGACAAGTAGTTTCTAGAATAGTACATATATATATCAAGTATCTTTCATTTTATAGCTATCACCACCTTCCCGCAACTACCTCATAGCTATAAACATGTAAATAAACCAATTTATGCTGCCCACCAATATAAGATACATGATATGCACATTCATTCATGCGCGTCTTCTTTGAATTCTATCAACACCCTTGCAATTGCGATTGTATTGTTTTCTGTGCTGCTATTTTATTTCATTTTGTCTTATTAACACTCAATTATTGGAGTGGCTGTTGAGTAGAGGCGGCGGCAAGTGGTGCGGTCTGCTGTGAGTTCGAACCCTACCGAGGAAACTATTTTTTTAAAATTATTTTTATTACTTCTAAAGCAAACCAGCGCGTAGCGCCAGCTGCATTCAGTATTGGAATAAAAGGGTTCAGGGTATCCCCTTGTCGGGAGCTCCCGACTAGAGCCTCTACTTCTTTAAATTGCTTTAATGAATCAGTTCTGTAAGCATCATTGCAGATAGCCGAGATTAGATTCTGCAAGATCAAAAAAACGATTTTGATGCAAAACCAACGTTGAAAAATTATATAAATAAACAAAACTGAAACTGTTGGTACCTTTATAGTGAACGAGTTCTTATGCATTTTATGCGCTTCGTTCTGATAGGTTTCGTGTAATTCGACAACTGCCCTGCAAACTTCTTGGATGCGCTGATCTGCGCCAACTCTGCCAAATAACCTTTGCTGGGGTGGCAGAATGTTTTCAGAGACGACAGCCAGCTCTGCCACGACGACGTTTGGCAGGCGGTGGTACCACTTGGTCCATCGCCCCCAAAAACTGTTGCTTAAGCGACGTGACAGCACGCCATCGATTCAAGACAGAGCCCTTAATAGACCTCCCACCAGTAAGTGGCCTGGCGTTAGAGCCTCGCCGTCGCTTGGGCTCTCGCTTAGCACTCCCAAGAGCAAGGCTTTCCGTTAGCAGCAGGCTGCCTACCGTCCAAAGGAGTAGATGCTTTGCATCTTCCTACCTCCCACAATCCCGCCGGAGTGCGGAGCATTGGTGGTATGAACGCAAATTCGCTTTCCTTTTTGGATGCAGATTCGCGAATGGTGTCTTCAATTCGGGCTCGCAACTTCGGAAATTAGGGACATGTTTCGTCGAAGTGTGTCGCGTTGTCGTATTGGACCGTCTGTAGGACTCCTCGACGACCGACGTGGTGCGCTCCGAATTTGGTGAATTTCCCATAATTTGTGTTAGCAGATGAGGATTGCATTAAAAGCAACGGATGTTGCTGCCATGCGATGAAATACTTTCTATAGTTTCCAAGATATCTGGTCACAAACCAATTTTGACATTCGACACAAATGCTGTCAACGTCGAAAGAATGTGACCGAATCCAATGATTCGAATCCGGTCCGTTCAATCGGTAATCTCATAAGATTTCTGACTCGCTGACAAAGGTCTAGAAAGAGTTTTCGTCTGGAGGAGGTCTACTTTAGATTTGAATGTCAACAAGGAAATACGAAAGCCTTCTGCAGAATAACTAAGTCGGAGAAACCATGTATCTCGATCAGTGAAATTGGTATTTTTATTCTTTGCAACTTAATCAAAGTTGATTTCGGTTTCTACCACGAGTTATCCAAACTCAGAAGGATAGATTCATCCCAGTCCAACTTCTAAAGCCAGAGCTCTTGGAGAAGGAATTTTTCCTTGGCGAACAGAGGGCTTTGAAGGCTAAGCGGATCAAATCAAATATTCCGTTTTGTCGCTCTGAGAAACATTCGGCAACCACATCACGCCAAGCATTTTGGATGGGTGGACTTTGAGATCGTAATTGGCTTGGCTGCGTTTGCTGAGAGAAACTCATGAGAATTCTTAAACCGTTTGTTAAGTTCAAAACTTGGCTTTGAAGTATTCGCGACACTTAATCATCTGAAGGTTCTCTACGCATGCAGCACCAGTCAGTAAATCATCGACATGAAAGTCATGCTCATCTAACTTAGCTTTGTTAAACACCGTATTGCGAAAAATGGGGCCGGCGCAATGCCGTTAGTTCGCCGTTTTATCCTGAAGGACTTCATAGAGTCGGATGAGTTTTTTTTCCCACACTACGAGCTGGAAATCTCGATCTGCTTCATTCACCATGCCTATACTTCTGTTGATGTCAGCTGCGAATGCATATTTGTGGAGTCTTAAATCGCAGCAGAGTCAAATATATATCCTCTTGAACGGTCCAACCATTAGAAGGTCATTTAAGACGAAGTCCGACAGAATGCGTCGAAAATACGCGTAACTTCGTCGATGTACTTTACGGTCTTCAAACAGACTGATGCGGAATAAAGTAGTCCTTTTTGGTCTTCAAACACACTGATGCGGAATAAAGTAGTGTGGAGTAATTGGAATCTGATCATTTATGTTATTTCCGACATTTGACCTAACGTTAAATATTCCTCCATTAATTCTAAGTACATTCGCTTCAGCTCGTTATCTCGAGACAAGCGTATTTAAAGTGACATGGAATATGGATCAGCCGATAGCAGGTCTCAGGAATTTTCCAACCACTGACATTGACCGTATGGTCAGGCTTGTAACCCGAAATGGTCTTCAATATTCACGAGAGCTCACTGCAATTGATTCGCGACCTCACCACGGTATGAATCTTCTTTTATACTTGAGTATTGCATTGAGCAATCCCAAGTAAGCTGATACTAGCCTCTTCTCTACGCAGCTGCACTCGTTGTGCTAGCTCGCCAGTTACCAAATTAATTTGTAAATCAGGATCGAGTAAAGCTTTAGCCAAAACGAACTCGCCACTTCTCGCTTTAACACTAACGACTGCTGTAGCTAGGATTACACTATCAGACACATTTGCATGCATAGCATGTGAAGTCGATGGTTGATCCTGTGCGGAGTCAAGGGGTGGTGCTGGCTGACGACCTCAAAGAGTTTACAGCTAGGACAAAGTGGACTTTGGCTTCCGCATATCTCACGGTTGACTCTATGGTTGTTACAGGAGGACAACACAACGTCTTTGCAAGTTATATGAAGGCGTGTTGAGTCGAATGTGAATGGCAAGGATGATCGTATTCGTGTTACAAACATTCGATCTGCCTCCGGCAGTTCAAAGGCTGGCTGTTTTACCTGTCTCGTGAAAGTATATATATATACGAAGAGTATATTTATATCAAGTATCTTTCATTTTATAGCTATCACCACTTTCCCGCTATTACCTCATATATCTAAATCTAATAAATAAACCAATCTATACTGCCCACCAATATGAGCTAATTTACGTTTTGAGCATATACTAATATTCTATAGCACAATAAGATATACTGTTAAAAGTTTCATCAAGATCGGTTAAGAACCACAGAAGTTATTAAAGAAAACGTGTTTGGGCTGGCTGAGAGTTTGGGGCATCCAGCGCAAATTGCAAGAAATTCTCTATATACACACACATTCATGCGCGTCTTCTTTGAATTCTATCTACAGCATTGCAATTTCGATTGTATTGTTTTCTGTGTTGATATTTTAATCCGGGGTTTTCTCCTTAAGGTTTAATTATTGGTGTGGCTGTTGAGTAGAGGCGGCGGCAAGAAGTGCGGGTTCAGGGTTGATGAACTTGTTTTATACTGTGCTAATGAATCAGTTCTGTAAGCATCATTGCAGAGGCATGTTCGTTTTGCTCAGCAACTTTATTGCACTTCGTTAAAACGTTAAATCAGTCGCATACGCCCACTCGAAATTAAATGCTGCATTATCAACAAAATGATTTTGATGCAAATCCAGCGCTGAAAAATTAAATAAATTAACAAAACTGGAACTGTTGGTGGCTTTTAAAATGAACGAGTTTTAATGCATTCTGTGCGTTTTCGTGCTGATAGGCTTCGTGTAATTCGAAAACTGAGCTTCAAACTTCTTATGGCTAAGTTAGCTTACTGTGGCGAAGCGAGGAAAATTCGCTCCAAGAACGAGCTTTAGTGCTCTCTCGCTCCACCCTTAACCTAAGTTACACAAGACTTCAAATTTTTAATTTAGGATTACACTATCGGACTACACTATGCGAAGTTGATGGGTGGAGACAAGTTGTGGTGCTAGCGCTCGAGTGTTAGAAAGGACAGAGTATCTATGCAACAGTGTGTTATGATACCGACAGCATTCTCTGCATTTGTTTGATAATGTGGTATATGCTGAGCAATTCCGTATCGAATGGCATTCGAAAACTCTATGTAAACATGACACTAGCCACAGAACACGAAAATTAATCTTGATTATTATTTTTAGAAACAGCCTTTGACTCTGGCTTGGATCTATCGGGCGAAACTTTAGCTGATTCTTCAGCAGAAAGGTGTTGACGTCTAAAATTCAAGGCTGTTTCACAATCAGTCCATATTGGAATGATTGCATAATCGAGTTGATCCTAACATTTTCGAATGGTCATTGGGTCCACATTGTTCAGAATAGGTCTTACCAAATGATATATAAGGTTTTTGTCGTGTAAAGGGTGTACAAACCATTTGTAAGAAATCATTTGAGCAGGGCTTCTACAGCCCTTACCAAATCAGTATAAATAACGCCAGTTCTTCTTAAAACCATCAATTACTAGCGAAGTAAACTCAAGAAGGTAGTGGTTTAAGATAGAGTTACATAAATTTTGCAGGTGAGATGTTATGATTCTCTGAAAAGCTTTAGGTATGGCATATAATTTGGAAATACCTCTATAATTTTTAACGTCGGACTAACTCTTTTCTTAAAGAGAGGGATAATAATCGATTCTTCCAAAATGGTGTAAAAAAATGAAGTGTTTACAGACAATTCAAAAAATTTGAAGATGGCTTTACATAGTTCTTCAGCATAGTAATTTAGCATACAGATTGAGAGATTGACCTAATTGATGAAGGTAGGGCTCTCACCTGAAAAGCTTAACTGAAGATGGCAAAACCGATGCCTTTCGTTTAACATTTACAAAAAAAAATCCTTGGGATGATGTGCAAACTAGCATATGGTTGGTGGAAAAGTTTAATCAGGCAATTGCATAACTGGAGAAATCAGAGTGATTTCATTATATTTTTAGAACAAGTCAACTTCTTTTTTCTTTTTTTTTTCGTTAGTTCCCTTGAGAACCATGGATGCCTATCAGTCCTCGCTGGGTGATCAAGAGGGACGCAGGTGTCAAAGAGCAAATAAAAGGTGTCATAAAATAGTTGAATGGCAACATCAATGTCTACACCATTGTACTGTTTAGACCAATCAATGATCACTTAGCTTATGAAAATCAGCCTCACGATACAAACGGACACTGTCAGCTTATTCCAACTCCTTGATAGGCATTCGGGCTGGTATATCAAAGATCAAAAGGGTCTTCAGGAAGTGCAAGCGAGTCAATCGTGCGCACAACACTGTCGAACGATTCCAACACGCAGATCAAATCAAGAGATATATTTCTTGAATTACGCACCCGATTAACCAGCCTTAAGGAAATTTATGTAGACTATCAATAAACTCATGTGAAAAACAGGGCAACAGATGGGCTGTATCCATCTGCGATTTCCAATTAACATCAGGGAGATTAAAGTCAACAACGACTGAAAGGTCTATATCAGAAAGTAGGGAGAAGATCGATTTTATAGCGTTAAGATGGCTGCGGTAAATATACATGTTAGATACTGTGGGAATAAGGGAACATTAAATAAAGACACAGAAACTTCCAAATACAACTCTTACAGCCACCATCATGATATCCTAGATGGGTAGTTTAATGAGTTCCGATGAAAGAGCAGACCCAACAGCTATGAGTACTCCTTCTTCGATACGGGAAGCTCGATCCCATCTATAAGTTGTCTTTTATTAAGTAAATAATGAGGAACATAACACGTCCGGACTATATAGAGATAGTAATAAAATCAGCGCCTCTATAAAGGATCGATTTTATATGTATAATATTCATAATATTATTGACTGATCATAAATCTTTCCTTTGAGGCAGTGATGCTAGGAACTTTGCTAATGAATGAATTGCAGTTCAGGTATTTGGTGTTGTTAATAACCGCAATTCGTTCAAAGGTGATAAAGTGAGTTCCTTCTAGCGACACCGTGGGACCATCGTCGACGCTGACTTTTGCAAATTGTTCGTTGATAACAATTATTCTCTCGTCGATTAATGAGATTAGTAATAGGTGGCTGGTTTAAGTACGGCAATTAGCGTTGCCAACGGTATGAACCGCTCGAGCGCAACTGTCGTGTGTCGACATCTTGCAAAATGTCTCGTAATTGGTAGATTCGCACTCGGCGACTGCCAATATTCCTTTGTTGCATTCTGCCACGATGTTATCTTTCATTTGCAGGATGGTGTGGTTGTGCGCTACTGGTAAGATAAGCAAACATTATAGATTTTTTATTATGTTGTTTGGATTTGAAGCTCTCGTGACTATCTAAGGTTGTTTTTATGGACCACCCTCCCCTTAATAAGAACTGTAATTCCTACTTGAACTTTTTCTTCGGAACAAAAGGGCGATAGCTTGTTTCCTAATCCTTCATTAATTTTTATGTAAAATGTCCCGCCTACTTCAAATATTCTGTTTTGTCCGTCCGGGTTGGATCTGCGGAGCAGGTCTTGTTTCGCCTTTGAAATTTTATCTCTGATTGTTTGACGTATTTTATCTGAGGCCACGTGAACAACGCCTAACGGCCGCTGTCCGGTTACTGAATGGAATGTTTTGTTGTATTCAATGGCAGCTCTGAGAATTGCCAGGGTCGTGTCATTGATTTTTTTTTTAGTATCAAAGTGCTGTGGAAGCGTTCCACTTGCCCGTTGGAGCAGCTGTGGAGTGGAGGTGCATTAACGACGTCAATGTCAAATTGGCTTTTTAGCAATGAGGTGATTGTCTCTGAGTTGAATGCTGCTTCATTATCGAAGTAGATAGTTTTCACATTCGGAAAAAAGTTAATTACCTGAAGGATGGGGGTGATCGCATCTGATATTGCTCTGGACACCAATGGTTGTACGATAGCAAATTTTGAAAATGTGTCAACACTGGTCAAGAATAATTTCTTGTCTGTGGAGAAAATATCGATGTGTAATCTTTCACTTGTGTGGAATGGAATGGGAGTTTCGCCAAGTCCTGCCTCTTTGGGTGCCTATCGTATTTTGCCTTAGTGCATACTTTGCAATTTATCACTACTTCATTGGCTATTTTTGACATATTAGGAAAATAATAATCCCAAAGGATTTGCTTAATATTTTCCTGTGCTGCCCTGTGGGCGCGGTTGTGTTCTGAGATTATAATTTCTAGTTGTTCGTCCTTATTGGTATTGACAGAGACGACTTTTTTGCAATACCAAAATTTTGTTGATGGGAATAGAATTGCATTTACAACGTCGGGATTAACCGTGAGACTTATAGTTTTTATTAAGTCACTCTTATCGGTAAACTGTATTACGTGGCGAATTTAACTACCGAACATAATGATTTTCCGATTTAAGGCATAACACGCTTCTTCCAAAATAATTTGGCTTCTGAAACAATTTATGGGTTTGTCAATTGTTTCAATCGGCAGTTGGGAGCGTTCCCTAAAAAATGCAACATGTCGTTGCCATCAGCTGCATCAGAATCGTTGTCGAGTTCTGTGACTGCGCCTCTATTAAGGGACGATTTTATATGTATAATATTCATTATATTACTGACTGATCATAAATCTTTCCTTTGAGGCAGCGATGCAAGGAACTTTGCTAATGAATGAATTGCGGTTCAGGTATTTGGTGTTGTTAATAACCGCAATTCGTTCAAAGGTGATAATGTGAGTTCCCTCTAGCGACATCGTGGGACCATCGTCGACGCAGACTTTTGCAAATTGTTCGTTGATAACAATTATTCTCTCGTCGATTAGTGAGATTATTAATTGTTGGCTGGGTTAAGTACGGAAATTAGCGTTGCCTCCGGCGTGAACCGCTCGTGCGCAACTGTCGTGTGTCGACATCTTGCAAAATGTCTCGTAATTGGTAGATGCGCACTCGGCGACTGCCAATATTCCTTTGTCGTATTCTGCCACGATGTTATCTTTCATTTGCAGGATGGTGTGGTTGTGCGCTATAGGTAAGATAAGCCAAAATTATAAATTTTTTATTATGTGGTTCGGATTTGAAGCTCTCGTGACTTCCTAGGGTTGTCTTTATGGACCACCCTCCCCTTAATGAGAACTGTAGTTCCTAGATCGGCTTGAACTTTTTCTTGTTTTCTTGAACAGGTCTTGTTTCGCCTTTGAAATTATATCTCTGAATGTTTGACGTATTTTATCTGAGGCCACGTGAATAACGTCTAACGGCCGCTGTCCGGTTACTTAATGTAATGTTTTGTTGTATTCAATGGCTGCTCAGAGAATTGCCAGGGTCGTGTCATTGATTTTTTTTTTGTCGATTTTGAGGCAACTAGCGATCTCTATCAAAGTGCTGTGGAAGCGTTCCACTTGCCCGTTGGAGCAGCTGTGGAGTGGAGGTGCATTAACGATGTCAATGTCAGATTGGCTTTTTAGCAATGAGGTGATTGTCTCTGAGTTGAATGCTGCTTCATTATCGCAGTAGATAGTTTTCACATTCGGAAAAAAGTTAATTACCTGAAGGATGGGGGTGATCGCATCTGATATTGCTCTGGACACCAATGGTTGTACGATAGAAAATTTCGAAAATGTGTCAACACTGGTCAGGAATAATTTCTTGTCTGTGGAGAAAATATCGATGTGTAATCTTTCACTTGTGTGAAATGGAATGGGAGTTTCGCCAAGTTCCTGCCTCTTTGGGTGCCTATCGTATTTTGGCTTAGTGCATACTTTGCAATTTATCACTACTTCATTGGCTATTTTTGACATATTAGGAAAATAATAATCCCAAAGGATTTGCTCAATATTTTCCTGCGCTGCCCTGTGGGCGCGGTTGTGTTCTGAAATTATAATTTCTAGTTGTTCGTCCTTATTGGTAATGACGGAGACGACTTTTTTGCAATACCAAAATTTTGTTGATGGGAATAGAATTGCATTTACAACGTCGGGATTAACCGTGAGACTTATAGTTTTTATTAAGTCACTCTTATCGGTAAACTGTATTATGTGGCGAATTTTACTACCGAACATAATGATTTTCCGATTTAAGGCATAACGCGCTTCTTCCAAAATAATTTGGCTTCTGAAACAATTTATGGGTTTCTCAATTGTTTCAATTGTATAAGTGAGCGATTGCTCGCTATGAATAGTAGCTACGTCAGATTTGGGCTCGTTTTGCAGGGCATTGATGTTTTGACGCGACAATGCATCTGCCACATAGTTTTTTTTCCCTGGTTTGTAATATATTTTAGCATTATGTTCTTCTATCTCTTGATCTTTGCAATAGTGTTTTTATTCGGATACTGCAAAGGTCAGTGGTTGTTGATCTGTGAAAATGTGGAGCTCTCTAGTACCATACAGGTAATTCTGCAGTTTACTAAGGGCCCACACAATAGATAAAAGTTCCCTTTTATTGGTTGCGTAATGAGTCTCACACTGTTTTAATGTGCGAGATATCATTGTAATCGTCTTCCGTTCTTGGGACAGCACAGCACCAATGCCACTTGCCGAAGGGTCAGTGTTCAAGTCAAAGGGTTTTTTAAAATCCGGGTACATTAACATGACATCTTCAGATGCCAGAATATTTCTTAGACGTTCGAATGCGTCGCGTTTCGTGTCATGAAATTCTATGGGTATCTTTTTCGACATATGTTTGCTAACAGAGCCATTTTCGCCCTTTAGCATATTTGTCAGAGGCCTTGCTATAGATGCGAAGTCTTTTACAAACGCTCTGTAGTAGCAAGCTAGCCCTAAGAACGAACGAGGCGCATACAAATTTAACGGTTCGACGTATTCTTGTATCGCTTTCACTTTTTCAGGATCAGTTGTTGCGCCGCCTCTGGCTACAATGAAACCTAAGCACTAAACGCTGTCTTTAAAAAATGTTGTTTTTTCTTTAGACACTCTCATGTTCGCTTCGTATAAGCGTTGAAGTATTTCGTCTATGTGTTCGTTTGCGGAAAAAATTATTACGTCGTCAACATAAACGTAACAACATTTTCCGATTTGTTCTCTAAGCACGTCATCGATTGCTCTTTGGAAGATGCTTCCAGCATTCTTCAAAGCAAAAGGCAATCGGCAGAACTCGTATTTCCCCCCATTTACTGAGAAGGAAGTCTTTTCTCGATCTTTTTCTGCGAGGTATATCTGATAGTATCCGGATTTTAGATCAAGGGTTACCCAGATTCGCTAGAATCATTGTGATACTTGGCATCGGGGAACGGTCGGCAACAGTACGCTCATTTAGCTTCCTGAAGTCAATGACAAGTCGTTTATTTTGATTGCCATTGGCGTCTAAGCCCTTTTTACCTCGATGGCCTTATGATGCCGCTATTCAATAGCTGTGCAGTTTCGTTATTGACAAAATCCGATACCCCTATTGGGTACGGATATAGTTTTGAGTATGCCGAAGTATTAAATGGCAACGCCTCGTTAGAGGTCGAAAATCCTCTTTTTCTTTTCTTTAGCATTCGCCTGAAGTCATCCCATGTTCTCTGGGACATGACTGTCCCATGTCATCGTGTGAAGTTCACGTTGTCGCATGAGTGGTATTTTATTATTTTTCATGTTCAATGTAGCACCCGCCCGCGTTAGCAGATCGAAGCCTATGATGGCATCAAATGGATCCATGTATGGAGTTCACAGCGAATGGGGTGCTAACTGGCATTACGTTTTGTAGCTTCTTTACGGGTCTTACGAAATTATTCGCCGCACCAGTGTCAATGAGAATTTTGAATTTTTACCAGCCAACTGTCGTTCCCTAAAAAATGCAACATGTCGTTGCCATCAGTTGCATCAGAATCGTTGTCGAGTTCTGTGACTGCGCCTCTATTAAGGGACGATTTTATATGTATAATATTCATTATATTACTGACTGATCATAAATCTTTCCTTTGAGGCAGCGATGCAAGGAACTTTGCTAATGAATGAATTGCGGTTCAGGTATTTGGTGTTGTTAATAACCGCAATTCGTTCAAAGGTGATAATGTGAGTTCCCTCTAGCGACATCGTGGGACCATCGTCGACGCTGACTTTTGCAAATTGTTCGTTGATAACAATTATTCTCTCGTCGATTAGTGAGATTAGTAATAGGTGGCTGGGTTAAGTACGGCAATTAGCGTTGCCTCCGGCGTGAACCGCTCGTGCGCAACTGTCGTGTGTCGACATCTTGCAAAATGTCTCGTAATTGGTAGATGCGCACTCGGCGACTGCCAATATTCCTTTGTCGTATTCTGCCACGATGTTATCTTTCATTTGCAGTATGGTGTGGTTGTGCGCTATAGGTAAGATAAGCCAAAATTATAGATTTTTTATTATGTTGTTCGGATTTGAAGCTCTCGTGACTTCCTAGGGTTGTCTTTATGGACCACCCTCCCCATAATGAGAACTGTAGTTCCTAGATCGGCTTGAACTTTTTCTTGTTTTCTTGAACAGGTCTTGTTTCGCCTATAAAATTTTATCTCTGATTGTTTGACGTATTTTATCTGAGGCCACGTGAATAACGTCTAACGGCCGCTGTCCGGTTACTTAATGTAATGTTTTGTTGTATTCAATGGCTGCTCAGAGAATTGCCAGGGTCGTATCATTGATTTTTTTTGTCGATTTTGAAGCAACTAGCGATCTCTATCAAAGTGCTGTGGAAGCGTTTTACTTGCCCGTTGGAGCAGCTGTGGAGTGGAGGTGCATTAACGACGTCAATGTCAAATTGGCTTTTTAGCAATGAGGTGATTGTCTCTGAGTTGAATGCTGCTTCATTATCGCAGTAGATAGTTTTCACATTCGGAAAAAAGTTAATTACCTGAAGGATGGGGGTGATCGCATCTGATATTGCTCTGGACACCAATGGTTGTACGATAGCAAATTTTGAAAATGTGTCAACACTGGTCAGGAATAATTTCTTGTCTGTGGAGAAAATATCGATGTGTAATCTTTCACTTGTGTGGAATGGAATGGGAGTTTCGCCAAGTTCCTGCCTCTTTGGGTGCCTATCGTATTTTGCCTTAGTGCATACTTTGCAATTTATCACTACTTCATTGGCTATTTTTGTCATATTAGGAAAATAATAATCCCAAAGGATTTGCTTAATATTTTCCTGCGCTGCCCTGTGGGCGCGGTTGTGTTCTGAGATTACAATTTCTAGTTGTTCGTTTTTGATGGGAATAGTGGTACTAGCTCATGTTGTATAGCGGCTAAAGTGGGTAATTCGCAGTGAATTACGTTTACAACGTTGGGATTAACCGTGAGACTTATAGTTTTTATTAAGTCACTCTTATCGGTAAACTGTATTATGTGGCGAATTTTACTACCGAACATAATGATTTTCCGATTTAAGGCATAACGCGCTTCTTCCAAAATAATTTGGCTTCTGAAACAATTTATGGGTTTGTCAATTGTTTCAATTGTATAAGTGAGCGATTGCTCACTATGAATAGTAGCTACGTCAGATTTGGGCTCGTTTTGCAGGCCATTGATGTTTTGACGCGACAATGCATCTGCCACATAGTTTTTTTTTCCCTGGTTTGTAATATATTTTAGCATTATGTTCTTCTATCTCTTGATCTTTGCATTAGTGTTTTTATTCGGATACTGCAAAGGTCAGGGGTTGGTGATCTGTGAAAATGTGGAGCTCTCTAGTACCATACAGGTAATTCTGCAGTTTACTAAGGGCCCACACAATAGATAAAAGTTCCCTTTCATTGGTTGCGTAATGAGTCTCACACTGTTTTAATGTGCGAGATATCATTGTAATCGTCTTCCGTTCTTGGGACAGCACAGCACCAATGCCACTTGCCGAAGCGTCAGTGTTCAAGTCAAAGGGTTTTTTAAAATCCGGGTACATTAACATGACATCTACAGATGCCAGAATATTTCTTAGACGTTCGAATGCGTCGCTTTACGTGTCATGAAATTCTATGGGTATCTTTTTCGACATATGTTTCCTAACATAGCCATTTTCGCCCTTTAGCATATTTGTCAGAGGCTTTGCTATAGATGCGAAGTCTTTTACAAACGCTCTGTAGTAGCAAGCTAGGCCTAAGAACGAACGCGGCGCATACAAATTTAACGGTTCGACGTATTCTTGTATCGCTTTCACTTTTTCGGGATCAGTTGTTGCGCCGCCTCTGGCTACAATGAAACCTAAGCACTAAACGCTGTCTTTAAAAAATGTTGTTTTTTCTCTAGACACTCTCATGTTCGCTTCGTATAAGCGTTGAAGTATTTCGTCTATGTGTTTGACATGGGCTTGTTCGTTTGCGGAAAAAATTATTACGTCGTCAACATAAACGTAACAACATTTTCCGATTTGTTCTCTAAGCACGTCATCGATTGCTCTTTGGAAGATGCTTCCAGCATTCTTCAAAGCAAAAGGCAATCGGCAGAACTCGTATTTCCCCCCATTTACTGAGAAGGAAGTCTTTTCTCGATCTTTTTCTGCGAGGTATATCTGATAGTATCCGGATTTTAGATCAAGGGTTACCCAGATTCGCTAGAATCATTGTGATACTTGGCATCGGGGAACGGTCGGCAACAGTACGCTCATTTAGCTTCCTGAAGTCAATGACAAGTCGTTTATTTTGATTGCCATTGGCGTCTAAGCCCTTTTTACCTCGATGGCCTTATGATGCCGCTATTCAATAGCTGTGCAGTTTCGTTATTGACAAAATCCGATACCCCTATTGGGTACGGATATAGTTTTGAGTATGCCGAAGTATTAAATGGCAACGCCTCGTTAGAGGTCGAAAATCCTCTTTTTCTTTTCTTTAGCATTCGCCTGAAGTCATCCCATGTTCTCTGGGACATGACTGTCCCATGTCATCGTGTGAAGTTCACGTTGTCGCATGAGTGGTATTTTATTATTTTTCATGTTCAATGTAGCACCCGCCCGCGTTAGCAGATCGAAGCCTATGATGGCATCAAATGGATCCATGTATGGAGTTCACAGCGAATGGGGTGCTAACTGGCATTACGTTTTGTAGCTTCTTTACGGGTCTTACGAAATTATTCGCCGCACCAGTGTCAATGAGAATTTTGAATTTTTTACCAGCCAACTGTCGTTCCCTAAAAAATGCAACATGTCGTTGCCATCAGTTGCATCAGAATCGTTGTCGAGTTCTGTGACTGCGCCTCTATTAAGGGACGATTTTATATGTATAATATTCATTATATTACTGACTGATCATAAATCTTTCCTTTGAGGCAGCGATGCAAGGAACTTTGCTAATGAATGAATTGCGGTTCAGGTATTTGGTGTTGTTAATAACCGCAATTCGTTCAAAGGTGATAATGTGAGTTCCCTCTAGCGACATCGTGGGACCATCGTCGACGCTGACTTTTGCAAATTGTTCGTTGATAACAATTATTCTCTCGTCGATTAGTGAGATTAGTAATAGGTGGCTGAATTAAGTACGGCAATTAGCGTTGCCTCCGGCGTGAACCGCTCGTGCGCAACTGTCGTGTGTCGACATCTTGCAAAATGTCTCGTAATTGGTAGATGCGCACTCGGCGACTGCCAATATTCCTTTGTCGTATTCTGCCACGATGTTATCTTTCATTTGCAGTATGGTGTGGTTGTGCGCTATAGGTAAGATAAGCCAAAATTATAGATTTTTTATTATGTTGTTCGGATTTGAAGCTCTCGTGACTTCCTAGGGTTGTCTTTATGGACCACCCTCCCCATAATGAGAACTGTAGTTCCTAGATCGGCTTGAACTTTTTCTTGTTTTCTTGAACAGGTCTTGTTTCGCCTTTAAAATTTTATCTCTGATTGTTTGACGTATTTTATCTGAGGCCACGTGAATAACGTCTAACGGCCGCTGTCCGGTTACTTAATGTAATGTTTTGTTGTATTCAATGGCTGCTCAGAGAATTGCCAGGGTCGTATCATTGATTTTTTTTGTCGATTTTGAAGCAACTAGCGATCTCTATCAAAGTGCTGTGGATGCGTTTTACTTGCCCGTTGGAGCAGCTGTGGAGTGGAGGTGCATTAACGACGTCAATGTCAAATTGGCTTTTTAGCAATGAGGTGATTGTCTCTGAGTTGAATGCTGCTTCATTATCGCAGTAGATAGTTTTCACATTCGGAAAAAGTTAATTACCTGAAGGATGGGGGTGATCGCATCTGATATTGCTCTGGACACCAATGGTTGTACGATAGCAAATTTTGAAAATGTGTCAACACTGGTCAGGAATAATTTCTTGTCTGTGGAGAAAATATCGATGTGTAATCTTTCACTTGTGTGGAATGGAATGGGAGTTTCGCCAAGTTCCTGCCTCTTTGGGTGCCTATCGTATTTTGCCTTTGCAATTTATCACTACTATTTTTGTCATATTAGGAAAATAATAATCCCAAAGGATTTGCTTAATATTTTCCTGCGCTGCCCTGTGGGCGCGGTTGTGTTCTGAGATTACAATTTCTAGTTGTTCGTTTTTGATGGGAATAGTGGTACTAGCTCATGTTGTATAGCGGCTAAAGTGGGTAATTCGCAGTGAATTACGTTTACAACGTTGGGATTAACCGTGAGACTTATAGTTTTTATTAAGTCACTCTTATCGGTAAACTGTATTATGTGGCGAATTTTACTACCGAACATAATGATTTTCCGATTTAAGGCATAACGCGCTTCTTCCAAAATAATTTGGCTTCTGAAACAATTTATGGGTTTGTCAATTGTTTCAATTGTATAAGTGAGCGATTGCTCACTATGAATAGTAGCTACGTCAGATTTGGGCTCGTTTTGCAGGCCATTGATGTTTTGACGCGACAATGCATCTGCCACATAGTTTTTTTCCCTGGTTTGTAATATATTTTAGCATTATGTTCTTCTATCTCTTGATCTTTGCATTAGTGTTTTTATTCGGATACTGCAAAGGTCAGGGGTTGGTGATCTGTGAAAATGTGGAGCTCTCTAGTACCATACAGGTAATTCTGCAGTTTACTAAGGGCCCACACAATAGATAAAAGTTCCCTTTCATTGGTTGCGTAATGAGTCTCACACTGTTTTAATGTGCGAGATATCATTGTAATCGTCTTCCGTTCTTGGGACAGCACAGCACCAATGCCACTTGCCGAAGCGTCAGTGTTCAAGTCAAAGGGTTTTTTAAAATCCGGGTACATTAACATGACATCTACAGATGCCAGAATATTTCTTAGACGTTCGAATGCGTCGCTTTGCGTGTCATGAAATTCTATGGGTATCTTTTTCGACATATGTTTCCTAACATAGCCATTTTCGCCCTTTAGCATATTTGTCAGAGGCTTTGCTATAGATGCGAAGTCTTTTACAAACGCTCTGTAGTAGCAAGCTAGGCCTAAGAACGAACGCGGCGCATACAAATTTAACGGTTCGACGTATTCTTGTATCGCTTTCACTTTTTCGGGATCAGTTGTTGCGCCGCCTCTGGCTACAATGAAACCCTAAGCACTAAACGCTGTCTTTAAAAAATGTTGTTTTTTCTCTAGACACTCTCATGTTCGCTTCGTATAAGCGTTGAAGTATTTCGTCTATGTGTTTGACATGGGCTTGTTCGTTTGCGGAAAAATTATTACGTCGTCAACATAAACGTAACAACATTTTCCGATTTGTTCTCTAAGCACGTCATCGATTGCTCTTTGGAAGATGCTTCCAGCATTCTTCAAAGCAAAAGGCAATCGGCAGAACTCGTATTTCCCCCCATTTACTGAGAAGGAAGTCTTTTCTCGATCTTTTTCTGCGAGGTATATCTGATAGTATCCGGATTTTAGATCAAGGGTTACCCAGATTCGCTAGAATCATTGTGATACTTGGCATCGGGGAACGGTCGGCAACAGTACGCTCATTTAGCTTCCTGAAGTCAATGACAAGTCGTTTATTTTGATTGCCATTGGCGTCTAAGCCCTTTTTACCTCGATGGCCTTATGATGCCGCTATTCAATAGCTGTGCAGTTTCGTTATTGACAAAATCCGATACCCCTATTGGGTACGGATATAGTTTTGAGTATGCCGAAGTATTAAATGGCAACGCCTCGTTAGAGGTCGAAAATCCTCTTTTTCTTTTCTTTAGCATTCGCCTGAAGTCATCCCATGTTCTCTGGGACATGACTGTCCCATGTCATCGTGTGAAGTTCACGTTGTCGCATGAGTGGTATTTTATTATTTTTCATGTTCAATGTAGCACCCGCCCGCGTTAGCAGATCGAAGCCTATGATGGCATCAAATGGATCCATGTATGGAGTTCACAGCGAATGGGGTGCTAACTGGCATTACGTTTTGTAGCTTCTTTACGGGTCTTACGAAATTATTCGCCGCACCAGTGTCAATGAGAATTTTGAATTTTTTACCAGCCAACTGTCGTTCCCTAAAAAATGCAACATGTCGTTGCCATCAGTTGCATCAGAATCGTTGTCGAGTTCTGTGACTGCGACTCTATTAAGGGACGATTTTATATGTATAATATTCATTATATTACTGACTGATCATAAATCTTTCCTTTGAGGCAGCGATGCAAGGAACTTTGCTAATGAATGAATTGCGGTTCAGGTATTTGGTGTTGTTAATAACCGCAATTCGTTCAAAGGTGATAATGTGAGTTCCCTCTAGCGACATCGTGGGACCATCGTCGACGCTGACTTTTGCAAATTGTTCGTTGATAACAATTATTCTTTCGTCGATTAGTGAGATTAGTAATAGGTGGCTGGGTTAAGTACGGCAATTAGCGTTGCCTCCGGCGTGAACCGCTTGTGCGCAACTGTCGTGTGTCGACATCTTGCAAAATGTCTCGTAATTGGTAGATGCGCACTCGGCGACTGCCAATATTCCTTTGTCGTATTCTGCCACGATGTTATCTTTCATTTGCAGGATGGTGTGGTTGTGCGCTATAGGTAAGATAAGCCAAAATTATAGATTTTTTATTATGTTGTTCGGATTTGAAGCTCTCGTGACTTCCTAGGGTTGTCTTTATGGACCACCCTCCCCATAATGAGAACTGTAGTTCCTAGATCGGCTTGAACTTTTTCTTGTTTTCTTGAACAGGTCTTGTTTCGCCTATAAAATTTTATCTCTGATTGTTTGACGTATTTTATCTGAGGCCACGTCTAACGGCCGCTGTCCGGTTACTTAATGTAATGTTTTGTTGTATTCAATGGCTGCTCAGAGAATTGCCAGGGTCGTATCATTGATTTTTTTTGTCGATTTTGAAGCAACTAGCGATCTCTATCAAAGTGCTGTGGAAGCGTTCCACTTGCCCGTTGGAGCAGCTGTGGAGTGGAGGTGCATTAACGACGTCAATGTCAAATTGGCTTTTTAGCAATGAGGTGATTGTCTCTGAGTTGAATGCTGCTTCATTATCGCAGTAGATAGTTTTCACATTCGGAAAAAAGTTAATTACCTGAAGAATGGGGGTGATCGCATCTGATATTGCTCTGGACACCAATGGTTGTACGATAGCAAATTTTGAAAATGTGTCAACACTGGTCAGGAATAATTTCTTGTCTGTGGAGAAAATATCGATGTGTAATCTTTAACTTGTGTGGAATGGAATGGGAGTTTCGCCAAGTTCCTGCCTCGTTGGGTGCCTATCGTATTTTGCCTTAGTGCATACTTTGCTATTTATCACTACTTCATTGGCTATTTTTGTCATATTAGGAAAATAATAATCCCAAAGGATTTGCTTAATATTTTCCTGCGCTGCCCTGTGGGCGCGGTTGTGTTCTGAGATTACAATTTCTAGTTGTTCGTTTTTATTGGTAATGACAGAGACGACTATACCAAAATTTTGTTGATGGGAATAGTGATACTAGCTCATGTTGTATAGCGGCTAAAGTGGGTAATTCGCAGTGAATTACGTTTACAACGTTGGGATTAACCGTGAGACTTATAGTTTTTATTAAGTCACTCTTATCGGTAAACTGTATTATGTGGCGAATTTTACAACCGAACATAATGATTTTCCGATTAAAGGCATAACGCGCTTCTTCCAAAATAATTTGGCTTCTGAAACAATTTATGGGTTTGTCAATTGTTTCAATTGTATAAGTGAGCGATTGCTCGCTATGAATAGTAGCTATGTCAGATTTGGGCTCGTTTTGCAGGCCATTGATGTTTTGACGCGACAATGCATAGTTTTCTTTCCCTGGTTTGTAATATATTTTAGCATTATGTTATTCTATCTCTTGATCTTTGCATTAGTGTTTTTATTCGGATACTGCAAAGGTCAGGGGTTGGTGATCTGTGAAAATGTGGAGCTCTCTAGTACCATACAGGTAATTCTGCAGTTTACTAAGGGCCCAAACAATAAAAAAAATAAAAGTTCCCTTTCATTGGTTGCGTAATGAGTCTCACACTGTTTTAATGTGCGAGATATCATTGTAATCGTCTTCCCTTCTTGGGACAGCACAGCACCAATGCCACTTGCCGAAGCGTCAGTGGTCAAGTCAAAGGGTTTTTTAAAATCCGGGTACATTAACATGACATCTACAGATGCCAGAATATTTCTTAGTCGTTCGAATGCGTCGCGTTTCGTGTCATGAAATTCTATTGGTATCTTTTTTCGACATATGTTACCTAACAGAGCCATTTTCGCCCTTTAGCATATTTGTCGGAGGCTTTGCTATATATGAGAAGTCTTTTACAAACGCTCTGTAGTAGCAAGCTAGGCCTAAGAACGAACGAGGTGCATACAAATTTAACGGTTCGACATATTCTTGTATCGCTTTCACTTTTTCAGGATCAGTTGTTGCGCCGCCTCTGGCTACAATGAAACCTAAGCACTCGACGCTGTCTTTAAAAAATGTTGTTTTTTCTCTAGACACTCTCATGTTCGCTTCGTATAAGCGTTGAAGTATTTCGTCTATGTGTTTGACATGGGCTTATTCGTTTGCGGAAAAAATTATTACGTCGTCAACATAAACGTAACAACATTTTCCGATTTGTTCTCTAAGCACGTCATCGATTGCTCTTTGGAAGATGCTTCCAGCATTCTTCAAAGCAAAAGGCAATCGGCAGAACTCGTATTTCCCCCCATTTACTGAGAAAGAAGTCTTTTCTCGATATTTTTCTGCGAGGTATATCTGATAGTATCCGGATTTTAGATCAAGGGTTGTGAAAAATTTAGCCTTACCCAGATTCGCTAGAACCATTGTGATACTTGGCATCGGGTAACGGTCGGCAACAGTACGCTCATTTAGCTTCCTGAAGTCAATGACAAGTCGTTTATTTTGATTGCCATTGGCGTCTAAACCCTTTTTATCAACAACCCACGCAGGACTGTTGTATGCTGACCGCGATGGCCTTATGATGCCGCTATTCAATAGCTGTGCAGTTTCGTTATTGACAAAATCCGATACCCCTATTGGGTACGGATATAGTTTTGAGTATGCCGAAGTATTAAATGGCAACGCCTCGTTAGAGGTCAAAAATGCTCTTTACCTTTTCTTTAGCATTCGCCTGAAGTCATCCCTTATGTTCTCTGGGACAGCTATGTCATCGACACGTGTGAAGTTCACGTTGTCGCATGAGTGGAATGTTATTATTTTTCATGTTCCATGTAGCACCCGCCCGCGTTAGCAGATCTAAGCCTATAATGGCATCAAATGTATTGAGGGTGTCTAGAATGAAGAAAGGGGCAGTTTGTCCAAGGATTTCCATTGAACATTTATTTTTTATTTCACTGGATCCATGTATGGAGTTCACAGCGAATGGGGTGCTCCTTTAAGGGTCTTACGAAATTTTTCGCCGCACCAGTGTCAATGAGAATATTGAATTTTTTACCAGCCAACGGCAGTTGGAAGCGGTCCCTAAAAATGCAACATGTCGTTGCCATCAGCTGCATCAGAATCGTTGTCGAGTTCTGTGACTGCAGCAGTGGCTGCATTTGCATACTTCATGTTCATCAGAATCTGCGCTTTGCTGCGTCACATTATTGACTCGCTGGCGCCTTTGTCCAGATATACGTTCTGACGTATTCTGTATTTTTTTGGCGCCACCAAAATTTGTCGCGGTCTGGTCTTTTCCCCAGTTAGTTGGTTGCCTAAGCTTCGATACCGAAGGGTCCACTTCCATGGGCTGAACCTGGTTTTGCTTGGTCTCTTTTTCGTTAATCTTAGGGCTTTGCTCGCTTTTTTGCGGCTTACCCTGGCTTTGTTTTCCTATATTATGCGGATTTCTTTCACTTCCCTTTCCTTGCCTACCTTGCTGGCGGTTTACTAGCTTGTTGCTTTCGCCGAACTGCTTTCTATCTTCGATAGTTTTAGCATAGGAGGCGGCGAACATACTCCTTTCGATGCTATTCTCGGCTTCGCGAGCTAGCGCTAATGCCGAGGGCAAATCTCTTAAGACCCGCCAGGAATGCGTGTAATACGTCATCTCTGACGTTTTCGTTTAAAACGGTGGCGGTTTGCTCATCATGGGACATTACGACTTTATTGGTGACAAGAGATAATTGCTTCTCGACCTCATCGTAATATTCTATTAGGCTTAAATCGCCCTGTCTTACCATTTCTAGTTGTTGTCTGAGTGCACGTAGGGACGTTTTGTCCACATACGTACACTCTAGCCTGGCAATTATTGAGTCGATATTTAGCATAGTGTTGTGCGAAGTTAGGATTGCTCTTGCGGCCCCGCACACTTTATTTCTCAAGATAGCCACAGCTTTCTAGCTTCGTAGTGGTTTTCGCTACTATCGTAGCGTCTAAAAATTTCATACGCATCTAAGGCAGCTTGCCTCCATGACACGTATTCACTTTGCACACCTTCGAAATTTGGCACTGACTTTACTATATCTAATCTCACCTCGCAATTAATGTTTGGGTTGATTTTCACTTTTTTATAAGCTTCGACCTGTGGTGCAGTCACTTTCAGCGCATTCACTTGGGCTTTCACTGAATTTAATTCTAGCGTAAACTGTTCTTTTAAACGAAGCTCTTGTTCAGAGAGTGCTGCATTGATTGAGCCTTGAATAAGGGACTGTAACTGTTCCGAATCCATTTCTGTGTTATTTTGGGGACGTGGGTGAAAGCCTATTTGAGAACTACCGTCGCTATCGTCACTGTCAATTTCCTGTTTTATTTCTCTATATGCACAATTAATGGACACAAACTCGAACACTTGTTTTGTATATTATGCTGCTTGCGCACAGCGATTAGAACAAATTAAAATTCCCACGAGACTGATTTTACTATTTAGAGCATAAATATTTCAGAACCACTAATGACACGAAGCAATTAATGTAGAGTAATTTGACAACGACTTGCAAGGTATATTTTTTTATATTTTGATTTTGTTTTGCAAAATGAATTTTTTTACTTTGTATTAGTTTTGTTTTTCTTGAAGTCAATAATTTGAAAATCTCACTTCCATGCTTAGTACTTTTTTGGTCGTCTGACTTCTTATATTAGCCGTTGTGCTAGTAATGAAGTGTTGTCCTCGGCAGGAGTAAAGGTGCGTCGTCTTCGTTAGAAGATCCTCTAGTCCTGTGCTATGATTATGCTGATTATGTTGGAGGAAAACTATTCCACTTTATTACTGGCCTTGTGGCTCAGCAATATTGAATAATAAGTCAATTATTTAACGGCTTTGGCCGGAGTAAATATATTTGCAGTCAAGACTGCTTGAAATAAATACAAAAACTGAATTCTTACACACTAAGAATCTAAAGTTAAACCTAAGAACGGTCAGTGAAAAAGTACTGGCCATTTGCTTCACCTACGAAGTTGCTGCTGCTTCGTCAGCAAATATGTTATAAGGGGCCGATCACTGCATTGCGACATATGCGATGTTTACTTGAAACGAGGGGCGGTCTGCAAGTTGCTAACTCCGTTCATGTCGTTGGTGGTTTATGAGTGCAAGGGTAGCTTGGTGGATGAATGCGAGGGATTCTCCATAACTTGCACACATGCCAACGCTTAGGTACCCTTAGCAACGATAACGACCTCAAATTCAAGAATTCCGCATCGACGACGCGTGCGGCCGCTCTCGAACCAGAACAAAAACGAAGGCGACTTTGGACCAGCCGTATTTGAGACGCGTGGCCCCAGCAATTTACACCGGATGTCAAGTCTATATGCTGTTTGGTTAGTGCTCAGATACAATACAGATTGTAAAATATATTATATATCCAAAGCGGTTACTTAGTGCGATGTAACTTACAATTATGCTATACTTCTTAACATACATATGTATGTATGTGCCAAGAATTGAAAGCGTCAACTTCATTAATGCAACCAAAGCCAAGCCTCGTGAAATTCGGATGAGATTTTACCAAGTTATGGGGCTTGGGAATTTCGATCTATGTCTTATACGAATCTTGGGGTAAGATTTGGCATGAATTTCGATTAAAAAATGTGTATTCAGATTTGAATGCCAGATTAATCTAGAGGGAAAATCGTGACGAAAAAGCCAAGCCTCGTGAAATTCGGATGAAATTTGACCAAGTTATGGGGCTTGGGAATTTCGATCTATGTCTTATACGAATCTTGGGGTAAGATTTGGCATGAATTTCGACTAAAAAATGTGTATTCAAATTTGAATGCCAGATTAATCTAGAGGGAAAATCGTGACGAAAAAGCCAAGCCTCGTGAAATTCGAATGAAATTTTACGGAGTTATGGGGTTGGGAAATTTTGACCTATGTCTTATACGTATCTTGAGGTAAGATTTGGCATGAATTTCAATTTTTGGTAGAGTACCTGCTGCCCCGGACGTTCCATTTTAGATGGCATTTTCCTTGGCATTGTCCAATGATGGTAGTAGAATGGTTTTCTGTTTTATTGCACTGTTAACCACTTGATAATATTTATTGTTTTTATTTATTAACTTTAAAAGAGTCCGCCCGGGTGCGCCATTAAAAGTTATATGAATTTATATAAATTAACAAAACTGAAACTATTGGTGGCTTTTAAAGTGATCGATTTTTTTCCCTTTCACTTTTTAAACAAGCCAGCGTCCCCCAATAAATTGTTTTGGAAATGGGGGGAGGTATCTAAAAATAAACGTAAATAAAACGTAAACAGCCAATGCACATAGCTTTTGTGTTTCATAACCGATCTTAATGAAATTTTCTTAAGTACACCTTATTGTGCCAAAGAATATTTGTGTATTCTTAAAAAGTTAATTGCATTTAAATTGTGGCTTTAGTTGGTGGGCAATACAAGTTGGATTATTAACTGGATTTAAAGCTTTGTGGTGGTACCAGGGAGGTTGCGAAGGTGTAAAATGAAAGATATATGATATATATATACTATTCTAGAAGCAACATATCAAGTTTGGTGGCTCTATTATTGACACAATTTGCTGAAATAACAGGATTTCGATGTCGATTGCGGAAACGGAGTAAGGTAGCGAATATCGGAAACAACCTCGTGCTGCGCATGGACTAGGAGGACCTACAGCTAAAATGTCAAGTCTCCAGTTCTCAAATCCCTTTTTACCCATTTTCAATGGGTTCAAGGTATAAAAAACAATATTTAATTTTCGATTTTTAGGGATTTCATGGAAATAGGGCAAGCTGTCGATGATTTCAAACAAAATCGTACTGGGTGGTAATAGGAGGACATACGTTCAAAATATTAAGTTTCTAGCTCAGACGTCGATGCGACACACTGACGGACATGGTTATGTCGATTCGGCAATTGATGCTGACCCAAAAATTAATGAGGTCGTAGATGCTTCTCTCTGCCAGTTCTATATATTTTCACCAAAAAACTCAAATATGTAAATGGAAGAAAATAACGCCTAACAGAAATACAAGAAGGCTATGTATATAGTATAAAAGTAATATTTAGTTAATGTATGTATATAGCAGTAATTAGGAAATATATATTGTATATGTGTTATTAATTTTTCTCTTTAAAAAAATCTTTTAAGAAACTTACACAGTATATTCAAAGGGAAGGGTACACTGATACCTTCCCCCTCAGCATTAAAGCCGACACAAGAATAATTGCCAGCAGTATCCCTTGTTACGCCTTGCAAAACCAAAGAATAGTTACTTATAACAACTCCTTGGGAAATATTGTGTACCAATGGTTCATCCTGTAAAATAAATTTTATTTTCTTATTATTATTATCATAACAAGTGAGGGTAGTCTAATCGGGAAAGCCCGACTAGCCGATAATCGAACCTTCTTCTACCAACACCAAATTCAGCTCGCAGTTTGCTTAAGGAAAAAATTATTAAATAAATTTGAAAAAAAAAATGCAATTCCAATAACATGGCCAAACGGCGGTGTCATTTTTGATCGCTGATCTCTGAGTTCAATGGTAAGGACGAAAATTTAGGAAGGGGTGGGGGGGGAGTTTCAAATACAGCGCATTTCTACGGTTAAGAAGAAACTAAGATAGTTTTCCCAATCTGTTCTTCAGGGTTAGAGAAACACTTGTGATGTGTTTGTTAAAATTCAAGTGCCTGTCTAAATACACCTCTCAGTATTTGTAGCTGTTGTGGTGCACCACAAATTGACCGCGCAAGAACACTCCCGGACATATATCCCTTCGTAGCGCATGGGTCACATTGGCGCATTTATTTATATTAATGCCAATATTCCAACGTTTGGCCCACATTTCAAATTTGTGAAGGTATTGCTGCAGGAGATCAGTAGCTTCGTAAACACATTCATTTCTGGATAAGATGGCTGTGTTATCTGCAAAACAGGCGAAGGTAAGGTCGTGTGGATCCGTGACTTCAATAGTAGAGCCAGTGGGCATGTCGTAGGTAAAGAGGATGTAGAGCATGGTCCCCAGCACGCTCCCTTGAGGAACGCCAGCCCCGATGGCCTTCCTGTTGTACTCAACTCCATCAAGTGCTACCGAAAATTACCGGTTTGTTATATAGCTTTGCACAATCAAATAAAGTTCAGGTGGTAACAAGGGTTTGCTTTTGCAGAGTAGTCCATCATGCCAGACTCTGTCGAAGGCATGTTAATGTCTAAGTACGCTGCCACTACGTATTCCTTGGCTTCGAAACTCTCGAGGATGAAATTTAATACCCTATTTAGTTGTTCTGGTGTGCCATGAGATTTTCGGAACCCGAACTGAAAGGGGCGGACTTTTTTCTTAAATTCTGTCCATGGACAGCAGTCGCATTAGCAGGCAACGTTCGAAGAGTTTTCCAATCGTGGGCACCAAGCTAATAAGCCTGTAAGAGTCTATGGACTCAACAACAACAACAGTCTCAATACCGCATTAAAGATTAACAATAAAAATAGGACTGCTCTGACCGGCAATGCTTTAAGTGTTATGTTTTCAATCCCATCTTTGCCAGGAGCTGTTCTAGTCTTAAGTGCTGCTATGTGGTCTGAGACTTTGTTGACAGTGATAGGAGCAACTGGTAGGCTTAACTGACCTGGGTTCTCCAGTGTGAGTTGGACCCTTCTGTTCATGCTTGCCGAGCTTGTATTAAAAGGCTTGAAGCGTTCCTCCAAGTCTTCGGCGAATGTATCAGCACGTTCCTTTGGAGATCTGGCCCAAGATCCGTCAGGCTTTCTGATCGGAAATTTGAGGGTCACTTGCTGTTTATAACTTCCCGTCAGTCTCCACAGGGAGCGACTTGAAGATTCGTTTGGAGAAACATTTTCCAAAAAACGGTCGGTTTCCCTTTGTCTATTCAGCTCCAGCACCCGGTTCGACACTCTAAGGTAGATCCTGTCCACAATTGGATCTCCAGTTCGACAGTACTGCTTTCTGCCTAGTGAACCTTGTTCAGGAATAGCACATGTGCATCTTCGAAGTCTTCTGGTGTTAGTATTTCCAAGTTTTGTTCTAAAGTTTTCTTTAGATTTCGTCGAAAAGCAGCAATGTTGGCCTTTAATTGTTTTGCTCTTTGGAATACAGTCGTAACCAACTACCAGTGGGATATGATCGGAGGATAATTGATACTCAGGCCTTATACTTAAGCCATCTGGGTGATCATTTTTTGGAGTTCGAAAGGCCCAGACACATTTGCTTAAAGAACTTATTCGTCTCCTGAAGTTCCTTAAAGTTAGCTTGTAGAGTGTCGACATTCACCGTGAGAGCCTCTATTGAACTAATGTGGGGTGGGGTTTTTGGAGCTTGGGGGCAGAGTTCCTATTTGTCATCTCTTAATTGAATTTTTCCAGCCCAGAACGCATAGTATCGGCATACGAAAAAATATTGCATCCCTTATGCCAAGCCTCATGATTACCACCGCAGTTGATACAGCAAAGATTCTCAACCAAAGTTTCTTTGTATTGAGCTGTTGGATGATTTTGAGCACACTTTCCACAGATGTAAGGTCTCATACAATAGTTTTTTGTATGTCCAAATCTTCGGCATCTGTGGCACAGAATGGCATTCAAATTTTTCTTGGGTATTTCAACCAAGACTCCTTGTCGACCTATTTGCTTGATTTTCAGCGCATCCTTATTATTAGCCTCGCGAGCCAAATCAATGAAAAAGAAATTATTTTGTATCAGTTCCAAAATAGCTTCACCATTTTCCTCTTGTTGGATTTTATGAGTGTGGATATGGTTGTGGACATTACATTTTACATATTACATATTCCATGAAGATGCGGGGTGGCTTCCTTAATCTGGGTACTCAGTAGGGCAAATTGGTTATTGGAATTTAATTGCCTTTCATTCAGACGACTGCCCGTCGCTATCTGAGAAGCAATGAACTTCCTTTTTTTTACCGTTTGCCTTATTTAGGCGTGGAGGCAGCTAATGTTTTATTTTGGTCTTCATCCAGCTGAGTGCTTTCTGGGAAGACTAACCTTTTTCCGGAGCATTATGGGCTGGCTCGTTTTGCAGCTATACTTGTGTAGCTTGTATTAGGGATGGTGCATAATCCTCCGCTTGAAGAGGATGTGGTAGTGTAGGTTGACGAGTAAGTGGAGCTTGACGACGTCAAAGTGCATGTCGTTCCAGCAAAATTACTACTTCTGCACTTAATTGTAGCGTTTGAAGCTCTCGCAGTATTTATAGAAATCATATCTCGAATTTCGACAGGTGTAGCACCAGCAATTCCATAATTTCCACGAACTCGTGTAGGAGCACTTTCGGCTGAGAGGGAACGGGTGTATCATCCATAAGGCAATAACCAGTATTTTTGGGAAGTCACTGTTACCAGAGAGCGATTTGTGGTGATCAAGTCACGAGATGATCGCTCAGCGCTGTCACTGTTTATGTCTGTTGCGCAGAACTGGCAACCTTCCTATTGGTCACTTATATGTTCGTATTAGTGAGTGGATTAAAAGTGCGCTCGCGAAAGCTCTAAAGCTCTCACGTACAATGATAAGAGTGTTATTAGAACTAAGCTTTTTCAGTTTGACTTGCGCAAGAACCCCGGCACGTGTTGACTTGCATTTATTGTTTCTTTAATAATTAAATTTAGCACTGCATTTGAGCTGCCAGCGGCAGCATTCATAGTTTGAAGAACCACTATGTGAGGGATTTCTTTTAGGTGCGCTGGGGAGGGCGAGGTAGCTGTCTCTTACACTTTAATAAAGAAATTGTTTTAACCGGCTCACTATCACAGGCACCTACGGGAGCAGATATGCAAACGTCCGATCGTCACAATAGCTTGCATTGAACTGTGCTAATTCTCTGGTGCTGTTAAAGGAAAATATTTCGAAGTCATTACAAAGCTTCTCAAACTCCAGCAGAAAAGAAACGGCTGACCAACGTTTTAGAATGAGTTTACATAAGCGACGGATTAAGCACAGGATTACAAAATACAAAATACAGCCCCTTACATGCTATCACGACTATGACACAAAGCTGTTCTTTAGATGAGTTTTAACTTATCGTGCAAGCCGGCACGTTCAATAATATGAACGAGGCAGTTATAAAAAAAAACAGACATCTGAGACTCCTCAATATTTACTTCCAAACATAGCTCTAACAGATGTGATTGAACTTCCCGTATCGGAAGAGGAGTACTCACGGTTGTTGAGACTAATCTTTCGTCGGAACTCATACAATCGATCTCCTCCCTACTTTCTGTATATATATATATATATATATATATATTGGAAATCGCCGATGGATACAGCCCATCTGTCGCTCTCCTTGTCACATGAGTTTATTGATAGTAAATCATAAATAAATTTCCTTTAGGCAGGTTAATCGGGTGCGTATAGATCTCTTGAATTGATCTGCGTGTTGGATTCGTTCGACTTACACTTTCTGAAGACTCTTTTGATCTTTGATCTAGCAGCCTGAGTGCCTATCAAGGAATTGGAATAAGCTGACAGTGTCCGTTTGTTTTGTAAGGCTGATTTTCATAAGCTAGGCGATTATTGATTGGTCTCTACAATATAATTTTGCAGACATCGATGTTGCTATTCAACTACTTTATGACACCCAGCGAGGTCTAACAGGCATTTATGGTTCTCAAGGGAACTAATGAAATAAAAAAAATGAGGAGTCGCATGATTCCATATGCTATAAGGATTACCTTCGGCATTGTCACCCTCAGCTTGCACATAATCATAATCAATTTTTAAACCTTGTGAACTCTAAGCCTAAGACATCTATTTTGCCATCTTCGGTTAAGTTTGCAGATAAGAGCGCGAATACTGGTCCAGGCATTGCCGATCTGTTGGCAAACTTTTTAAAACTACCTACTCTTCCTCTATATATAATAAAAATCAGCCTTATCCTCATCAGTTACAGAGGTCAAACTGTATTTTTAATCCTTTTATTACCGAAAGTTCGCTATTCAACGACCTTAACACAATCAAGCCGATATACTCACCGGATACTGTTCCCTATTTTATGTTCAGGAAATATGCTGCAGTACTTGTTCACATATCTAACAAATTTTTGGATTGTCAGTAAACACTTTATCTATTCCGAATATTCGGAAAGAATCGTTTATTATCCCTCTATATAAGAAAGGGAGTAAGTCCGATTTCGAAAACTATTGAGGTATTTCCACATTATCTGCTATACCTTAAACTTTTTAGAGAATCATAACATCTCAACTGCAACATTTATGTAACTCTATCTAAAACCACTATCTAATTGATGAAAAAAAAATGCCGACTGATGTTATGTAAACTGAATTTGGTAAAGAAATTATGTCTTCTCGGCCCAGTCAACCCACTGAACTACATCTCAGAGTATTTGCGTAGCGGAAACCAAAAGGCTTTTTGCTAAGTGAATTCACGTGACTTCCGGTTTTCTTCAAGGTAGTCATCGTGGCACGCTACTCTCAATACTTTTCATCAATGATATATGCTGATGCTGAGATATGTTTCTTGCATATAAGTCAACCTGTTCATTCTAAATTATTTGAAATGCAAAAATGGTTTCGTACAAACGGGTTGTACACAATATTCTATTCAACATGACAGAGTTGAATCTGTATAGACACAATTCGTGTAGTTTGCCTTTTGGGGTTTGAATTGGGACCCTCGTGGGCGGTTACCGTCATACTACAGAAGACATCTGATGATTTCCTTCTAAATCGTAGAACTATGGTTGGTGTAATATTTATTCACAAGTTTATTATGGGTGAACTTGACTCTTCTGGGTTAACTAGGCAATTAAACTTCTCTATCCCTACTAGACTAACAGGTAATTATACACATTTATCGCTTCAATTTTGTACTACTAACTATGCCTTGCATGAACCGTTTAGACACCTCTGTGATGATTCTAATAAACATTATAGAGTATTCTGCTCGGAGTCTTGTTTTCTTCTTATAAAGTCATATATTTGAAACTATTTAGCAAGTAGATAGTCTTCGAAAAAAAACAACGACACAGGCGACGCCCCACGACTACCTACACATGCACATGTACGCAGCACAGAATACATAGAATTAAGCAAAGACGCGCGTGAATGTGTGTGTACATGCATACAAAAATTCTATCAATTTGCGTTAGCTACCCCAAACACGTAGCCCGCTAAAACACATTTTCTTTACTAACTTATTTGTTTCATAAACGATCTTGACGTAACTTCCGACAGTAGATCTTAATATACGATAGGAAAAATTACCAAGTTTCGTGTTACTAATGACACCGTATGCTGATCGACGGTTGCAGCAATAAAATACTATATTTGAGATTCTAGGCCGAATATTTGATTCAATCTTAAAAACTGAAAACTTAATTAAAAGCTTACTTATTCTAAGCCTTCAGGCTGCGGCACCCAAACGGCGAAAGAGCCTTTCGGATAGTGGTCAAAGGCCTGCACCACTCTACTGAGCTGGACGAGATCAAGGCAGGTTTAAGCAGCTAAGAGCACGAAGTAAGAGACCTGCAACCTAAGAGCAAAAACCAATAAAGGATACCCAGCCTATGAGAAGGCAATGTGCCTCTTAACGGTAAACAGACAGACAGCCCCAAGAGTTGAACTGCCCCTAAACTCCAGCAAAGTGAAGGCTAACATTAGCTTTGATAAGGCTGCAAAGAGCACCCACGACGTAAATCAAGCTCCCTGCCCGGACCCAAGGCCGGACAATCAACTTAATGCGGTAGTGGCTAGGCTAGAGGCCATGTTCGAAAGAATGATGGAAAAAATCCTAGGTCACATGACATAGATGCTGGCAACTGTTTGCTCCACATAATGCAAGCAGGCTTAGAGATCACGATCTGGAATGCTAACGGCCTGTGCAAAAACAGGCCTGAGGTTGAGCTTTACTGCAAGACCAAAGACACCTAAGTACTCCTCATATCTGAGACCCATTTCACTGAATGGTCTTACTTCTGCTTGCGAGGCCTGATCTCAGCCAATCACCCATACGGCAGAGCGGTGGAGCTGCCAAGCTTATTCGTAGCTACATAAGGTATGAGATTCCTGCCCCCTACTCTGGAGGACTGGGTCCAATGAGCAAAGGTGAGAGAGAGTACCACCCTGGGTGACGTCACAATAGCCGCTGCTACTGCCCCCAAGCACAATCCTAGGGACGAAGAATTCGGGTCGCTAATGGACAGCCTCGGCACAAGGTTTCTTCAATGCCAATCACATCTGGTGGGGCTCCAGAACCAACAACCCTAATGGCTACGCGCTGTTCAAGCAATCCCGCTCAAAAAACCTCGACTGCCACAGTACAGGCGCACCTACATGCTGCCCCACAGACCCATATAACGCGCCTGACGTCCGGGACACTGCGATAACTCGTGGTATGGACACTGGGAGAATCAACGGCCCGGGGGACATCGGAGCGGTGCCAAGACTCTCAGAGTTGAGAACAGAGACGTTCACCTCTGGTCACCTTAAGTTGCCGAGCTGATTGCTAAACAAAGGCGTCTGAGGCATGTCTGGTTCCTGTCCAGGAACCCGAGTTAAAAGACAATCCTATACAGAATCACCCAGGAACTGAAAAAGACCCCTAAGGTTCTGAGAAAGCATTCCCTGGATAGCTTTCTTACGCAGCTTGTCCCTGACGACCCACAACCCAATCTGTGGCAAGTAAACAAGCACATTAAAAAGGGCACAGAAAAGATTTAACCCAGTAACAACGAGAAAGAAGGGCTATTGTAGTATGCATATATATTGAATATCTACTGTACCAAGAGTACTTAAAGTGAACACACTGTAACACTTTGTTGCAGTGTTTATATATATACAAATCCCCGGTCATAAACCAAGTGGCCGAAATATGAGTCGATCGGCGCGCTCACAGAATGTGCAAGTGTCAGCATTCTGTTAGACGCGCCGACCACTTGACCGAACTCAAGGGCATGCATATACCCTAGCGCTCCAGCTTAAGAGAGCATAATTACATACATATAACATATAGAATATACATAACCGTCTCTCTGCTGTCCAACTGTGGGCAGCGCAGCGATGAGACTTAGGCTTACTTAGAACCTAAGGAAAAATGTAAAAATCAGATTCAACTGAACGTTGGAAGCGGCACCTTCGCTGCTCCCAATAAATTAATAAAAATAATATATCGTTCACAACATGGCGACCGTGACATGGTCCTAAATATAAAAAAAAAATCAACAACAACTATGAAAAGTGTCTACAAGTACGCGTGGCAGTCCGTCAACGATGGAATAAAACACAAGAGTGAGAGGGCTGGATGACAACAACAACAAGCAACAAGTGTGAGAGGCAATCCGTCCCTTACGCCAGCGCGGGAGACCTACAGATTGGCAAAAAAAAAAAACTGAAAGCCTGAGTGAGTAGAGTGCGAGTAATGGGCAAACGCGGAGGCCAGAAAAACAAAATAAATAAAAGAATAGCACACATTAAGTGGCTATTATACACGAATACGCCGCCCACATGGGCAACTGCACAAAAATTAACTACCGAACTTGATTTTCTGAAAGAAAGCCTCCAGCAAAGAAAGCCAAATACCGCAACTCACTCAGCAAATATCAAAGTTATAAATGAAAAACTAATTAAAAAACCACCATCTCCAAAGCCGTTGCCGAAAAAACCTGACGTCTGCCCGAACGACTGCCCTGGACCACTCTACGCTCCAGCATGCAAATTCACATGCTTGGGACCAAAGACCAGTGCGAAGACCGGCACCGGCCCCGCCTGAGCCAATAGGCCACGGACATCAGCAGCAGTGAAGACAACAGCGCGAGGGGCACTCCGCCACTTTCGCCTACGAAGGAGCGTCAGCGTAGCCAAACCGGCGACGACCAGCTGACGCGGAGGACAACTGGACATCTGGAGCAACAGTTAACATTATTATAATAAAATTTGTAAAATTGTGCGGAACCATCTCCGCTCAATTAGAAGTATAGCCCGTAAAGCTATACAAACCAATAGGTAGAAAAACTTGTTAACGTAAATGCAAAGCAATGCAATAGTAAAATTTACTGAAGATACAACAAATAGTTATAAATACACTCTAAAAATATATACGCCCAAAATGGCAATAGTAGACGTTAAGTCAGTGGACTCCACTGCTAATGTCATTAATAAAGTAGAGTCAAATAATAATGACTTAGAACTAATACACACACTGTTAATAATAATTGTTGTTATAATGTGCGCAAATTGTTTTTATAAACTATATAAATTACATAACAAATGTTTAAAAAAAAATATATGAGCAAGGCAAATGACCTAGACAAAATTTAAAAAAAAAGAGCACAAACAACATTGAAAAAAATAACCCTATAGTTAATTTAGTAACTTTAAGAAAATGCAATAAAACAAATATAATGAATTACAAAAAAAAAATATATTAATAAAAATATGGCTACACTAAAGACAATTAGAGCAACATATGAGTTCAGTTTACCCTTATTTTAAAGAAAGACTTCATATCCATAATATAATGGAATGGAATGAATTATGTAAAGAAATAAATAACATAAAAATTGACTTTGATAAATCATATAAGTCACTTACACAAAACAGGCAAATTCAAAAAAAATACTATTAAGAAACATGTAGAAATACTAGTAGAATGCTTTAATGAAGCACGTATACTAATACATGGCCACAGAGAAAAATTAAATCAAGATCATTGGTCCCAAGTATCAAAATTTTTAATTAGACTACGATCTAATTTAATATCAATTAAACTAAAGTTCAATTTAGATATATCAGTACCGACCATACTTAACACTTCTCTAACAGTTGAAACAGTTGAAACTGGTGATGAACCGGAATCAACAGAACAAACTGACACTGACCAAATAGAGTCAGAAGAGCTCGCGAAGACAAACCCTAAAATAGAAGAGCAAGATTTAATTAATCTTACCATTCCAGCTGTTTTGATGTCAGATCTGGATAATTCTACAGATTCTGATACTGGTACAGGCATAATAGAGAATAAATTAAGCAGCAATATCACAATGGCACAAACTAATATTGATTTTATTAATACAGCATCCAAGCTTATACCAATTTTTGATGGTAAAGCTGAAAACTTAACAAGTTTTATTGATGCTTTACAAATATTAGAATTGATAAAAGGCGAACACGAACAATTAGCGGTTTCTATAATAAAATCAAGGCTAAAAGGTGTCGCCAGAAATCTAGTCGGAAATGAAACAACAATAACTGAAGTCATTTCCAGATTAAAAAGCAACGTCAAAGGTGAAACTGTAGAAGTATTGTCAGCAAAACTGATGAACCTACAGCAACGCAATAAAACTGCTAACCAGTACATACTAGAGGTCGAGCAGTTGACAAAAACGTTAGAAGGTGCATATATAACAGACGGCTTACCCCTAGAGTTAGCCAGAAGTTATTCCACTCAGCATGCAGTCAAAGCAATAACTAAAAATTGCACAATCGATAAGGTAAAACTTATCATGCAAGCTGGTACCTTCAATACTATGAATGATGCCGTATCAAAATTTGTAAATAGTTGCACAGAAGCAACCGGACAGCCAAACACTGTCCTATATTACAAAAATTACCCACAGCGCGGCGGAAACCGCGGACGTGGAAATCATAGAGGTAACTTTCGCAGTCGCAACGATAATTATAACAATAGTACCCAATACAATAATGGACGAGGCCAATATAGAGGAAACTCAAGAGGCCGTGGCAACACGAGTCGAGGCCAAAACTATAATAACCCACGTAATGTCAGAGTAACCCATACTACATCGGAAAACTCGCAAAACCCTTTAGATACTCAACAATAGAAAATGCAAAGGTTCATACCATTAATCTCAGTCAGAATATGTTTGTATCATTCAACCATGTGGCTACAGGAAAAGAACTTGTCTTTTTAGTAGACACAGGTGCAGACGTTTCAATAGTTAAAGAAAATTCTGATGTGTTTCATGACATACAAGATAATTATATTATAGAAATAAAAGGAATTAGTCAAGAGGTAACCAAATCCAAGGGGTTAACTTCTATTGAGATACAGACCACTAAGTACATAATCCAACACGATTTTCATATCGTGGATTTACAATTCGCTATTCCTTGTGATGGCATATTAGGAATCGATTTTATTAAAAAATACAACTGTCAATTAGACTTCAAGCCATCTGAAGATTGGCTTATAATTAGACCTAATAACTTAAAATTTCCAATTTATGTTCCAATAACATACAGTTCTGGCAACAACTCAATACTTCTGCCAGCAAGATCCCAAGTTATTAGAAAAATCCAACTAAATTCAAAAGAAGACAGTGTATTGATTCCAAATCAAGAAATTAAGCATGGTATTTACATAGCAAGTACCATAGCAACATCTAAAAACGCTTTTATAAGACTACTCAATACAACAAATAAAGATCAAGTAGTCAGTACAAATAATTTAGCGTATGAATCACTTTCGAGCTACGAAGTAGTCAAAACTAATCTTGAAAATAGAGAAAATTCTGTATTATCTCAACTTTCAAAAAACTTTCCTCCACAATTCAAATCACAGCTTTCAAGCCTATGCACCCAATATAATGATATATTCGGATTGGACACTGAACCAATAAGCACAAATAACTTTTATAAACAAAAACTGAGATTAAAAGATGATGAACCAGTGTATATAAAAAATTACAGAAGCCCACACAGTCAGGTGAACGAAATACAGAAACAAGTCGGAAAATTGATCACCGACGGGATTGTTGAACCATCTGTATCTGAATATAATAGCCCATTATTACTTGTCCCTAAAAAACCATCTCCAGGTTCAGAGCAAAAGAAATGGCGATTAGTGATTGACTATCGTCAAATTAATAAAAAATTACTGTCCGACAAATTTCCACTCCCAAGAATTGATGATATTTTGGATCAACTTGGACGAGCAAAATATTTTTCATGTCTTGACTTAATGTCAGGATTTCACCAAATTGAACTCAAAAAAAGTTCAAGAGATATAACGTCATTTTCAACGAGCAATGGCTCGTATCGCTTCACGCGATTACCTTTCGGACTAAAAATAGCGCCTAGTTCATTTCAGAGAATGATGACCGTAGCATTCTCTGGATTAGAACCTTCACAAGCATTCCTTTATATGGATGACTTAATAGTTATAGGTTGTTCCGAAAAACATATGCTTAAAAACTTAACAGACGTTTTTGAGAAATGTAGGAAATACAATCTAAAGTTACATCCAGAAAAATGTTCATTTTTTATGCATGAGGTGACTTTTCTCGGTCATAAATGCACAGATAAAGGAATACTTCCGGACGACAAGAAATATGATGTCATTATGAATTACCCTAAGCCGCACAATGCGGACAGCGCTAGACGTTTCATAGCATTTTGCAATTATTATAGACGTTTCATAAAAAATTTCGCCGAATATTCACGGCACATAACAAGATTATGTAAAAAGAATGTTCATTTTGAATGGACAGATGAATGCCAAAACGCATTCGAATACTTAAAAACAAAACTGATGGAACCCACTTTGCTACAATATCCTGATTTCAGCAAAGAATTTTGAATAATTACTAATGCAAGTAAGCAAGCGTGTGGAGCGGTTTTAACTCAAAACCATAACGGACTCCAACTTCCCATTGCATACGCATCAAGAGCTTTCACTAAGGGAGAAAGTAATAAGTGTACAACTGAGCAGGAATTAGCTGCAATTCACTGGGCAATATTACATTTCCGACCATATATTTATGGAAGACACTTTACAATCAAAACAGATCACAGACCATTAATATATTTATTTTCAATGATCAATCCGAGTTCTAAACTGACACGTATGAGGCTAGAATTAGAAGAGTATGATTTCACAGTTGAATATCTAAAGGGAAAAGACAATTATGTAGCTGATGCGTTATCAAGAATAACCATTAAAGATCTACAAAACATTACTGGAAATATAATGAAAGTCACTACTAGATATCAAAATAGACAGAAAATCCGCGCGGATAACAAAGAAATAGAATTGCCTACGCAATCTATAGAGAAAGCTTCTAAGCCCAACGTATATGAAGTCATAAACAATGACGAAGTACGTAAAGTAGTGACCTTGCATGTAAAAGATACGCTATGTTTATTTAAATATGGTAGAAAAATTACTGCAAGATACGATGTTAGCGATTTATATACCAATGGAATCCTAGACTTAGGTCAATTTTTCCAAAGGCTTGAAATGCAAGCCGGTATAAACAAAATCAGCCAACTCAAAATGGCACCGTGGGAAAATATCTTTGAACATGTTTCAATAGATAATTTCAAGCAAATGGGCAATAAGATATTGAATACATTAAGAGTAGCGCTACTCAACCCGGTGACCCTTATAGAAAAACAAAAAGAGAAAGAAGCTATACTGTCTAAATTCCATGACGATCCAATACAAGGAGGTCATAGCGGCATTACAAAAACCTTGGCCAAGGTCAAAAGACATTATTTTTGGAAAGGTATGACTCGAGATATTACTGAGTACATACGAAAATGTCAAAAATGCCAAAAAGCTAAAATAACCAAGCACAATAAGACCCCATTAATAATAACTGATACGCCAATAAATGCTTTCGACAGAGTGATAGTAGACACTATTGGTCCACTACCAAAATCAGAAAATGACAATGAGTATGCAGTCACTTTAATATGTGATCTAACTAAATATTTAGTTGCCATACCAGTTCCAAATAAGAACGCGAACACTGTCGCTAAAGCAATTTTTGAATCATTTATTCTGAAGTACGGTCCAATGAAGACGTTCATTACGGACATGGGAACAGAATATAAGAATTCAATTATAAATGATTTATGCAAATACCTAAAAATTGAAAATATAACATCTACGGCACACCACCACCAGACAGTTGGAACAATAGAACGTAGTCATAGAACTTTTAATGAATACATACGCTCATATATATCGGTTGATAAAGCTGATTGGGACGTATGGCTTCAATATTTCGTTTTCTGTTTCAACACGACCCCCTCAATGGCACATAATTACTGTCCATATGAGTTAGTATTTGGTAAAACAAATAATTTACCAAAACAATTTAATAGTATAGATAAGATTGAACCCATATATAATATAGATGACTATGCTAAGCAAAGTAAATATAGACTAGAAGTAGCATACAAAAGAGCCAGAATAATGATAGAAGAAAATAAGAAAAAAAAAAAGATACTATATGATCAGAAAACAAACAACATAGATATATCAATAGGTGATAAAGTCTTATTAAGAAATGAAACAGGTCATAAGCTAGATTATAAATATACTGGTCCGTATAAAGTAACGGAAATAGGAGATAGAAATAACATTATAATAACGAATAATAATAACAAAAAACAAACAGTTCATAAGGATAGGTTAAAAATGTTTATTTCATAATTGTATTTAGAATGGCCATGCTAAGAAAAAAAATTTTTCTTCTTTACATACAAATAATATTTGTAATTTCATTTTCTTGGAATATATATATATAAAAAAAAAAAAAAAAAAAAATAAAAATTTTCCTTTGTTAATTAAAAATTATTCTTTTAAGCAAAGTATACTTATAAAATAACTTCATAATATTACGTTATTTTTCAAAAGGAGGGAGATGTGGTATGCATATATATTGAATATCTACTGTACCAAGAGTACTTAAAGTGAACACACTGTAACACTTTGTTGCAGTGTTTATATATATACAAATCCCCGGTCATAAACCAAGTGGCCGAAATATGAGTCGATCGGCGCGCTCACAGAATGTGCAAGTGTCAGCATTCTGTTAGACGCGCCGACCACTTGACCGAACTCAAGGGCATGCATATACCCTAGCGCTCCAGCTTAAGAGAGCATAATTACATACATATAACATATAGAATATACATAACCGTCTCTCTGCTGTCCAACTGTGGGCAGCGCAGCGATGAGACTTAGGCTTACTTAGAACCTAAGGAAAAATGTAAAAATCAGATTCAACTGAACGTTGGAAGCGGCACCTTCGCTGCTCCCAATAAATTAATAAAAATAATATATCGTTCACAACACTATCTTCGGCATGCCGAAGACCTAATACTCTTGCAGACCCAACCTTTTAATGCCGAGAAAATGGTTAGGGCCGAGTTCGGTCAAGGAATATTGATAAACAAAAAAAAGGCTTTTAATCAAAAACCGATGTAAATAAGATTTTGCAAAAATTAAATCTTTAAATGCCGTGTTTAATCGAAAAATCATGAAAAACAAAAAATGCTCCATACAAAATTAATTTTCGACCGATCGTTCCTATGGCAGCTATATGACATAGTGGTCCGATCTTAAAAGGATTTTGCATATAAATGAGGAGCATAGTAAAACTAATAAATGCCGAGTTTGGTCAAGATATCTTGAAAAACAAAATGTTTTTCATACAAGATCCTACTTTTCGACAGATCGTTCCTATGGCAGCTATATGATATACTGGTCCGATCTTAATAGGATTTTGCCTATATATGAGGAGTATAGTAATACTAATAAATGCCGTGTTTGGTCAAGATATCTAGAAAAACAAAATGTTTTTTCATACAAGAACTAAATTTTCAACCGATCGTTCCTATGGCAGCTATATGATATAGTGGTCCGATCTTTATAGGATTTTGCATATATATGAGGAGCATAATAAAACTAATAAATGCCGAGTTTGGTCAAGATATCTTGAAAAACAAAATGTTTTTTCATACAAAAACTTAATTTTCGACCGATCGTTCCTATGGTATAGTGGTCCGATCCAGCTGGGTTTGACATATGTGCTGCGTGCAACAGAAAAAGGGACTTCTGCAAAGTTTCATTAAGATAGCTTTAAAACTGAGAGACTAGTTCCCATAGAAACAGACAGACGGACAGACGGACATGGCTATATCGACTCGGCTGTTGATGCTGATCAAGAATATATGTATATACTTTATGGGGTCGGAGATGTCTCCTTCTATGCGTTACACATTTCACGACAAAATTATAATACCCTCTGCAAGGGTATAAAAACTGCCGGCACTTGATGTAGAATGGAAACTGACAGAGCCAATGCTTTGCTGAGCCCCTAGAAACTATTTAAGACCCTTTCAGGTGCACGCCAGACGAAGTAGCCAAAACTGCACTCAGCTGCGATTCTCCCTGTACACGAAGAGGAGATAACTGAATATATAACTGCGCTAAACAGCAAAAAAGTGCCAAGCGATGATGGTATCAATGCAGTGGCATTAAAGCTACTAGTGAAAAGAAGCATGTCCTTCATCACCAAAATATATAACAGATGCATGGAAATCGCCTACTTCCCAGCGCAATGGAAAAATGCGCAAGTAGTAATTATACCTAGGCCTGGTAAGCCTGAAGCTAATCCAGCCTCCTATTGTCCGATTAGTTTACTGCCAATGCTCTCCAAGATACTCGAAAAAGTATTTCTGAGTAGAGTATTGCCAGTATTGGACGAGGTTTGGCTTCAGGCGCTGTCACGGTACCCCGGAACAATGCCAGCGAGTGGTACACACTATCCTCGACGCATTTGGTGTCAAGCAAGTCTTTGACCGAGTTTAGCATCGTAGGCTCCTGCAAAAGCTCAAGGGTAACCTCCCTCACGCCTACTTCTTGTTTCTGGCTTCATATCTGATAAAACCGAACATTCCGATTTAAGTGTGGGGAATTAGTGTCCAACACCAAAGACATTCAGGCTGGCGTCCCTCAAGACAGTGTACTGGGTCCGCTTCTCAATAACGCGTACACAGCTGACCTGCCCGTCAGCCAGAACCCAAACGTTCGCATTGGCACGTACGCTAACGGCACAGCATTTCACACCATCTCTGAATCACCTGGCGAGGCTAGCTCACTGATGCAGATGCATTTGAACCTCGTCAACGACTGGCAAAAGTGGTGGAATATTATAGTCGATGGCGACAATTCAACTGTCATAACCTTTGCCCTCCGCCCGGGTAAATATCTTGGAATAACACTAGACAGGAAACTCACCTGGAGAGCACACCTGTTAAAAAATCGAAACCAGTGTGAGCAGCAGCTAAAACCTTACTTGACTCACTGACTTATGGTAGAACAAGGATTACCACCTCCCCTAACGCGATTAAGTAGAATCATTTCCATCAACCACATTTAGGCATGCCAAATATCTCGTCGTAGATATCACTAACTATCATTTCAGCAGAACTTAAAAGAGCGCATAGAGCGGCACAGGAAAATATGTAGGATTTGTTCTATGACAACTGACACTTAATAAAACACGTGTTGGAAAAATATAACTATTATCTTATGCCGGCGAATTTCTCCATATAGATGAATTTCTACGGACAAGAAAAGTTTCCTGACGTGCATCGTGAAATTCTCCAAGTTTGCCGTGGTTCAAGGTATGATTCACGAGCAATCATACACATAAAAGCGCCATTACTAAAATTATTAAAGATATTCCCGATTTCATAACACTCTCACAGAAATTGCACGTAACATGAAAATTGATAGACAAATACAGGAAACCATAGACCTTATTCTTCTCTTAACCAGAGAGTACAAAAAAAAAATAACACTCAGATACAAGCAAACAACTGATTGAAATGATGCATCCAGCTGCAGTATAATTTGAAACGCACATCAGTGAAAGAACACAGGAAGCTCAATACAGAAATTAAGGACAAACAAACGCAAGTAGAATCAACAGATAATACCAAGTGGAGACAAAGCTTAGATAAAAACAAACGAACGACCATTGAATAAGTTGACATCGCTATGTTCGGAAAAAGTTATAGAGTCCGAAAGTCTGGGCACGACAGTTCTTATTAGGGGGAGGGTGGTCCATATGGACAGCATTAGGTAGCTACACACTTCACCCTTTTTTTTTTTAAATATTAATTCAAAAAACATTTTATCTATGTTCTAGGTTAAAACACCTATCACCCACAATATTTTTAATTATAATATAATCATTTTTAGAATGTTCTTTATTCGGAACTCTGTCCGCTTCAAAACCTAAGATATAGGTATTATTATATGTATAGCTCTGTCGCATAATTAAAAGTGAGAGAGTGTGTGTGTGGCATGTGCATGCCTTAGTGAGTATATATATGGTACTATTGGTATATAAGCCGAGCGTGGGATATAAACGTCCAGCTAGAGTACTAGCGGTCCACGCTGCGTAATATGAGCCTGAGTCAATAAACTCAAGCGGCTCTGCGCTTTTGGCCTTATGTTTCTTATTGTATGCAACAAAGTGTGACATACTTATGCATTTAAATACAAGGTGTTATTTAATGCATATACACACTACACCTACCCTTTTAGAAGAATAACGTAATATAATGTTGTTGTACAATGAACTTATATATATAGTTTTGTATCAATAAACTTAATGGGGTCTTGATGAATGATAAGTGAGTTGATGTAGAAAAATTTTTATCATTTTTATTTTTCGTTATATACAAATTTTTATATTAGTAACATTTATTTTTGTTAGGACAAATTTTAGATTTTTACTATAATATATTTTTAATATATGTGCATATATCCTTTTTTCCCGATTGTACAAAGAATGTATTATAAAATAAAATTTTGGTAACGATAGTTTTTTTTTTGTTTTTTGTTTTTTTTTTTTTTTGTTTTTTCATATATACATTTTTGTAATTATATATGGATAGTTACTTTGTGGCTGATCAGTCCTAAAAATTTAATATGTTCTATGCTCGAGCAAAGCTAAGCTTTGAATAATTTTAACCTGTTCTTATTTACTACTTGGGGTTTCTTTTTTTCTACATCTAGTTTTATGTTGTTTTTATCTTCTACGCTTATAACTTTACAAGGGCCAAAATATTTACTTTCTAACTTATGCGCTGTCGTTCTTTAGTAGAACTAAATTTCCTATTTCTAGTTCTATGTCATTTAGTTTTTTATCGTATTCTATCTTTCGTTTTTCTTTTACTAAATCGACTAGAGTTTCTTCTCTTTTATAAGCTATTTCATACTTAAATTCTAGTTTGGTTATTAAATTCTATGAACTCTATAAACAAGTTCGTATGGGCAGTATTCATGTACTGTCGATGGTGTAGTGTTGTAACATTATGTGAAATAATTCAACCATATTTCCCAATCGTCTTTGTCAATCGAAATATATGAACGAATAAATTCGTTAAATGTTCGATGACTTCTTTCTACTGTTCCTAATGTTTGGTGATCATGTGCTGTTGATTGTATATTACTTATATTCAAATACTTGCACAGCTCATTTATTAGCGAATTTTTGTATTCAGTACCCTTGTCCGTTTTGAACGTCTTCATAGGACCGAAGTTTTGTACAAGAGATTCAAAAATTGATTTAGCTACTGTTTTTGCACTTTTATCTGTTACTGGTATTGTAACTAGATATTTAGTGAGATCGTATATTATAGTAATTGCGTACTCGTGCCCATTCTCTGTACGAGGTAATGGACCTATTGTGTCTATTAAAACAGTATCAAATGCAGTATTTGGGGTATTCGTCTATATCATTGGGGCTTTAGTATGTGTTGTGGTTTTTGCCAATTCGCATTTCACACAAGTTTTCACATACTTTGTAGTGGTCTTAGTCATTTGGGGCCAGTAATAGTCTTTCTTAATTTTAACAAGGTACGCGTAATCCATGTATGGCCTCCCCTATAGGATCATCATAATGTTTCGACAGTATTGCTTTTATTTGACTTTCATCATCTTTGTCTATTTGTGTCACTTTTGTTAGTAGCGCTGCTTTTAATGTATTCAAATATTTATTGCCCTTATTTTTTAATTCATTTAATGATACAAATTCGAAAAATTGTTCATTTTGTGACAACTGTAAGTTAGCAATTTTATGTATTCCGGCTTCTGAATTAAGTATTTGAAAAATTGGACCTAAGTCGAATTTTCCATTGGAGTACAAATCATGAACTGAAAATTGTGAAATGATTCGTTTTCCTCTTTAAAGTAAACAATTTATTTTACCGAATTTTAGTTTCACAAATTTCTTTACGTCGTTATTACTAACGACTACATAAATATTGGGCTCTTTTAGATATTTTTGATCTTTTTGCAATTTTATTTTGTCATCTGCGCAGATGTTTTTCTGTCTTTTTGATGGTCTTTTTTGAACCATTAATATTTTCCTATTCATGTCAATTAGTGTCTCTATGTTTATGCGGGATAATGCATCCGCTACATGGTTATCTTTCCCCTTGAGGTACTCTACCGTAAATTGATATTCTAGTCCCATCCTAGTTAATTTTGATGTGGATTTTTTCATCGAAAACAAATAGGTTAGGGGCCTATGATCTGTTTTAATTAAGAAATGCCTTCCATAAACATATGGTCTGAAGTTTTTTATTGCCCAATATAAAGTAGCTAATTCCTGTTCTGTAGTTGATTTATTGCTTTCTCCCTGTGTGAAAGCTCGGGATGCGTATGCAATTGGCAATTGCACACCGTTGTACTCTTGGGATAGAACATAACCACGTGCATGTTTACTTGCATCTGTGGCTATGAAAAATTCTTTGCTGAAGTCAGGGTATTGCAGTAATGTTGGTTTCATTAATGCCTTTTTTAAATATTTAAATGCATCTTGGGGTTGGATATTTTTTTATAACATCGTACTTTTTGTCATCTGGAAGGATGCCAGGGTCTGTGCAAGGAATGTTACCAAGGAATGTTACCTCGTGCATGAAAAACGCACATTTCTCTGGGTATAATTTTAAATTATGTTTTCGACAAAGATCAAATAGGCTTGTCATGTTCTTGAATATGTGCCGCTCTGAGCATCCGATAACTACTAGGTCATTCATATAAAGAAAATGCGATAGCATAAATGAATTTGGTGCTACCCTTAGTCCATATGGTAACCGCGTGAAGCGATTAGAGCCAGTGCTCGTTGAAAATGATGTTATATTTTTGGATTTTTCATCAGGTTCAATTTGGTAACAACTTGACAAAAGATCGAGACATGAAAAATATTTAGCTCGACCCAATTGGTCAAGTGTTTCCTCAATTCTCGGCAGTGGTTATTTATCTGCTAAGATTTTTTTGTTAATTTGGCGATAATCAAATAAAAAACGTCATTTTTTTTCTTTGAATTTGGGAGAGATTTCTTGGGTACCAAGAATTCAATTCAATTCTTTTCTTTCTTTCTGGCTTTTCTGTTTCTGCATCTCTGTAGTTTTTAATATATACGGGAGTTTTGTCTGCTAATCTTAATTTTTGTTTATAAAAATTAGTACTTGAAATTGCTTCTGTTTCTGGACCAAATATGTCACTGTATTTGGTACATAAATCAGTAAGCTTGTTTTTAAATTGTTCAGGGAATTTTAATTTATTTATGACTTCATTTGTTCTATTACTGGTATTAATTTCATTTATTTCGATTTCATATTCCTGTAGTGACTCAAATTTTATTTTGGGATTTTGAATTTTTATATGTGTACTAGTTGTATTTAAAATAAGAACTATTGCACTATTACTTGCAACGATACTGTTTGCTATTGTTACTCCAGGGTGTATTTCCTGGTTTGGTATAAGAACTGTATCTTCATTTGTCAGAAGCGTAATTTTTCTCATTACCTCTGATCTAGCTGGTAATAATATTGAGTTATCAATAAAATTATGTAATAGCGGTACATGTATTTGATAATTAAGTGATTCTGGTAGATAGATCAATTGTGGATTGTCCAATTGACTCTATTGTTCCCTGTCCGATACCTGTGATACTTGTTTTGTAGTTTTGATTTATAATTGAATCTGTTTTATTGTTTTTTAAAATTGAGTAATTTTATCCTGTATCTACTAGCAGAGTTAATGGTATATTATTTTTCCCATTCTGTATTTTGATGAGACTACTGAGACTTAGAAAGGCAAAATTTTTATTATTCGTTGCTCAAAGGGGTTTGTTGGTTTTCCGAGATGCCTTGTGTAACTCGGATCTGGGATTGCTGTCTGGGTCCTCTGTTAATCACCTCTATACGAGCCGCCTCGTGGATTGCCTCTCTTATCATTGTTTCTATTACCATTATTATTGCTATTTCTGAAGCCGCCTCTGTTGTATGCTCAAGGGGGTTTGTTGGTTTTCCGAGATGCCTTGTGTAACTCGGATCTGGTTTTGCTGTCAGGGTCCTCTGTTAATCGCCTCTATACGAGCCGCCTCGTGGATTGCCTCTCTTATCATTGTTTCTATTACCATTATTATTGCTATTTCTGTAGCCGCCTCTGTTGTATGGTCGGCCTCTATAATTACCTCTGCCGCGGTTTTCACCACGTGGAGTGTAATTTTGGTAATAAAGGACATTATTAGTTTGTCTGGTTGCTTCTGTGCAACTATCAACAAATTTGGATATGGCATCATTCATGTTATGGAATGTGCCTGCCTGCATGATAAGTTTTACCTTATCTATAGCGCAGTTCTTGGTCATGGCCTTTACAGCTTGAGCTATGCTATATTTGGTGTCTAAATCTGAATTTAAGCCATTATTTATGTAAGCACCTGTTAAAGCTTTTGCCAGTTGCTTAACTTCTTGTGTATAAATGTTGGCAGTTTTGCTCTTTTGCTGAAGGTTTAGGAGTTTAGCTGATATTACTTCAACTGATTCTCCTTTTACCGTTCTTGATAATTTTGATATTATTTCGGCGGTTGTTTTTTCATCGCTTATCAAGTTTCGTGCATGGCCTTTTAGTTTTGTCTTTATAAGACTGACAGCTGTTGCTTCATGATCTTCTTTTAGTGAGTCTATAAGACTCAAAGCATCTTTGAAGCTTTGTAAGTTTTCTGCCTTTGCATCAAACTCTGGTAAGAGCGATGAGGCTAGTTTGAGAAAACTAATAGCTGTTTGGGCCATTGTGTTGTCAATTGATTGGGTATTTATTTCAGAATCTGATGGTTTAGTATCAGTTGACAATGAAAGTTGTTTCTCGTCGAATGACGCTGATGTGTTAAGAGAATTTGGAAGGAATATTGTTATATTATGCCTTTCCGAAATTCGTTTAATGTTTTCTCTTAACTTTCTTAGTTTTTAGTTTTGTTGCATTGTCACAGATAAGTTGACAGCTGATATTTTAGGAATCTACAAAAATTTTTAACGTGTTTTAACTTTGTCTCGTTTCAGATAGGTGCGCTTTTATTAAGGCACTTGAAAGATTTATTAAACGTTGTTCCCTAAGAATGGTAACGGTTTGCGTCCATTCCATTTATAGACATTTTTAATTTATCTGTGCAAACGCACAATAAAAATATCGGTAGGTCCTAAAATATGGTGTTCTAATTGTTGTGTGTTTTTTTGAATGCCACAAAATGTAACGTTCTGCCTAATATTGGGTTTTCTTTAATTTACTGATTACACTTGTATACCATGAATAGTACTTAATACTATTCCTTTTTGCGTTTTTGAGCAATGTATCAGAGGAAAGTGATCGAAATTGAAAGTATCCATATATAGATACATAAGTTCGTATATACTTATTGGAGTTGCAGTTACTAATTGGTGAAACCTTTCCCTAAATGTGGGTCTCGTAAATAAACTTCAACTATCGCTTTGTTCGTAGCCATTGAGTTTATTTGGGAGAGATAGAAAGTAAAAAGAAATTAACGCTTTTTTTTTTTATATTTTATCTAAGTCGTTTGCACGACTCATATATTTTTTCTTTAAGCGCCTATTGTGCACTTTGTGTAATTTAAAGAAAAGGTTAATGCACATTCTTTCTATTTCTTTCGGGATGGATAAAGCTAGTAATGACTCTGATTCTGCTAACCTCTTTGCTTATTTTTTCCAATCAACTTACTCCTCAGTCTGTCCTAATAATAATTCTTACCCTTATACTATTTCTTCCTCTAGTTCTATACCTCCTCCTATTATTTTACACTCCTCTCTCCTTTTAGCTATAAACTCTTTAAAATCTTCTTATTCTCCTGGGCCTGACAATATTCCTAGTTGTCTACTCAAGGAGTGTAGTTCCCTTCTTTATCCATTGCAAAAGCTTTTTAATCTATATCTTTGGAAAGAATCTTATATCATTCCTGTTCACAAGAAAGGTGGAAAGTCTGATATACAAAATTATAGGGGCATTGCAAAACTGTCCGCTATTCCTAAATTATTTGAAAAAATAATCACTTTTAATTTGCAGCATTTCTGCAAATCAGTTGTTTCCCCTGTTCAACATGGATTCGTAAAGAATCGGTCAACTACGACCAATCTGCTTGAGTTTACTTCCTTGGTAAATGATACTTTTCTTTCGAAAATGCAAACTGATGTCATTTACACTGACTTCAGTAAGGCGTTTGACTCTGTGCACCATGACATTTTACTTTTTAAACTTGACCGAATAGGTTTCTCTCCGTCTCTTTTGCTTTGGATTAATTCTTATTTAAAAGGTAGGACCCAAAGAGTAATGCTGAGGCTGACTACCTCTAAACAGGTTCACGTTACTTCTGGTGTTCCTCAAGGTAGTCATCTTGGACTTTTATTCTTTACTCTTTTTATAAATGATCTCCCCTCTGTTATATCACATGCCCGTGTACTCATGTACATAAGATTTAAACGCTATGCAACTTTGGTGTTCGGCCAATCAATTGCATCTGAATTGTTCAAAGTGTATATTTATGACATTTTATCGTACTACACCTTATCTTGTCATATCTTGTCATTATCTTGTCTTGTTGTTTGATTCTAAACTCTGTTTCAATCTTCACATAGATACCATCGTTAATGAGGCAAAAGGTGTACTTGGATTCATTAAACGATGGTCAAAAGAGTTTAACGATCCTTTTATAACGAAACTTCTGTACATCTCTCTTGTTCGCCCTATCCTTGAATACTGCTCTTGCATCTGGTCTCCGAAGTATATCAATAGCCAGGATCGTATTGAATCTGTTGAATCTGCTGAAGCAATTTCTGCATTTTGCCTTACGAGGTTTAAATTGGGACCCTAATCTTCGGTTGCCATCCTACTCCAGCGGGCTGCTTCTTCTTAACCTTCCGTCGTTAACCAACCGTAGGACAATTCTTGGTGTTGTCCTTCTACATAAGTTGATTATTGGCGATATAGATTCTCCTTTTCTGCTAGGGCGTCTTCAATTCCCTGTTCCGTCTAGACCAACCAGAAATTACCGCCCCTTATTCCTGTCTACGTGCACAACAGACTACGCTATGCACAATCCTTTTCGCGTGCTATGTAAAAATTATAATAGTTTGCATCACGTTTTCTCTATAGAACTTTCTCTACCCCTAATAAAATCGTTGCTTTCAGGATACCTTCGGGAAGTCACTGACCATTCCCAGCTATGAGCAGGGGCATAGCTTGCCGGACAGGCTGTAAATTTTCCCCCACCGGGTCGGTGATTTCCCATTACTTTTCCCATTACTTTTCTCTCTGTCCTATCTACTTAACACTCTATATATCTAGCTTAAACTTCTTTACTTTATTAACAATCTTCTTACTTTCTTTTTTTTTTATTTATTGTATTTTATTAATTAATATAGCAAACTAAGATTATCTTTAATTTTACTTAAGAACACTTTTTTCCTACTTACACCCTTCTGCTTAGATGTAGGCTCTAATAGCGTCACTGACAAATTTAGCTGTGAAAAGGGGTACAGCTGGCCGGACTGGCAACTAAAACACCTCCATCGGTCGGTGATGCTATTTAGAGAACTGTGTTATCTAACTAGGCTTTTAGCATATAATTCAATTATGTATTGTATGTATAGTCTACTGAATAATGAGGAAGACACTCGTTTTGTCGACCATTAATAAATATAAGTTTTCGTATATTAGCACTCCGATAATTACAAGGAGAACTGTTATTATTCTTTAGTCGTTTCCACCTCAACTCTATTAATAACGTTGGTGATGAAATTCACAGTTTTTGTGTCTATTAATCCCATGGTGGACCAAGGGAAATGATTATGGAGTGTGAATATTACCTCCGTTTTAAAGTCTTGAGATATACAAATTTGATAACTTGATTTAAAATTAAAAAGCTTGAATAATTAACTTGTGATATTTAAATCAAGGCTTTGTCTTTCTACGTCTATTTGTGTTATAAATGAATTTTATGAAATCAGTTTGTAGTTTACATTAGCAAATGTTAAGTTTACAATATTTTACTTAGAATAAGTTGTTAGTTATTTGAACTGAGACAGTTGTTAGTTTTCGTACCTAGAGAAAGCGCAAGATGGGTACTTAAAAAAAAATTAAGCGAGGCACTAACATTTGCTACTCCGCTTCTTCCTGTTTGGAACAGGGTGTTAATCTACTTCAGTTCCTCCTGTAGTCGCTGTTGGCGGGTCATGTCCTCGACCCTTGCCTTCAACAGCGCAATGACGAGGTGCCTTCTGTTGATGAGTTTGGCTTTTTCGCTTCCTCGATGTATGCTATGCATCAGCTTGGCGTCGCCGACGCTGACGCTCCCTCGCAGCAGTCCTTCTCTTGTCCTCCTCTATAGTGATAGGCCTGGGTCCGTCTTGCAGGCTAGCCTCCACCACTTCGTTGATTATTGGTGCATCCGTTTGTGTTATAGGTGCTCCCTCTGCGAACCTCGGTGTCTTAGATTCATTGTTTGCCATGTCACGTAGTTTCTGTTGTGGTTTCTGCTGCTGTAGCTGCAGCTCCTTTTGATATTATCGTTGCTGTTTATTGTGTCTGCGGTGGGTGTATGTTCGGTTCCAGGCGACGGCTCCTTTTGGATTGTTGTTTGTTTTGTTAGCTGTTGCTGCTTGTGTACCATCTTGTTACTGTTGTTATTGTAGTTGATGGTATTGTATAGAATATTCCCTCGTTGGGTGACACTTGTCACGGTCGCCATGTGGAGAAAAAGTTTTAGAATGTTCTTTATTCGGAACTCTGTCCGCTTCAAAACCTAAGACATTGGTTTTATTATATGTATAGCTCTGTCGCAGCAGAGCATAATTAAAAGAGAGAGTGTGTGTGTGGCATGTGCATGCCTTAGTGAGTACATATATGGTACTCTTGGTATATAAGCCAAGCGTGGGATATGCGCCGTCAGCTAAACGGCCAGCTAGAGTACTAGCGGTCCGCGCTGCGTAATATGAGCCTGAGTCAACAAACCCAAGCGACACTACAAGTAATAACAAATGTTAAAATTTATTATTTGCAATAACTTTGTCGAAAACAATCCTGATCAGCCCTATCATTTCTGATGACTTTGATGATGAAGAAATAAAAAATGAAAATCTCACCAATGTTAGCATATCAGACATCCCAGAAAAGCCAGCGTTAAAATATTTCAAAATGATAATTTATTGTTCTTATTCATTTAATTTCCCAAATCAAATTAGCTTGTAACAAAGTTAAAGTGATCCCAGCATAATAGGAGTACGCTAAGGCCTTCGCAGACCCCAACTTGCGCTCAACAACTAATATCGCGATTACTGTAGTCGACGAAGGAATGCTTATTATCAAAGACTCAACAATTCTCCGAGTCCGATAAGAAGGTCTCCCTGAACAACACAATATACGTCTTCGGGACACTGGGGAAAAACCTGGGGTATCCGCTATGGCCCAAGTTAATGTTATAAAACATCTAGAACAACTCAGTCCATCTTTCATCCACGAACTGAGCACAAAGGACCTGAAATACATAAATAATTTACGAAATAAGTTACTACTAGACCAATCCTGAGCAGCTGCACCACCACAGACGTAAAGCCGAGCCGGCAGAATCATTAAAACTATCATACCAGAAAGCCGAGGACGGTCTTCATTTAAGTGAGGGAGGATTTACAAACCACAAAGTATCGCAAGATTTGACGCAGGCTTAAGTTATATTAAGTTAGTTCATATGACGTAGTTGACAGGTATTGACGACTAATAAAGTTAATCAATAAACCTTATAACTTATCGAATTCATTTATTTATTTAACCCCCTGCGTGACTGCTTTCGGACAAGCACATCCTAAACAGCAATAAACGGCTTCCTCGAGGGAAAATTACGTACCCGAAATAATCCTATGCCTTTAATGATGAAACTTTTCCTTTAAAAAGATATATTGCCTCTGCCAATCTGGCTTGTATCTTAACACATAAGCTCTAAATATATTTTGGACTTCTAAATAGTAGACCTATGTGCATTTATATAGCATTAATAACTAAGATTATATTGATCATTGGACAAAAAAGTTATTCTTAAGCGCCCAGATTTCTTTTTCTACGGTGCAAATCTTTATTTTTTACATTCTCTTTTAATAGGAACAGAATTTATTTTTGGGTCATGGGAGGGTATGGAATACCAAACCTACATATTTTTTGTGCCCCTACGACTCGCCTACATGAGTGCCCGTGATTGTGTACTTGCTCCAATTATGATAAATGGATCAATAAAGACCTTTATAGACGGAATGATTAACTCGTAAATCAAGTAGTATTTTATAGCCTTATATATTCCAAAAACACTGCCTTTCATTTACAAGAGTGTGGAGATCTACACTACAGCGTGAATAGCACAGGACCAAGCACGCTGACATGTGAATTGTGGCTGACTACCCGGTGGATCTGCTCGGGGCAGATTTCGTCAAGCTCCAGGAGTCCACTTACTAGGAGCCGTTCAAAGACTTTTAAAACGTTGGTAGCAGGGCGGTTTAACTATTGCTGTGTTAGCGGCTTGCTGAGCTTGGCGATTCTGATGATTTTGACACGTTTTAGTTAAAATTAAAGAGAGCACCATGATGCCTTCGGGTGGGAAAGCCTCGCTTACTTTGTTGTCGATTTCGTCGAACTTCGGGCTCTATTTTAACTCGAACGCTTTCAGCTGTATTCAGATTTCCGCAGAAAATATGCTGCTTATTGGGAGTGCCATCTGCCGTGGTTCTGCAAGTAATTCAGCCACTTTACGGCCTAGTGCAACATCAGCGAGGTGGAAGGGCGTGAAGTCGCCTTCATTCGCCTTCTCCTCGTCCAATCGAATCCAGAAGCCCAAGTGATAAATGATCGGAGACTAAAAATGCTTTGACTTTTAATACTTCTTGTGAGCTTCAGAGAAGGTGCTGCTGCCGTTGACTCTCTATGACTTCGATGGCTTTGGTTTCGATGACAGAAAAGAGCGTTTACCCTCTTGGGTAGTGTGGAGATTGTAGCCAAACACTATGAGAGTGATATGGTAGCAGCAGTGAGTATACGTGAGAAGAAGCACATCGATGTTGTGAAGGTCGATAAAAGCAGGGAACTCATTATCCCTAAGGAAGGCATTTTAAGGCACTGTTATTTTTTGCACTAGTATTTATTAGCGCTTGCATAATCGTCTCTACGAGAGACATCATTCTGTCCAACCCGGCAAACAGTTGCTCCAACCGGAGCTAGGGGGCTGAGTTGAAACTGTTGCCAGTAACTGGATAGGAACGATTTGCAATGTAGCCTGTGTTCCTTCTGCGAGAGGGAGAGCAAGCTCTGTGCTCGGCAGGCTGGCTACCTCGCAGGACGCCGGAAAAAGATTGTTGACCTGGAGCGAAGTATTTGACAGCAGGCACTGCTTGGGGACGGCGATCCCTTGAGAGGCTTGGATCTCTGCCATTTGCCTTATGTTTATTTTTCTTCTCGGAGGCGTACTGCAGGAACTTCTTGCAGCCTTCTTGCAACTTGCTGCGCGTGATTTACCACAGTGGTAGCAACACCTAACACCATTCTTGCCAAGCCTGCAGTCCCTCGTTGGATGATTGTAGACACACTCCTTGCACACGTAATGTCTCGCGCAGTAGGATTTGGTGTGCCTGCTTTCTTTGCATCTATTGCATTGCACTTGACTCGACGTTTTGCGAAGTTTCTCCAACGAAACTTTGCGTCTGCATTTATTGACTTCACAGAGTTGTTGTTGTTCGCCTTCCTCAGGTAACAAATCTCATGTTGAATGGTTCGTGTTTGACACAGCTACGCTTTGTGTGGTGCCCTTTTTCTTTACAATCGGGTAGATATATCCTCGGGTCCTCGTGGTGGATGTTTCTTATGTGGTATGGCCACGAGTTGTATGGCCGTCCTTTGTCAGTTGGCGGAACATACAACCGTCCTCGCGAAAGTGCCTTGCCATCGTTCGGCAATCGTCAGAATTGCCACAGAACTCCTTGCAAATGTAGCGATGCTGGCGATGCCTAGTATTCTGGGTACCTTGGTGTAAGGGCGCTCTTTGTGGGACGCCGTCTGGGTGGGTTTAACGTGTATGAGAGCTTGCTGTTTTGCCATTTCTTGGCCGCTGGCCTTTGCGCGTGCTGCGTGCGAGGTAGATATTTTATCATCTACATCTTCTTCTACACTTTCACCGGCAATGTTATTGGCATCTAGCTCCTCCTTCGGGAGAACACCACTTTCTCTTTGTGGCCGCTCCTTTTTTGGGCTTGAACGTTGCCTTTCGCAAGCTGGCTGTTGGCTTGGGTGGATATTTGCTCAGAAAGGCGTGGAGCTCCACGCTTGCAGTGTGGGTCGATCTGTGGAGAGACGAGGGAGCAGGGCCATGGCAGCTGATGTCATGTGCGAAGGACGACATTACATATATTATATCCTTGGAGCAGGCGGCTATAGTAATTCACGAAGTGGCCCGTGTAGTGGCCGCAGAATGTTTTTAAAAAGCGACTTTGGTGAATAGGAAGCAAAACAATGACTGGGAAGTGACAGCAATGACACAAGCAGTGACTGCCTTGCCAGCTGTGCTCCTATTGGTTCGTAGTTTGTTGGTGTTAGTTAGACTTGGCAAAAGCTCAATAAAGCTCTGCTTAACTCACTCACATACATACTACTGCTGTTTATGGGCGATCAGCTGAGCGCAGTTTGAGTTTAAATTTAAGCCTCTGAGTAATAAAAAGAAAGAGATGAAAAGTTACTCTGATTTTTTATTACCGTTCTAAAACTCAAGCAAGGTAGATTAGGTTGGTCTGCAAACGTTAAAATAAACACATGAAATAAAGCGCATTTACCATTAGAAGCAACAACAAATCACTTGCAAAACAACAACAGTGCGCACGAAACCCCACTTTTTCTCGTCGTCTGTTTTGATCGCTTAAAAGATGAAGCAAGATGTCAAGGACACAGGAAACTCAATGCAATGAAAAGGGACAAATAATGCCACTGTGTTTGTGGCTGGTTTCTCTATCGTTCCTACAAGGCAGCGCGTAGAAACAACAACAACAGAAGTTGGGTACTAAATTGTTGTTGCAGAACCTAGTCCCGGCACAAGTTGGTAGAAAATTTGAATGCCACCAGGTCATGGTATCGAAATTACGCACACGGAATGTTAACATCAGAAATTATGACGTCACATTACAAAGAATTTTATTTCTTGTCATGACTAATATATAAACCTACCTTTATTTTTACAGTTAAATAATTTTTTAATGGGGCCTTGTAGTAAATATTTAATTGACATATATAGTAAACCAACAACTATGTGACGCGTCGAGGTATAGTTACCCTTACTTATAGTAAGGGTATATAATGCTTAAATACGAAACATTAATTTTTCTCTGATATTGAATACGAATTTTTATATAAGAATATTAGTGGTCGTTGGTTACAGCACTGATCAATAGTCAAAATTTCCTATTTTGAGAACGGTTTCTTTGCTAGTCCAAAAAATGTTTAAAAATCTGCCGGGCTGCTTGCTAGTTTCAAGGAAATGGAGAAGCAGAAGACATGACTTTGTGATTTTGCGAATCACAGACGTAGCAGTGTCTAGAAACAAAAACAATGAGTTAGAAGAGTGCAGAAACTTTGATCATAGCCTGTAGCCCATTTTTCATTCTCGAGTCGCTTGTTTTGACTATTGGTTGTTTCTATTCGAAAATTTTCTGAGGTTGGTTTTAAATTTTGGGCAACAGCAGTAGTAGCTGTAGACAGCCGGGTGATCTGTCTTGAAATTATTGTTAGCAACCTCGGAATCTCGCATAAAGTATTTGAAAAAAACGCTCTGTCTATTTATAACTCAATGCTTGGGAGCAAGGCGTGTGTAATTTTATCCCTAGTGCAAAGAAGAGCCTCACGTGTTGGAAATGGGTGGTTCGGAAAGATTACGAATCCGGAAAACTGTATTCCAGCCAAGCAGATCTTATTGAAGGTATCAAGTGTTCATCCATTTTCTTGGATTACATTGAAAATTCGTACAAGTCGCTGCCCTATCAAATGTTTAAGGTCATACCCAACAAGGGAGGATCGACCCATTATTATATGTGATGCAAAACCATTAAGTTATGAAATATAAAAATTAAGATCTAAGTGAATGGCTCAAAAGCTTTAAAACCAAAGTTGAACTGTCTTTATATACCCTGAACCCATTAAAAATGGGTAAAAAGGGTATATTGTATTTGTGCAAAATGCAAATGTATGTAACAGGCAGAAGGAAGCATATCCGACCCCAAAAGTATATATATTCCTGATCAGCATCAACAGCCGAGTCGAACTAGCCATGTCCGTCTGTCTGCCTGTCCGTCCGTCTGTCCGTATGTATAAACGCAAGGACCTCAGAACCTATAAGAGGTAGAGAGTTGAAATTTTAGATGTAGGTGCTCCTAGTGCCTGCGCAGATCGAGTTTGTTTCCGATAATCGATAACTTACTCCGTTTGCAAGCAATCGATATCGACATCCTGTTTTTTGAGCAAATTGGGTAAATAATTAGAGCTAGAGTCAACAAACATGATATGTTGCTCCTAGAATATTATATATATGTCAAGTATCTTTCATTTTATACCTCCCCTCTGACACTGAACAGCTATAAATCAAGTTAATAACCCAACTTGTATTGCCCACCAATTTAAGCCACAATTTACATGCAATTGACTTTTTGAGAAAACACAAATATTCTTTGGTAGAATAAGATATACTGTAGAAAATTTTATTAAGATCGGTTTTTGTTTTGTTTTTGTATTTTGACTGCGCACACACATATTCATGCGCGTCTGATTCGAGTTCTGTCAACAGCAATGCAATTGCGATTGATTTCATTGCTGCTAATTTACTTGGTTTTTTTCTCAATAAGACTCAGTTATTAGTCTGGCTGTTGAGTAGAGGCAGTGGCAAGTGGTGCGGTTAATTGCGAGTTCGAACCCTGCCAATTTAAAATTTTTTTTTAATTAATCTTTATTAATTATTAATTTTAGAGTGTCTGAATCCGTCTTCGATTTGTCTGAGACGCAATGCTCCAGACCTGGGTACCATATCTCCAAGTTGGTGCCACCACGACGAAGCGAAGTAGGTTGGTTGGGGATTTTTATATATTTTTGCGTTTTAATACTGCTTTTTATTTCTAAATTTGGCATTTTTTGTGCTTTATTTAAAAAGCTTTATAATTGTGGAAAGTGTTATTCTGTTGTTGCAGCGTAAGTCTGTTAATTTTATTGTTATTGCATTTATTGAACGCGGCGTGAGTTCCGTGTTGTTGTTATTGTCTGTTTTGATTCTTTTGCAATTTGTTAATTGCTGGCTGTATGAGAATATTATGCATGCTAAATTTGCAGGTCTCACTGGGCGTGATTGCGGTAAGATCGCTGCAATTGCCAAGAAGGGCTGCGGCGGCTTGAGTTGGTCGTGCCCAGTATGCATCGACAACCAAATTCATTTCTCTAGAATGTATAATTCTGTGAGAAATCAATTTTTAAAATTGAACAACGTGGCTAAGCAGCTCTCGAGTAATTTTGACTTTAGTTTGAGTTGCTTGGCAAATAAAAATTCGAGTCTCCAACCAATGGCCGGTTGGAGCCTCAATTTTTGCAGTTGCTCACTCCCTCTGTCCAGAAACCTACGCCTCTTTTGTCGCTGCCTAGCAAATTGGATTTATCTCAAATGTTGTCTATATCGCCTTCTTCGAGCGACTGCCCAATTACCCCCTTTTCATCCCCTATAGTAGTTCCATTAGAGCCCGTACCTGATACTGTCCCAGTTAGCCAAACTGCCTCAGCCCCGTCAGCGTCTGACCGCAAAGGTAGACCTGCGCGCAATCTAGCCCAGATTGTTAAAAACAATCAAGGTGCCTCTTTAGCCCCACCAAATCCTGAATTACCTGTTGCCCCATCAGCTCCTACCTTAACTGTGGTTGCCCCTCGTAGGCAAGTTTTTGTGTCTCGACTTTCGCCTGACACCACTTCTGATTCATTGGCAGCCTATCTTGCTAGCAAATCTTCTGCTAGTGTGTCAATTACTAAATTTAATTACTCCACTCCTCGTGAAATATCCTCATTCAAAATAAATGTTTCACATGATACGTGCCCAATCATTTGTGATCCCAAATTTTGGCCACACATGATTGTTCACGAGTTCAAGCCAAAGAAGCGAAACCATTCATTCCCTGTCACTCTTCTAGTCCCTTCAATACAAGGTACCATTTCTGCCCCAAAAAACTATCTTCGCCTTCTGACCAAGTCTCTATTCATTATCGGAATGTCAGAGGTCTCATTTCAAAGCTTAAAAATCTTATCCTGGCCAGCACTTCCTTCGATTCGGATATAATCACGTTTTCAGAAAACTGGCTAAATTCAACCATATCTGATTTTGAGGTTTTTCAAATAATTTTATTTTGCATAGAAATGATCGGCCGACTCGAGGTGGTGGGGTATTAATTGCCGTTAAAGCCACACTCCTGTCTAAACTTTTCTGTTTTAGTACGCCTACTGACGCTGAGATTGTCTCAGTCAAGGTGTCTTTTCCTACACGGAATATCTATATTACATGCTCTTATGTTCCTCAATCTTCTGATATTCAAGTTTATATGAAAAATATTTCTTGTATTAAAGAAGTTTCTTCACACGTGCGTGATAATGACGTATTTATTGTGTTGGGTGATTTTAATTTTCCGAACATCTCTTGGTCATTATTCACTGCCGAAAAGTATTTAGTGCCCTCAGCACAGCATGACTTTATGGATTGCATTCTTGATATTTCGTTGCTTCAAATCAATTCAATTTCTAATCATTTGAATAGAACACTTAACCTTGTATTTGTAAACGACTACCTTATTTCTAATGTGTCTAGGTCCCCTCCTTTATCTCTTCCTGAGGATGTATATCATCCTACTTTAGAGGTTGCAATGTGCAATTGTAACCCCTCATTTCGTGCTCATCAGCCAATAAGCCCCGCCGTTGCTTTCGTAAAGGAAATTATTCATTGCTGAATTAGCTTATTTATGCAACCGATTGGTCTTTCTAATATGATGCGGTTGATACGAATACTGCTATTAATTTTTTTTATAACACCCTAAACTCCCTCTTGGATATGTGTATTCCCAAGTCAACACCTTCGACTACTTCTTCAAAGCTACCCTGGTTTACTACAGATTATCAAATCTTAAAAATCTAAATATTTTAAAAAGTTTATTAAGTTTGTACAGACTTGTACAGACTTGGCTAAATATTCCATAGCCAATTCGAACTTCTTTCTTTTGAATTCTCAGTGCTATGAGACTTATCTAACTCGTTGCAGAAGGCAATTTGCACAAAATCCGAGACAGTTTTAAAATTTTGTAAACTTGAAGCGGATGTCTTCAAGTTTGCCAGCTTCTTTTTCTCTCGGGATGGATAAAGCTAGCAATGACTCTGATTCTGCTAACCTCTTTGCTAATTTTTTCCAATCAACTTACTCTTCAGTCTGTCCTAATAATAATTCCTACCCTTATACTATTACTTCATCTAGTTCTATACCTCCTCCTATTATTTGCCATTCCTCTCTCCTTTTAGCTATAAATTCTTTAAAATCTTCTTACTCTCCTGGGCCTGACAATATTCCTAGTTGTCTACTCAAGGAGTGTAGTTCTTCCCTTCTTTATCCATTGCAAAAGCTTTTTAATCTATCTCTTGAATCTTCTGTCTTCCCATCTCTTTGGAAAGAATCTTATATCATTACTCTAAACAAAAAAGGTGGAATGTCTGATATACAAAAGTACAGGGGCATTGCAAGACTGTGCGCTATTCCTAAATTATTTGAAAAAATAATCACTTCGAATTTGCAGCATTTCTGCAAATCAGTTGTTTCCCCTGTTCAACATGGATTCGTAAAGAATCGGTCAACTACGACCAATCTGCTTGAATTTACTTCCTTGGTAAATGATGCTTTTCTTTCGAAAATGCAAACTGATGTCATTCATACTGACTTCAGTAAGGCGTTTGACTCTGTGCACCACGACATTTTACTTTTTAAACATGACCGAATAGGTATCCCTCCGTCTCTTTGCTTTGGATTAGTTCTTATTTAAAAGGTAGGACCCAAAGAGTAATGCTGAGGCTGACTACCTCTAAACAGGTTCACGTTACTTCTGGTGTTCCTCAAGGTAGTCATCTTGGACTTTTATTCTTTACTCTTTTTATAAATGATCTCCCCTCTGTTATATCACATGCCCGTGTACTCATGTATGCGGATGATGTGAAACTTATTCTATCATACACTAATCCCCTACATCATTCTCGTCCACAAGACGATTTGAACGCTATGCAACTTTGGTGTTCGGTCAATCAATTGCATCTAAATTGTTCAAAGTGTATGTTTATGACCTTCAATCGCACTACATCTTATCTGGTCAGCTATACAATTGACAATACCCCTTTGCAACGTATACTAACAGTTAAGGATCTAGGCGTTCTTTTTGATTCTAAACTCAGCTTCAATCTGCATATAGATACCATCGTTAATGAGGCAAAAGGTGTACTTCGATTCATTAAACGATGGTCTAAAGAGTTTAATGATCCTTATATAACGAAACTTCTGTACATCTCTCTCGTTCGCCCTATCCTTGAATACTGCTCTTGCATCTGGTCTCCGCAGTATAAGAATAGCCAGGATCATACTGAATCTGTTCGGAAGCAATTTCTGCTTTTTGCCTTACGAGGTTTAAATTGGGACCCTAATCATCGGTTGCAATCTTACTCCAGCAGGCTGCTTCTTCTTAATCTTCCGTCGTTAACCAACTGTAGGACAATTCTCCGTGTTGTCTTCCTACATAAGTTGATTGTTGGCGATATATGTATGTAAATTGTATTGAATAATTAGGAATACACTCGTTTTGTTGACCATTAATAAATAAATAATACATACGGACGGACGGACGGACGGACAGACATACAGACGGACATGGATAGATCGACTCGTCTATTGCTGCTCATCAAGAATATATAAACTTTATGGGGTCGGAGATGCTTCCGTCTGCCTGTTACATACATTTGCATTTTGCATAAATATAATATACCCCTTTTACCCATTTTTAATGTGTTCAGGGTATAAAAAGCGCTAACTGCTCAGAGCAGCAGTCAGCGGGCGTCAATGCAAAAAGCAAAGTGCCAATAAAAGAAGGTGGGTGGCAGAGTACAGTGGGCACGCAAACATAATTTGTTTTTTTTTTGCTGTTATTTTGATTATGCTATTCTGCAGTTGGCTGCTGCAAGCAGCCGTCAGTGTTTTCTCCGTTTGTTTGTTTACATGACCAAGCATTATTTCCCCATTGAAAGCGAAAGGCTTGCAACGTCATATTGCTTGGACAGCAAACACACAAACCGAGATCAGCTGTAGCACTCTAGCTAGTGGCCTCTTCATCGGCGGTTTTGAATTTTAGAGCGCCTTTAAAAAAGCGTCAAATATTCTTTACGCCAACGGGACGTCAATACCTGTTGGAGATATGTGACGAGCTGAAAACAGTTAAGCCGACTGAACTTAATCTGTCTTAGATCAGACTTTATTTATACAGAAGAAGATGCCGTACCCAGGGTGCCATGATGTGGTAGACGGGCATGCGCTGCAAATCGAAAATCAAAATGGAAGAGCCAACAAAGCGATAAAAGTGGTGCTTCGCAGTCTTCATGGCGGCTTCCCTTGTCCCGCCAAAGCGCGGAGAGCGAGGAGGGATGAACAACCATTCAATCGAGTCGGATAGGCAATACTCCTGAACAACCACGACATGCCGGTCACTCAGGAACAGGCATCTCAGATTTGCCAACACGTTCTTGGTACCAATGTTTGTCGCATTATCTGGCCACATCCTTGAAGATCGGCAGTGAGTCAAGATGAACCGTTTTAGATTAGGTAGCTTGAGACAAATCCTTCACAAGCTCTAATGCTACGCCTCTTCAGCAAAGCATATGAACGAGCTGATAAAGCATTTCATTGGAGGCGTGCTGCATACTTCGCTCTTGCAGAAAAATTACCCTAGTCATTAATACCAATGATCTAAAGAGGATTTAATGTGTCGAGACGATCTGCTGGTAGGTCTGTTATTATATCCTCTGCCAATCGGCACGAAAGCTAATTGTGCATTTTGCAACAGCATTTGAGACTGTTTTTGCGATCGCCAATGGGCCAGTACTGGAGCCAAATTGAAGACAATAATGTGCAAGGTTCAGCATGTTACTGCCTTTTATGAAAGTAAAAACTCCGTCGGGGTAATATAATCGGATATCGCGCTGAGAAGTGCAACGTCGAGTTTTTTAGGTATGCACCGATGCAAAGTAGGATCCGAAGTAAGACGGGAGAAAGCAGGGCGTCGTTAAAGTGAGCGATGGTGACAGGGCTGATCGTCTTGGCAGTTTCAATGGCGAGAAGGAAAACAGAGTGAGGCAGGACCCCGAACGAGACCTAACGTTCGTTATGTCACGGTTCTTCTAGTGTGTTCTGCAGTACATTTGTGTCGCTAGAGCATTATTTGCGCAGCTTAAAGTTGTCGTTGGCAAGGAGTTCAAACGTTTGATTTGCCTCTTTCGAAAAGGTATTGCCAGAGAGGAGATCATAGATGTCTCCTTTAATGTTAATGCTAATTTTTCAATGTCAATGCAAATATGGAATGTTTCTCGCCAAAGGATACTTACGCAACGATGAATTTTACAGGTATCGCCTGTAGGGGCGACTTCAAATTTTCGAAACTGCATTAGTATAAGCTTTGGTTGGATGGTTAGTTCTGGCATCAGTGCATAATTCAGCCAGGTAGTAGCTGCCGATCCGTCAAACGCGACCCTTATTTTGGTTGTGGTGTTATCCTCCTTCAGAACGCAGTGAAGTGGCAGGTAGTACTTGCTCTGGCTTACATCAACTAAGCTAACGAGTGAATTATGATCGAAGTGAAAATATTCCTTGATAAATGAAGCATACCGGGTCTTCAAAGTTGGATTGTGGTCTAGCTTTCTTTCCAAATTAAAGAATCGAAGAAGAGCCTGTAGATAGGAGCTTGTCGCCCAGCTGATCCATGTCTAGTCGGAGCGGTAAGCGAACCGAATATTTGCCAGTCGAAAGACGCTTAAAATTGGCCTGGTGTGGAACAGGCTCGGTACAGCATTCCAGTTTACAAAAACGATGAGTTCGTTCAGCAAACGAATTAAGCTGCAGATGCGTGTCGAGCTGCAGATACAGTTACACCAGTAATCGCATGGCCACTGGTGATGAATGGCCTGCATATGAAGCAGCCCTGTCGCGATCCAACCAGCAGATAGTTTAATCTATCCGACGCATAGCAGATTGAAAAACAGACTGGCTCCAATAAACATGTCCGTTTGCTGAGATTTGAATAATTCAGGATCAGCTTGTTGTATATTTGTAGAAATGTTGCATGATATTAGGTCAAGAGAGAAGTTATGCTGTTTTTCGATGTTATTTGATGCAATCAATGGAGTACTGCGACACTCGAGACAGGACATTGATTTTGACGAAAATCCATCGATCGCAAATACTGCATCACCAATGCCAGAGATTACTTCTGTAGACTTACATGCTTGAGTTGCTAAGATGCAACAGACTATAATGCTTGCTACCACAAACTCTGCAAGCATTGGAGTCGCAGACTCTCAGCAGATGGCCGCTTTGCAAGCAATTTAGGCACAAAGCAAGCATCTTGGCTTCGAATAGACGTCACAATATAAACATGCATTCGATCCACTCTTATTTTTCTAGTACTGTCACTGTCACTGTCATAGCGTAATCTGCATTTTCCAGCCTCTGGCAACGCTTCTCGATGAAGGCTGTAAGCCGCTCTTGGGATGGTAAGACATCCAATTGCGCATCATCCTCCCAGTTTGCGTAGCGCTGTCTAGCTTTTACAGCAACCAGCGATCGCACGTAGATGAGAGTTCACCCTATCTGAAAGTGGGTGCAGTTGTGTCGTTGCACCCTTATCCCCCATTCTTAAGCCCAAATTATCAGCGATGTATGCCTGAAAAGTAAGACGCTTCCTTTTAAAACGCTAAGCAGTTTTAAATCGGCAGCATAAGTTGCGTTTGATATACCCACTGAGCGAACTGTATACAGTGGTGTTCATTTGAGTTATGACCATAGGTGTGTTGGTCAAATACGGATCCTTGTCAATGACTGTGGTGAGCTTGCTCGAGAAATCGGCCACTCTATGTAATTCAAGGAATAGATTAAAACGCTTTAGCAATGGACGAAGAAGGGAAGAACTACACTCCTTGAGAAGACAACTAGGAACATTGTCAGGCCCAGGAGAGTAAGAAAATTTTAAAGAATTTATAGCAGAAAGAAATAACAGGAGCAGGTATAGAAGGGGATGAAGTAATATTATAATGGTGAGGAATTTTATTATTATTATTAGGACAGACTTGAAGATTTACGCTTCAAGTTTACAAAATTATAAAACTGTCTCGCTGAGGCAGTTTGGTTAACGGGGGCAGGTTCAAGTACGGAGCCTAATGGAACTAGTACAGGGGATAAAACATGGGGCAGTCGCTCGGAGAAGGCGATATAGACAACATTTGAGATAAATCCAAGTTGCTAGGCAGCAACAAAAGAGGCGTAGGTTTCTGGACAGAGGAAGTGAGCAACTGCAAAAATTGAGGCTCCAACCGGCGATATGCAATTTGCGAGAGCGCTGAGCAAAGCGAAAACGGTGCACAAAAATAGAGCAAGTACACGCTATTCGTAGACAAACAAATTGTTTGGAGTGAAAAGCAACAGCAAAAATTTGCGAGAGCGCGTTGCACAAGCTGAAATATGCAGCAGCAAACACACGCACAAACAAGTGTATGCACAGGGGAGCACCAAAGCAAACGAATCAAAACAGGCAATAACAACAATACAGAACTGACGCCGCGATTATTAAATGCAATAATTAACAGACTTACGCTGCACAACAGATAACACTTTTTACAATTTATAAAAGCATTTTAAATAAAGCACAAAAAATGCAAAATTTAGAAATAAAAAGCAGGATTAAAGCGCAAAAATATATAAAAATCTTGGAGCACAAGTAAAACACGTCAATCACTCTCAACTGAGGAATACCCCGAACCCTCTTATTCCAACACCAAATGCAGCACTAGGAGGACCTACAGCTAAAATTTCAAGTCTCTAACTTTTATAGGTTCTGAAATACTTGCGTTCATACAGACGGACAGACAGACGGACATGGCTAGATCGACTTGGCTATTGATGCTGATCAAGAATATATAAACTTTATAGGGTCGGAGGTGCTTCCTTCTGCCTGTTACATACATTTACATTTTGCACAAAAACATTAAACCCTTTTTGCCCATTTTCAATGGATAAAATCAGTCAAATCGGTCTTACCGATTTCAAGTCATATATACAGACACCCACAAAAGTATTGGCACATCAAGCATTTTCTACTTTGCACCCATTTTGCATCTATAGAATAGATATTAACTCTATTATTTGATGGAGCTTCTGCTCCAAATGCAATCTTTATTGTTTCAATCTTTATTTGTGAATAATCATTATAATCTTTACTTAGCTACTTCTTAGCTAAGACCGCACGAGCTGCGCTGGCAGCGACGCCGGCAGCGGAGCGGTTATATTATGTACTTATATATGTATGCAGCATTGAGAGCCGCGCTAGAGAGAGTATGTTATGTGCACTTATGTATTGTAGTGCGCAGCCGGCTTGCGTGGGAAACGCTGACGCTGCGTTGTTGCCTACACACATACATATATGTGTGGCCATATCTCATATGTATGCACTTGAAATGGTCATATGTAAACACTGCAACAAAGTGTTACAGTGTGAGAGTTTGATATATTTTGAGTACAGTGTGTACTCTATATGTGCGCATATCACATCTCCCTCCTTTTGAAAAATGACGTAATATTGTGAAGTTATTTTATATATTATTGTACGAAATGCGAATATATTTAGAATCAAGAAGTTTATTGTTTGTTTTGCGCATATATATTTGCATGTAATAATATTTAAAAGGGTTTTCCCTTATTTTTTTTGTATATGTTTTTTTTTTTTGATATTTTAATAAAAGAACATTTCTGAAACTAATAAATGTTTCTAAAAATGTTATATTTATATGGTTATATATGTAAAGAATTTATATATTTTTTTTATTTTATTTTATTTTTTTATATTCTTTTTTTTTTGTGTTTGTATGGCCATACTACAAAAATGATTATGCATTAAAAATTTTTAACCTATACTTATGAACTTTCTGCTTTTTACCTTTTTTATCTTTTATTGTAATGTTATCTCTATCTTCTATTCCTATTACTTCATAGGGGCCTAAATAAACTGGTTCTAATTTAGTATCGTTTCTATATAAAACCTTATCTCCTACTTTTAATTTAAAGTCGACAACCTTATTATCATAATATTCTTAATTTTTTGCCTCATGTTTTTCTAACATTCTCCTAGCTCTTTTATATGCGTGTTCTAGTCTCAACTTTGTTTCCTTAGCGAAATCATCTATATTATATATAGGGTCAATATCATCTATTTTATTAAAATATTTTGGCAAGTTGCTATGTTTGCCGAAAACTAACTCATATGGACAATAATTGTGTGCCATAGTCATCATAGGTCGTGTTGAAACAGTAAACAAAATATTGGAGCCATACATCCCAATCAGTTTTATTAACCGATATATATGAACGTATGTATTCGTTGAAAGTTATATGACTTCTTTCTACTGTTCCAACTGTCTGGTGGTGGTGTGCTGTAGACGTTAAATTGTCTATCTTTAGGTATTTGCTCAGGTCATTTATAATAGAATTTTTATATTCAGTTCCCATGTCCGAAATGAACGTCTTCATTGGACCGAACTTCAGTATAAAAGATTCAAATATTGCTTTTGCAACTGTCTTAGCGAATTTGCTTGGTACTGGAATAGCTACAAGATATTTTGTTAAATTGCATATCATTGTAATTGCATATTCGTTTCCATTTTCGGATTTCGGTAGTGGGCCTATAGTGTCCACTATCACTCTGTCGAACGCATTTATCGGCGTTTATGTAATGGTCAGAGGTGTTTTTGTGTGGGTCGTCGTTTGCGACTTTTAGCATTTAGGACATCTACGTATGTATTTGTATAAGTATAGCCAGGATCATACTGAATCTGTTCGGAAGCAATTTCTGCTTTTTGCCTTACGAGGTTTAAATTGGGACCCTAATCATCGGTTGCAATCTTACTCCAGCAGGCTGCTTCTTCTTAATCTTCCGTCGTTAACCAACTGTAGGACAATTCTCCGTGTTGTCTTCCTACATAAGTTGATTGTTGGCGATATATGTATGTAAATTGTATTGAATAATTAGGAATACACTCGTTTTGTCGACCATTAATAAATAAATAATACATACGGACGGACGGACAGACATACAGACGGACATGGATAGATCGACTCGGCTATTGCTGCTCATCAAGAATATATAAACTTTATGGGGTCGGAGATGCTTCCGTCTGCCTGTTACATACATTTGCATTTTGCATAAATATAATATACCCCTTTTACCCATTTTTAATGTGTTCAGGGTATAAAAAGCGCTAACTGCTCAGAGCAGCAGTCAGCGGGCGTCAATGCAAAAGGCAAAGTGCCAATAAAAGAAGGTGGGTGGCAGAGTACAGTGGGCACGCAAACATAATTTGTTTTTTTTTTTGCTGTTATTTTGATTATGCTATTCTGCAGTTGGCTGCTGCAAGCAGCCGTCAGTGTTTTCTCCGTTTGTTTGTTTACATGACCAAGCATTATTTCCCCATTGAAAGCGAAAGGCTTGCAACGTCATATTGCTTGGACAGCAAACACACAAACCGAGATCAGCTGTAGCACTCTAGCTAGTGGCCTCTTCATTGGCGGTTTTGAATTTTAGAGCGCCTTTAAAAAAGCGTCAAATATTCTTTACGCCAACGGGACGTCAATACCTGTTGGAGATATGTGACGAGCTGAAAACAGTTAAGCCGACTGAACTTAATCTGTCTTAGATCAGACTTTATTTATACAGAAGAAGATGCCGTACCCAGGGTGCCATGATGTGGTAGACGGGCATGCGCTGCAAATCGAAAATCAAAATGGAAGAGCCAACAAAGCGATAAAAGTGGTGCTTCGCAGTCTTCATGGCGGCTTCCCTTGTCCCGCCAAAGCGCGGAGAGCGAGGAGGGATGAACAACCATTCAATCGAGTCGGATAGGCAATACTCCTGAACAACCACGACATGCCGGTCACTCAGGAACAGGCATCTCAGATTTGCCAACACGTTCTTGGTACCAATGTTTGTCGCATTATCTGGCCACATCCTTGAAGATCGGCAGTGAGTCAAGATGAACCGTTTTAGATTAGGTAGCTTGAGACAAATCCTTCACAAGCTCTAATGCTACGCCTCTTCAGCAAAGCATATGAACGAGCTGATAAAGCATTTCATTGGAGGCGTGCTGCATACTTCGCTCTTGCAGAAAAATTACCCTAGTCATTAATACCAATGATCTAAAGAGGATTTAATGTGTCGAGACGATCTGCTGGTAGGTCTGTTATTATATCCTCTGCCAATCGGCACGAAAGCTAATTGTGCATTTTGCAACAGCATTTGAGACTGTTTTTGCGATCGCCAATGGGCCAGTACTGGAGCCAAATTGAAGACAATAATGTGCAAGGTTCAGCATGTTACTGACTTTTATGAAAGTAAAAACTCCGTCGGGGTAATATAATCGGATATCGCGCTGAGAAGTGCAACGTCGAGTTTTTTAGGTATGCACCGATGCAAAGTAGGATCCGAAGTAAGACGGGAGAAAGCAGGGCGTCGTTAAAGTGAGCGATGGTGACAGGGCTGATCGTCTTGGCAGTTTCAATGGCGAGAAGGAAAACAGAGTGAGGCAGGACCCCGAACGAGACCTAACGTTCGTTATGTCACGGTTCTTCTAGTGTGTTCTGCAGTACATTTGTGTCGCTAGAGCATTATTTGCGCAGCTTAAAGTTGTCGTTGGCAAGGAGTTCAAACGTTTGATTTGCCTCTTTCGAAAAGGTATTGCCAGAGAGGAGATCATAGATGTCTCCTTTAATGTTAATGCTAATTTTTCAATGTCAATGCAAATATGGAATGTTTCTCGCCAAAGGATACTTACGCAACGATGAATTTTACAGATATCGCCTGTAGGGGCGACTTCAAATTTTCGAAACTGCATTAGTATAAGCTTTGGTTGGATGGTTAGTTCTGGCATCAGTGCATAATTCAGCCAGGTAGTAGCTGCCGATCCGTCAAACGCGACCCTTATTTTGGTTGTGGTGTTATCCTCCTTCAGAACGCAGTGAAGTGGCAGGTAGTACTTGCTCTGGCTTACATCAACTAAGCTAACGAGTGAATTATGATCGAAGTGAAAATATTTTTTGATAAATGAAGCATACCGGGTCTTCAAAGTTGGATTGTGGTCTAGCTTTCTTTCCAAATTAAAGAATCGAAGAAGAGCCTGTAGATAGGAGCTTGTCGCCCAGCTGATCCATGTCTAGACGGAGCGGTAAGCGAACCGAATATTTGCCAGTCGAAAGACGCTTAAAATTGGCCTGGTGTGGAACAGGCTCGGTACAGCATTCCAGTTTACAAAAACGATGAGTTCGTTCAGCAAACGAATTAAGCTGCAGATGCGTGTCGAGCTGCAGATACAGTTACACCAGTAATCGCATGGCCACTGGTGATGAATGGCCTGCATATGAAGCAGCCCTGTCGCGATCCAACCAGCAGATAGTTTAATCTATCCGACGCATAGCAGATTGAAAAGCAGACTGGCTCCAATAAACATGTCCGTTTGCTGAGATTTGAATAATTCAGGATCAGCTTGTTGTATATTTGTAGAAATGTTGCATGATATTAGGTCAAGAGAGAAGTTATGCTGTTTTTCGATGTTATTTGATGCAATCAATGGAGTACTGCGACACTCGAGACTGGACATTGATTTTGACGAAAATCCATCGATCGCAAATACTGCATCACCAATGCCAGAGATTACTTCTGTAGACTTACATGCTTGAGTTGCTAAGATGCAACAGACTATAATGCTTGCTACCACAAACTCTGCAAGCATTGGAGTCGCAGACTCTCAGCAGATGGCCGCTTTGCAAGCAATTTAGGCACAAAGCAAGCATCTTGGCTTCGAATAGACGTCACAATATAAACATGCATTCGATCCACTCTTATTTTTCTAGTACTGTCACTGTCACTGTCATAGCGTAATCTGCATTTTCCAGCCTCTGGCAACGCTTCTCGATGAAGGCTGTAAGCCGCTCTTGGGATGGTAAGACATCCAATTGCGCATCATCCTCCCAGTTTGCGTAGCGCTGTCTAGCTTTTACAGCAACCAGCGATCGCACGTAGATGAGAGTTCACCCTATCTGAAAGTGGGCGCAGTTGTGTCGTTGCACCCTTATCCCCCATTCTTAAGCCCAAATTATCAGCGATGTATGCCTGAAAAGTAAGACGCTTCCTTTTAAAACGCTAAGCAGTTTTAAATCGGCAGCATAAGTTGCGTTTGACATACCCACTGAGCGAACTGTATACAGTGGTGTTCATTTGAGTTATGACCATAGGTGTGTTGGTCAAATACGGATCCTTGTCAATGACTGTGGTGAGCTTGCTCGAGAAATCGGCCACTCTATGTAATTCAAGGAATAGATTAAAACGCTTTAGCAATGGACGAAGAAGGGAAGAACTACACTCCTTGAGAAGACAACTAGGAACATTGTCAGGCCCAGGAGAGTAAGAAAATTTTAAAGAATTTATAGCAGAAAGAAATAACAGGAGCAGGTATAGAAGGGGATGAAGTAATATTATAATGGTGAGGAATTTTATTATTATTATTAGGACAGACTTGAAGATTTACGCTTCAAGTTTACAAAATTATAAAACTGTCTCGCTGAGGCAGTTTGGTTAACGGGGGCAGGTTCAAGTACGGAGCCTAATGGAACTAGTACAGGGGATAAAACATGGGGCAGTCGCTCGGAGAAGGCGATATAGACAACATTTGAGATAAATCCAAGTTGCTAGGCAGCAACAAAAGAGGCGTAGGTTTCTGGACAGAGGAAGTGAGCAACTGCAAAAATTGAGGCTCCAACCGGCGATATGCAAGTTGCGAGAGCGCTGAGCAAAACGAAAACGGTGCACAAAAATAGAGCAAGTACACGCTATTCGTAGACAAACAAATTGTTTGGTGTGAAAAGCAACAGCAAAAATTTGCGAGAGCGCGTTGCACAAGCTGAAATATGCAGCAGCAAACACACGCACAAACAAGTGTATGCACAGGGGAGCACCAAAGCAAACGAATCAAAACAGGCAATAACAACAATACGGAACTGACGCCGCGATTATTAAATGCAATAATTAACAGACTTACGCTGCACAACAGATAACACTATTTACAATTTATAAAAGCATTTTAAATAAAGCACAAAAATGCAAAATTTAGAAATAAAAAGCAGGATTAAAGCGCAAAAATATATAAAAATCTTGGAGCACAAGTAAAACACGTCAATCACTCTCAACTGAGGAATACCCCGAACCCTCTTATTCCAACACCAAATGCAGCACTAGGAGGACCTACAGCTAAAATTTCAAGTCTCTAACTTTTATAGGTTCTGAAATACTTGCGTTCATACAGACGGACAGACAGACGGACATGGCTAGATCGACTTGGCTATTGATGCTGATCAAGAATATATAAACTTTATAGGGTCGGAGGTGCTTCCTTCTGCCTGTTACATACATTTACATTTTGCACAAAAACATTAAACCCTTTTTGCCCATTTTCAATGGATAAAATCAGTCAAATCGGTCTTACCGATTTCAAGTCATATATACAGACACCCACAAAAGTATTGGCACATCAAGCATTTTCTACTTTGCACCCATTTTGCATCTATAGAATAGATATTAACTCTATTATTTGATGGAGCTTCTGCTCCAAATGCAATCTTTATTGTTTCAATCTTTATTTGTGAATAATCATTATAATCTTTACTTAGCTACTTCTTAGCTAAGACCGCACGAGCTGCGCTGGCAGCGACGCCGGCAGCGGAGCGGTTATATTATGTACTTATATATGTATGCAGCATTGAGAGCCGCGCTGAGAGAGAGTATGTTATGTGCACTTATGTATTGTAGTGCGCAGCCGGCTTGCGTGGGAAACGCTGACGCTGCGTTGTTGCCTACACACATACATATATGTGTGGCCATATCTCATATGTATGCACTTGAAATGGTCATATGTAAACACTGCAACAAAGTGTTACAGTGTGAGAGTTTGATATATTTTGAGTACAGTGTGTACTCTATATGTGCGCATATCACATCTCCCTCCTTTTGAAAAATGACGTAATATTGTGAAGTTATTTTATATATTATTGTACGAAATGCGAATATATTTAGAATCAAGAAGTTTTTTGTTTGTTTTGCGCATATATATTTGCATGTAATAATATTTAAAAGGGTTTTCCCTTATTTTTTTTTGTATATGTTTGTTTTTTTTTTTATATTTTAATAAAAGAACATTTCTGAAACTAATAAATGTTTCTAAAAATGTTATATTTATATGGTTATATATGTAAAGAATTTATATATTTTTTTTATTTTATTTTATTTTTTATATTCTTTTTTTTTGTGTTTGTATGGCCATACTACAAAAATGATTATGCATTAAAAATTTTTAACCTATACTTATGAACTTTCTGCTTTTTACCTTTTTTATCTTTTATTGTAATGTTATCTCTATCTTCTATTCCTATTACTTCATAGGGGCCTAAATAAACTGGTTCTAATTTAGTATCGTTTCTATATAAAACCTTATCTCCTACTTTTAATTTAAAGTCGGCAACCTTATTATAATAATATTCTTAATTTTTTGCCTCATGTTTTTCTAACATTCTCCTAGCTCTTTTATATGCGTGTTCTAGTCTCAACTTTGTTTCCTTAGCGAAATCATCTATATTATATATAGGGTCAATATCATCTATTTTATTAAAATATTTTGGCAAGTTGCTATGTTTGCCGAAAACTAACTCATATGGACAATAATTGTGTGCCATAGTCATCATAGAGAGAGTTCTCAGTTGAGAGTGATTGACGTGTTTTACTTGTGCTCCAAGATTTTTATATATTTTTTTGCGCTTTAATCCTGCTTTTTATTTCTAAATTTGGCCTTTTTTGTGCTTTATTTAAAAAGCTGTGTAATTGTGCAAAGTGTTATTCTGTTGTCGCAGCGTAAGTCTGTTAATAATTGCATTTATTGAACGCGGCGTCAGTTCTGTATTGTTGTTATTGCCTGTTTTGATTCTTTTGCTTTGGTGCTCCCCTGTGCATACACTTGTTTGTGCGTGTGTTCGCTGCCGCATATTTCTGCTTGTGCATCGCGCTCTCGCAAATTTTTGCTATTGCCTTTCGCTCCAAACAATTTGTTTGTGTACCGTTTTCGTTTTGCTCTGCGCTTTCGCAACTTGCTTATTACAAGAATTATGTCGTGCTGTAAGAAACTTTGCACGTTCAAGCAGGCTGATGATTCTGCACAGCCGCAATTTGTTAATTGTTGGCTGTGTGAGAATATGATGCATGCTAAATGTGCAGGTCTCACTGGGCGTGATTGCGACAAGATCGCTGCAGTTGCAAAGAAGGGCTGCGGTGGCTTGCGTTGGTCGTGCCCAGATTGCATCGACAAGCAAATTGATTTCTCCAGAATGTATAATTCTGTGAGAAATCAATTCTTAAAATTGAATAATGTGGCTAAGCAACTGTCGAGTAAATTTGACTCGAGTTTTGAGTTGCTTGCCAATTATAAATTTGAGTCTCCAACCAATCGCCGGTTGGAGCCTCAACTTTTGCAATTGCCGTCTACGTCTGTTCAGACACCTACGCCTTTCTTGTCCCTTCCTGGCAACATGGATTTATCTCCAATGTTGTCTTTATCGCCTTCCCCAAGCGACTGCCCAATTACCCCCGTTTTATCCCCTATAGTAGTTCTAGCAGAGCCCGTACCTGATACCGTCCCACTTATCCAAACTGCCTCAGCCCCGTCAGCTCCTGGCCGCAAAGGTAGACCTGCCCGTAATCTTGCCCAGATTGTTAAACACAATCATGGTGCCTCTTTAGCTCCTCCATCTCCTGTACTACCTGCAGCCCCATCAGCACCTACTTTAACGGTTGTTGCCCCTCGTAGGCAAGTTTTTGTGTCTCGACTTTCATCGGACACCACTTCTGAGTCATTGGCAGCCTATATTGCTAGCAAATCTTCTGCTAGCGTGTCAATAACTAAATTTAATTTCTCCACCCCTCGTGAAATATCATCATTCAAAATAAATGTTTCACATGATATGTTCCCAATCATTTGTGATCCCAAATTTTGGCCTCCACACATGATTGTTCACGAGTTCAAGCCAAAAAAGCGTAACCAGCCTGTCACCCTTCCAGTCCCTTCAATACCGGGTACCATTTCTGCCCCAAAAAACTAACTTCATCTTCTGACCAAATCTGTATTCATTATCAGAATGTCAGAGGTCTTATTTCAAAGCTTAAAAATCTTTTCATAGCCAGTACTTCCTTCGACTCGGATATAATAGCATTTTCCGAAACATGGTTAAATTCAACCATATCCGATTTTGAGGTATTTTCGAATACTTTTATTTTGCATAGAAATGATCGGCCGACTCGAGGTGGTGGGGTGTTAATTGCCGTTAAAGCCACTCTTCAGTCAGAACTTTTCTGTTTTAGTACGCCTACTGACGCTGAAATTATCTCAGTCAAGGTGTCTTTTCCTACACGGAATATCTATATTACATGCTCTTATGTTCCTCCTTCTTCTGATATTCAAGTTTATATGAAACATATTACTTGCATTAAAGAAGTTTCTTCACACGTGCGTGATAATGATCTATTTATGGTGTTGGGTGATTTTAATTTGCCGAACATCTCTTGGTCATTATTCACTGCCGAAAATTATCTAGTGCCCTTAGCACAGCATGATTTTATAGACTGCATGCTTGATCTTTCGTTGTTTCAAATCAATTCAATTTCTAATCATTTGAATAGAACACTTGACCTTGTATTTGTTAACAACTACCTTATCTCTAATGTGTCTAGGTACCCTCCTTTATCTCTTCCTGAGGATGTATATCATCCTACTTTAGAGATTACAATGTTCAATTGTAATCGTCTCATTTCGTGCTCATCAGCCAATAAGCCCCGCCTCTGCTTTCGCAAAGGAAATTATTCATTGCTGAATCAGCTTATTTATGCAACCGATTGGTCTTTCTTATATGACTCGGTTGATATGAATACTGCTATTACTTTTTTTTATAGCACCCTAAACTCCCTCTTAGATATGAGCATTCCCAAGTCAATTCCTTCGACTACTTCTTCAAAACCACCCTGGTTTACTCCCAGATTGTCACATCTTAAAAACTTAAAATCTAAATATTTTAAAAAGTTTAAAAAGTCTGGTTCGTGTACAGACTTGGCTAAATATTCCATAGCCAAGTCGAACTTTTTTCTTCTGAATTCTCAATGCTATGAGAATTATCTAACTCGTTGTAAAAGGCAATTTGCCCAAAATCCGAGACAGTTTTACAATTTTGTAAACTTGAAGCGTAAATCTTCAAGTTTGCCAACTTCTTTTCTTTCGGGATGGATAAAGCTAGTAATGACTCTGATTCTGCTAACCTCTTTGCTAATTTTTTCCAATCTACTTACTCCTCAGTCTGCCCTAATAATAATTCTTATCCTTATACTATTTCTTCCTCTAGTTCTATACCTCCTCCTATTATTTCACACTCCTCTCTCCTTTCAGCTATAAACTCTTTAAAATCTTCTTACTCTCCTGGGCCTGACAATATTCCTAGTTGTCTACTCAAGGAGTGTAGTTCTTCCCTTCTTTATCCATTGCAAAAGCTTTTTAATCTATCTCTTGAATCTTCTGTATTTCCATCTATTTGGAAAGAATCTTATATCATTCCTCTCCACAAGAAAGGTGGAAAGTCTGATATACAAAATTACAGGGGCATTGCAAAACTGTCCGCTATTCCTAAATTATTTGAAAAAATAATCACTTCGAATTTGCAGCATTTCTGCAAATCAGTTGTTTCCCCTGTTCAACATGGATTCGTAAAGAATCGGTCAACTACGACCAATCTGCTTGAATTTACTTCCTTGGTAAATGATGCCTTTCTTTCGAAAATGCAAACTGATGTCATTTATACTGATTTCAGTAAGGCGTTTGACTCTGTGCACCATGACATTTTACTTTTTAAACTTGACCGAATAGGTTTCCCTCCGTCTCTTTTGCTTTGGATAAATTCTTATTTAAAAGGTAGGACCCAAAGAGTAATGCTGAGGCAGACTACCTCTAAACAGGTTCACGTCACTTCTGGTGTTCCTCAAGGTAGTCATCTTGGACCTTTACTCTTTACTCTTTTTATAAATGATCTCCCCTCTGTTATATCACATGCCCGTGTACTCATGTATGCGGATGATGTGAAACTTATTCTATCATACACTAATCCCCTACATCATTCTCGTCTACAAGACGATTTGAACGCTATGCAACTTTGGTGTTCGGCCAATCAATTGCATCTGAATTGTTCAAAGTGTATGTTTATGACATTTTATCGTACTACACCTTATATTGTCAGTTATACAATCGACAATACCCCTTTGCAACGTATACTAACAGTTAAGGATCTAGGCGTTCTTTTTGATTCTAAACTCTGTTTCAATCTTCACATAGATACCATCGTTAATGAGGCAAAAGGTGTACTTGGATTCATTAAACGATGGTCTAAAGAGTTTAACGATCCTTTTATAACGAAACTTCTGTACATCTCTCTTGTTCGCCCTATCCTTGAATACTGCTCTTGCGTCTGGTCTCCGCAGTATATCAATAGTCAGGATCGTATTGAATCTGTTCAGAAGCAATTTCTGCTTTTTGCCTTACGAGGTTTAAATTGGGACCCTAATCTTCGTTTGCCATCCTACTCCAGCAGGCTGCTTCTTCTTAACCTTCCGTCATTAACCAACCGTAGGACAATTCTAGGTGTTGTCCTTCTACATAAGTTGATTATTGGCGATATAGATTCTCCTTTTCTGCTAGGGCGTCTTCAATTCTCTGTTCCGTCTAGACCAACCAGAAATTACCGCCCCTTATTCCTGTCTACGTGCACAACAGACTACGCTATGCACAATCCTTTTCGCGTGCTATGTAAAAATTATAATAGTTTGCATCACGTTTTCTCTATAGAACTTTCTCTACCCCTAATAAAATCGTTGCTTTCAGGATACCTTCGGGAAGTCACTGACCACTCCCAGCTATGAGCAGGGGCATAGCTTGCCGGACAGGCTGTAAATTTTCCCCCACCGGGTCGGTGATTTCCCATTACTTTTCTCTCTGTCCTATCTACTTAACACTCTATACATCTAGCTTAAATTTCTTTACTTTATTAACAATCTTCTTACTTTCCTTTTTCTTATTTATTGTATTTTATTAATTAATATAGCAAACTAAGATTATCTTTAATTTTACTTAAGAACACTTTTTCCTACTTACACCCTTCTGCTTAGATGTAGGCTCTAATAGCGTCACTGACAAATTTAGCTGTGAAAAGGGGCACAGCTGGCCGGACTGGCAACTAAAACACCTCCATCGGTCGGTGATGCTATTTAGTGAACTGTGTTATCTAACTAGGCTTTTAGCATATAATTCCATTATGTATTGTATGTTTAATGAGGAAGACACTCGTTTTGTCAACCATTAATAAATAAATAAAAAATAAAAAATAAAATAGGTCGTGTTGAAACAGTAAACAAAATATTGGAGCCATACATCCCAATCAGTTTTATTAACCGATATATATGAACGTATGTATTCGTTGAAAGTTATATGACTTCTTTCTACTGTTCCAACTGTCTGGTGGTGGTGCGCTGTAGACGTTAGATTGTCTATCTTTAGGTATTTGCACAGGTCATTAGTAATAGAATTTTTATATTCAGTTCCCATGTCCGAAATGAACGTCTTCATTGGACCGAACTTCAGTATAAAAGATTCAAATATTGCTTTTGCAACTGTCTTAGCGTATTTGTTTGGTACTGGAATAGCTTCAAGATATTTTGTTAAATCGCATATCATTGTAATTGCATATTCGTTTCCATTTTCGGATTTCGGTAGTGGGCCTATAGTGTCCACTATCACTCTGTCGAACGCATTTATCGGCGTTTATGTAATGGTCAGAGGTGTTTTTGTGTGGGTCGTCGTTTGCGACTTTTAGCATTTAGGACATCTACGTATGTATTTGGTTATATGAAGTGTCATATTTTTCCAGTAGTAGTGTCTTTTTATTTTAGCTAACGTTCTTGAAATGCCAGTATGACCTCCTTGTATAGGATCGTCATGATATGTAAACAGTATCGCTTCTTGATCTTTTTCATTTTCTATTATGGTCACCGGCTTAAGTAGCGCTACTCGTAATGATTTTAATGGTTTGTGGCCCATATTTTTAAAAGATTCAATTGAAATTAATTCCAATATCTTTTCGCTCGGTGCCAGTTTGCGTTGGCTGATCTCATGTATACCAGCTTCTTTTTCAAGCCTTTGGAAAAACTGACCTAAGTCTAATGTTCCATTGGTATACAGATCGCTAACTTCAATTCTTGCTATAATTTTTCTTCCATGTTTGAAGAAACATATATTACTTAATATAAGCAAGGCCACTACTTTTCGTACTTCGTCATTACAAATGACTTCATATACGTTGGGCTTAGAAGCGTTGTCAAGAGTTTGCATAGGCAAATCTACTTGATCTTTTCCTGCGCAAGAGTTTTTCTGTTTACTTTGGTGCCTGGTAGTGACTTTCAGGTACAACTTGTAAATCTTTTAGTTCTTTGATGGTTATTCTTGATAACGCATCAGCTACATAGTTATCTTTACCCCTTAGATACTCTACTGTGAAATCGTATTCTTCTAATTCGAGCCGCATACGTGTTAACTTTGAACTAGGATTGACCATTGAAAACAAATATGTTAATGGTCTGTGATCTGTTCGGACTGTAAAATGTTTGCCATTAATATATGGTCGAAAATGTGTAATTGTCCAGTGTAAATGAACGTGATGCATAAGCAATTGGGAGTTGGAGCCCATTATGGTTTTGAGTTAAAACCGCTCCACAAGCTTGCTTACTTGCATCAGTTATTATGCAAAATTCTTTGCTGAAATCCAGGTATTGTAATAATATTGAGTTTATTAGTGCCGATTTGAGATGTTCGAAGGCATGCTGACAGTCGGCTGTCCATTCGAACTTAACATCTTTTTTACATAATCTTGTTATGTGACGAAAATAGTCGGCAACAATTTGTATAAAACGTCTGTAATAATTGCAGAATGCAACGAATCTTCGAGCGCTGTCCGCATCGTGTGGGACTGGATATATTTTAATGACGTCGTATTTTGTGTCTTCTGGCATGATTCCTTTATCGGTGCATTTGTGTCCCAGAAATGTGACTTCATGCATAAAAAATGAACATTTTTCAGGATGTAAGTTCAGATTGTATTTCCTACATTTCTTAAAAACATCAGTTATGTTTTTAAGCATATTTTTTTCGATAGTTTTTAATATAAATCGGTTCAGTGTCCTTCAATCTCAATGTTTGTTTATAAAAATTATTTGTTGTTATTGATTCGGGTTTAAGTCCGAATACATCACTATACTTGGTGCATAGTTCTATTAATTGTGGTTTAAATTGTTTTGGAAAGTTTTTATTTAATTGAATTATTACTGTGTTTTTCCTGTTTTCTGGAGTAGTTTGAACTACGTCGTAGTTCCTAATTTCCTGATTTGTGATTTTTATATAATATCTTCACTTGCAGTTAGTTCAATTTTGCGGACAACTTCCGATCTTGCAGGTAGAAGTATTAATTGTTACCAGAACTGAATGTTATTGGAACAAAAATTTGGACATTTATATTGTTTGGTCTTATTATAAACCAATCCTCGGACGGTTCTAGGTCTATTTTGCAATTACGACCTTTAATGAAATCTATGCCTATTATTCCGTCACACGGTATAGCGAAATTGGCATCGACTATATGAAAATTGTGAGGAATTATATATTTGTCTGCTTGTAGCTCAATTGGGGCGAGGCCTTTGGATTTTATGATTCCTTGACCTATACCTTGAATGTCTAGTGTGTTATTCATCTGGATGTCGTTGAAGACATCAGAATCTTCTTTTAAAATTGAGATATCTGCACCTGTATCTATTAAAAATTCCAGTTTCTTTCCTGATTCTACATTATAACAAGTAAGAGGTTCAAGTCGGGAGCTCCCGACTAGGGAATACGCTGAACCCTCCCATTCCAACACCAAATGCAGTTCGCGCACGGCGCTCGTTTGAAGTAATAAAGATAAATTTAAAAAAAAAATGTTCCCTTGGCAGGATTCGAACTCGCAACTGACCGTATTACTTGCTGACGACTCTACTCAACAGACAAACCAGCAAAAAAAAAAACAGAAAAAAAATAGTTTCCCAGGTAGGGCTTGAACTCGCGACAGACCGCAACACTTGCTATGCCTCTACTCAACAGCCACACCAATAATTAAGTATCATTGAGAAAAAAACGAACTAAAATAGCATTACAGAAAAAAGTCGCAATTATAATGCTGTTAGAATGCGATAGAATGCGCATGAATGTGTGTGTGTACACAAATTCTTGATGTTTTCGCTAGCTGTGCCATCCAATTGCGCAGTTACATATAACTGTTGTTTTCTCTTAACTTAATGAAATTTTCTACAGTATATATAATTGTACCATAGAACATTTGTGTATTCTCAAAAATTGCATTAAAATTGTGGCTTAGATTGGTTGGCAATATAAGATGGGTTATTAACTTGATTTATAGCTGTTCAGTGTCAGAGGGGAGGTGGCGATAGGTATAAAATGAAAGATACTTGACATATATATAATATTCTAGAAGCAACATATCATGTGTGGTGACTCTAGCTCTTATTATTTACCCAATTTGCTCAAAAAACAAGATTTCCATATCGATTTTCATCGATTGCTTGGAAACGGAGTAAGTTATCGATTATCGGAAACAAACTCGATCTGCGCAGGCACTAGGAGCACCTACATCTAAAATTTGAGCTCTCTAGCTCTTATAGGTTCTGAGATCCTTGCGTTCATACATACGGACAGACGGACGGACTGACGGACGGACGGACAGACAGACGGACATGGCTAGATCGACTCGGCTATTGATGCTGATCAAGAATATATATACTTTTTGGGGTCGGAGATGCTTCCTTCTGCCTGTTACATACATTTGCATTTTGCACAAATACAATATACCCTTTTTACCCATTTTCAATGGGTTCAGGAAAAAGAAACAAAAATATTGAGATTGAAGTTTATTGAATGAATTTTTATTAATTCTGTGTATCTAAAGGGGGTTGTTGGTTTCCCGAATTATTTTGGGCTACCCTAACATTGTTTCTGTTGTTATTGTTGTGGCCTCGGTTCGAGTTGCCACGGCCTCTAGAGTTTCCTCTATTTTGACCTTGTCCTCTATTGTTATTATTGTAGCCGCCTCTGTTGTATGGTCGGCCTCTATAATTACCTCTGCCGCGGTTTCCTCCACGATGAGAGTTATTTTGGTAATAAAGGACAGTATTAGTTTGTCCGGTTGCCTCTGTGCAACTATCGACAAATTTTGATATGGCATCATTCATGTTATGGAATGTGCCTGCCTGCATGTTTTACCTTATCTATAGCGCAGTTCTTAGTCATAGCTTTTACAGCTTGGGCTGTGCTATATTTGGTGGCTAAATCTGAATTTAAACCATCATTAATATAAGCACCTGCCAGAGCTTTTGCTAGTTGCTCAACTTCTTGTGTATAAATGTTGGCAGTTTTGCTATTTTGCTGAAGGTTTAGGAGTTTAGCTGATTGTACTTCAACTGATTCTCCTTTTACCCTTCTTGATAATTTTGATATTATTTCGGCGGTTGTTTTTTCATCGCTTATCAAGTTTCGTGCATGGCCTTTTAGTTTTGTCTAAGACTGACAGCTGTTGCTTCATGATCTTCTTTTAGCGAGTCTATAAGACTCAAAGCAACTTTGAAGCTTTGTAAGTTTTCTGCCTTTCCATCAAACTCTGGTAAGAGCGATATTTATTTCAGAATCTGATGGTTTAGTATCAGTTGACAATGAAAGTTGTTTCTCGTCGAATGACGCTGAAGTGTTAAGAGAATTTGGAAGGAATATTGTTATATTATGCCTTTCCGAAATTCGTCTGATGTTTTCTCTTAACGTGCTTAATACATCAGTTGTCTGTGTTAAATGCAAATCTTTTAGTTTTGTTGCATTGTCACATATTAGTTGACGGCAGATATTGTAGGAGTCTACAAGAATTTTAACGTGTTTTAACTTTGTCTCCTTTGAGACAGGTGCGCTTTTGTTAAGGCACTTGAAAGATTTATTAAACTCCTCACGTTGTTCCCTTAAAATGGTAACGATTTGCGTCCATTCCATTAATGTAGTCGCAGCACGTTTAGTGCGCGAGTACGAAAATCTGGTTCATATCTATATGTAAGCGCAATGAGTGCGTCCATTTCTGGCATATTCAAAGATGTATTTAAGCAGCTGCTTAGACCTTGTCTAAGTCGTTGGCTTTACTCGTGTAACGCTTCTTCAGTGATTTTTTATGGAGAAGATAAATCTTCAGAAGGATGTTAACTGAGGCTATTACAATGAGTATTGTTAGCAGAATGTTTGTTAACTGCACATGGGGAGTGGTGTCTACAACTTCTACTACGTTAACTACATTGGCAGTGTTATCATCTGCCTTTGATTGTTTTCCCCCCATTTTCCTATATAATGATTCTTGTATTTTTTTTTGATGCTACCTATGCAGACGCACTAAGACAATTGTTGTCGGCCCAAGAATTGGATGCTCGTCAAGATTTGTTTTTATTTTGACGTAGGGTAAGGTCGACAGGATTATTCCACACTCTATTTGAGAACATGAATAGAGTGGGCTTGATGATGTGCCATATTTTTCTATATATTCTGATTCGAAGTCATATACTGATATGAATTCTCTATGCCTTTGAAAAATTTGTAGGGCTTGCATACGAAAGTCTGTTTAGTCGTTGTATACTATATTAATTTTGTCTTCAATCATGACTAATTTATGTACATAATTGTTGAAACATCTAATGAGGCTAACGGGGCATTTATTTCTGTCATAGTTTTATTTTTTTATTTTAATTAAACAATTTTTTTTTCAATTTTTGGAGTGCCCATACAAATACGAAATTTATGTATCTAATTTTATCTAATTCTTTTTACTTCCATAAAGTTTCTTAAAATTTTTTTTTCAATTTTAAAACTTTGTTGAAAATGTAAGATGATTTAAAATGAACCTATTGTAACCTACATGCAATTATATATTCGTTCTGTTAATGGAAGAAGTCGATTAGTTGTACATACGATTGGCTTACAAGTTTTTCGTTTTACAATTCTATGCCAATCATATGGTATTAGTAAGTATATAGCCTAACAGAGGTTAGTAGTTTACAAGTTGCACTTTGAGGGTGCTTCAAATTGTTTGTAAGAATTTAAAGTAAAGGCAAAGTGGGGCATTCGCATTTCTGCAGCCCTATTTGCGTTACTTCGCACCAGTGCGAAGTTGTTTATTTAACTCGTCTATACGCTCTTGGCAGCGTGGTCTTCCTCGTTGGTGTAAGTTTTCTGCAAATCCATTTCCAGTCGTCTTTTTTGTAGAAGTTTTCTTATCCGTCCACCACACTTCGTCTTTTTGGGTGGTTTTTTCAGTTGTCTTGCCCTGTACTCAGCTAATGTGAGTGGGCGGGGTCCATCGGCTGGATACACTTCTAAAGCCTCAGCCAGGCTCGGTGCATCCCTTTGCTCAACAGGAGCAGTATCCTCTAGGGTGACGGAATCCACTTTGTTGGTGAAAATGTTAAGTTGATTTTAATTTGTTATATCAGAAGTATTTAAAGCGACGTCGTAGCGCTCACAACGTCCACAACTCAATGAAATGCCCTCTGATTTTCTATACCATCTGAACATCAATGTGGCCAATAGCCAGGATACCAGCGACATTCAAAAGCAATTTGGCGATATAGTCGCCGTTTGCGCGGGTGGCATTTCCAAGCGTATGCGAGAGTTGGCTATTTATTTGCGTCCCATATTGGGCATAGCGGACGTCAGCGAACCTGTTGATCTATGCGAGAGTGGACAACGCTATGCTGTCTACAAGGTGGGCCCCGTTTTATGCGTCAGCCATGGTGTCGGCTCCTCAACGTTCTCTGTGGTCCTGTCACGGTCGCCATGTAGAAATAGAATAGATATTAACTCTATTATTTGTTGGAGCAGAAGCTCGTTTTTTTCTCAGTGATACTTAATTATTGGTGTGGCTCTTGAGTAGAGGCATAGCAAGTGTTGCTGTCTGTCGCGAGTTCGAGCCCTACCTGGGAAACTTTTTTCTTTTTGTTTTTTTTTTGCTGGTTTGTCTGTTGAGTAGAGTCGTCAGCAAGTAATACGGTCAGTTGCGAGTTCTAATCCTGCCAAGGGAACATTTTTTTTTAATTTATCTTTATTACTTCAAACGAGCGCGATGCGCGAACTGCATTTGGTGTTGGAATGGGAGGGTTCAGGGTATTCCCTAGTCGGGAGCTCCCGACTTGAAATAGAATAGATATTAACTCTATTATTTGTTGGAGCTTCTGCTCCAAATGCAATCTTTATTGTTTCAATCTTTGTTTGTGAATAATCATTATAATCTTTACTTAGCTACTTCTTAGCTAAGACCGCGCGAACTGTGCTGGCAGCGACGCCGGCAACGGAGCGGTTATATTATGTACTTATATATGTATGCAGCATTGAGAGCCGCGCTGAGAGAGAGTGTGTTATGTGCACTTATGTATTGTAGTGCGCATCCGGCTTGCGTGGGAAACGCTGACGCTGCGTTCTTGCCTACACACATACCTATATGTGTGGTCATATTTCATGTGAATTGTACACTGCCACACTGACAGTTTGATATATTTTGAGTACAGTGTGTACTCTATATGTGCGCATATCACAGTAACAAGCATACATCCAAATTAATTTTCCTTTATAAACTAGTTAATTTCCTACAAAAATCAGTTAAAGTTTCATAAAAACAACATAACAGTGATTTTACTAAATTATTTAAATAAATAATGGAACATATTCCTGGCACAAAAGTATTGGCCCACTTAGTTTATTGCTCGATTTATTTTTATGCTCGTACCCATTTGGCAACGCTATTAGCAAGAGCATGTGTTGCAACCTACCATTATTTGAAATCATGAATATTTGTCGAATTAACACTTGCATTTTTCTAAACAATAAAAAAAAGTCAATTATGAGTCCAAAACAAAAAACACTGAATCTCAACGCAAAATAATTTTATATTTGCACATGCAAGGTAAATCGTATTTTGAGATCGGGAAAATTATGGAATGAAGCCATTTCACGATTCGCAGCATTGAACAACGCTTTAAAAGACCGCGAACGGCGCGATATAGTGCGTAAAATTAAAAATAACCCTAAACTACATAAATAACTGCTAAGGTTCAAAATGAATTTGGAAAAGAAGTACACCCAATGACAATTAGAAGGGTACTGCATAAGGCCAACCACAACGCACGAGTTGCTATTGTAAGCCACTTGTTTCCTCTGCCAATACAATTAAACGTTTGGAGTACGCAAAGAAGTATAAAATTAAGCCATCCTTTTTCTGGGACGAAGTACTGTTTACTGAAGAAAGCAAATTTAATATTTTTCGCTCAGTTGGCAAAATTACTGTGTGGCGCAAGCCAAATACTGCTTTCAAAAAAAAACCTTCCAGCAACAGTAAAACACGGTGGCGGGAGAGTGATGGTATGGGGCATGTCTGCTGCAGGCGTGGGCGCATTAGTATTCATAGATGGGATTATGGACAAAACTGTTTATTTAAGCATATTGAAGGAAAACCTCAAAAAAATCGACGAAAACCTAAACCTAAACTTACCATCAAACTTTACTTTTCAACACGACAACGATCCCAAGCATTCAGCCCACAATGTTAAAATGTGGCTGGCATATAACACCGCACACGTTTTGCCACAACCGCCACAATCTACTGATCTAAACCCAATTGAACATTTATGGGAGAAACTGCATAGAAGGGTCAAAAAACGGGACATTTCCAAAAAAAGTCAGCTGAAAACGGTTTTACTGGAGGAATGGCAAGATATCGGGGTGGAACCGACCAAAAAATTGGTTCATTCTATGCCAAAACGTGCCAGGAAAATGTGCCATTTTTTATACCCTGAACCCATGAAAAATGTAAATGGATGTAACAGGCAGAAGGAAGCATCTCCGACCCCATAAAGTATATATATATTCTTGATCAGCATCAACAGCCGAGTCGATCTAGCCATGTCCGTCTGTCTGTCTGTTCGTCCGTCCGTCTGTCCGTCGGTATGTATGAACGCAAGGATAGCCAAATTTATTAGAGCTAGAAATTGAAATTTTAGCTGTAGGTCCTCCTAGTGCCTGCGCAGATCGATTTAAGTTCCGATATTCGATAACTTGTCGTGTTTCCAAGTAATCGATGAAAATCGATATGGAAATCGTGTTTTTTGAGCAAATGGGGCGAATAAAATGAGCTACAGTCACCAAACTTGACATGTAGGTTCTAGAATAGTATACATATATATAGTATAATTTGCTTAGCTGCCTCGATACTTAGCTGCATCGGTAAGATAGCTGCCTGAAATTTTCTTTTCGCTGCAATAAGAGCCAATTTTGTATGAAATTAATTACGTTAAGCACATCTAACTTAACAGCCTTTTGCAATTATGCGCCTCCTATCGGCAGTAATTGTTTGCCAATTTTTTATGAATATGATGTAAATTAACTGCGCCATCTATGATCAGATGATTTGATTTTTGATTTGTTTTTCTTATGTATACAATAAACTATATTGCAATTGAATTAAATGTAATTTAATTACATAAAGTTAATAAGAACTATCAAATTAATTTATTTAACTTAGTACTGCTAAAAAGACTTCAGTGCAACTTAAAAAAATGAAGGTTACTATGAAATCGATTCACTTTTAGGAAAAAAAAAAATTAAGTTAACTGCCTTTTTAGGATAGCTGCCTCTAATGTCCGTGCAAAGTACTCGAGGCAGCTAAGCACATTATACTGTATATCAAGTATCTTTCATTTAATAGCTATCGCCACCTCTCCGCTACCACCCAAGAGCTAAAAATCAAATTCATAACCCAAGTTGTATTGCCCACCAATTGAAGCCACAATTTAAATGCAATTGACTTTTTGAGAATACCCAAATATTCGAGGGCACAATAAGATACTGTAGAATTTCATCAAGATCGGTTAAGAAACACAAACGTTATGAAGGAAAACGTGCTTTTACTTTCCTCGTATCAGCGTCAGCAAGCGCAAATTCCAAGAATTTCTGTATGCATGCACACACACACATTCCTGCGCGCTTGCTTTGTGAGATTGTATTGTTTCCTGTGCTGCTATTTTAATTCGTCTTTTCTCAATAAGACTCAATTATTGGTATGGCTGTTGACTAAAGGCAGTGCCAAGTGGAGCGGTCTTTCGCGAGTTCGAGACCAACCGGGAAAACTTTTTTTTATATTTTGGCTGGTGTAGTGCGGTTATTTGCGAGTTCGAACCCTGCCAGCATAACTTTTTTTTTTTTAATTTATCTTTATTAGTACAGGCGAGCGCGTAGCGCGAACTGCATTTGGTGTTGGAATAAGAGTGTTCAGGATATCAACTAGTCGGGAGCACCCGACTAGAACCTCTTACTTGTTTTTAATTTTTCTTTATTACTTCAAAAGAGCGCGTACTGTTATGTTGTTGTTACAAAACTATAACTGATTTTTGCAGGAAATGATATGGTTCACTCACAGACTATCAAACCTACAAAATATTAAGTCTAAATATTTTAAAAGTTTAAAAGGTCTGGTTCGAGTATTGACTCGGCCAAATATTCCATAGCCAAGTCGAACTTCTTTCTTCTTAATTCTCAGTGCTATGAGAATTATCTTTCTCGTTGCAAAACGCAATTTACCCAAAACCCAAAACAGTTTTATAATTTTGCAAAATTTGAAGCGTAAATCTTCAAGTCTGCCATCTTCTTTTTCTCTCGGGATAGATAAGGCTAGCAATGATTCTGCTAAACTCTTTGCTAAGTTTTTCCAATCAACTTACTCTTCCGTCTGTCCTAATAATAATATTAATAATTAGTACCATCACAATATTAGTTCATCCGCCTCTATACCTGCTCCTGTAATTTCCCAATCCTCTCTTTTTTCTGCTATAAATTCTTTAACATTTTCTTACCCTCCTGAGCCTGACAATGTTCCTAGTTGTCTTTTCAAGGAGTGTAGTTCTTTCTTTCTTCGTCCATTGCTAAAGCTTTTTAATCTATCTCTTGAATCTTCGTTCTTTCCATTTCTTTGGAAACAATCTTATATCATACCTCTCCACAAGAAAGGTGGAAAGTCTGATATACAAAATTACAGGGAATTGCAAAACTGTCCGCTATTCCTAAATTATTTGAAAATATAATCACTTCAAATTTGCAGCATTTCTGCAAATCTGTTGTCTCCCCTGTTCAACATGGATTCGTAAAGAATCGGTCAACTACGACTAATCTGCTTGAGTTTACTTCCTTGGTAAATGATGATTTCCTTTCGAAAATGCAAACTGATGTCATTTACACTGACTTTAGTAAGGCGTTCGACTCTGTCCACCATGACACTTAACTTTTTAAACTTGACCGATTAGGTTTTCCTCCGTCTCTTTTGCTTTGGATTAGTTCTTATTTAAAAGGTAGGACCCAAAGAGTAATGCTGAGGCTGACTACCTCTAAACAGGTTCACGTTACTTCTGGTGTTAAGGCTTAAGGTAGTCATCTTGGTTCTTTACTCTTTACTCTTTTTATAAATGATCTCCCCTCTGTTATATTACATGCCCGTGTACTCATTGTAATGTTATTATTACAAATATTTAAAGAAGTTCATTTAAGAACGTCTGTGCTGGTTTCGTTGTTTTGTATGAATGGTTTTATTCAAAGTCAATGTTATGCGCTTAGCCTATGGGTACATATGTATATGTTCTTATGCTGTTATTGGATATGCCTGTGTTAGTGAGCATATATGTATGTTGCTCTTGGAATGCGCTCAGACGGAGCGTGGGATATGCAGCGTAAACATAAATGGTCAACGTGCGGGGCTAGTGAGTCGCGCTGCGTAATATGAGCCAGAGCCAATACATAGAGTGGCTCCGGGTTTGTTTAATTTATATTTGTTATTGTATGCAACAAAGTGCCACATACTTTATATATGAATACTGGGTGTTACTTTTAGGCATATACACACTACACCTCCCTTTTTAAAGAAATAACGTAACATTATGAATGTGTAGTTATTAAATGAACTTAATTATTGTGAAGAAAATTGGTTTTGTTGTTGGTTGATCAGGCCGATGTATATGTATTTTTTTTTTGTGAATTCGAATTCATAAAGAAAATTTATATGTTTTATTCGTTAAAATTTTTTAGTCTATTCTTATGAACTTTTTGTTCTTTACCTTTTGTATCTTTTATTATAGCAGTGTCTTTATCTTTTATGCTTACTACCGTATATGGTCCTAAGTATTTATTTTCTAATTTATGACATATTTCATTTTTCAAAAGTACTTTGTCTCCTATATTCAAATTTAATTCTAGTGTTTTCCTATCGTATAGTTCCTTATTTTTCTGCTTATGTTTATCTATCATAATTCTTGCTCTTTTATATGCTAATTCTAGTCTATATTTAGATTCCTTAGCATAATCATAATGTTTCAGTTATAATCATAGGTGTCTTAGTGTGCTTTGTTGTTTTAGCTTTTTGACATTTCGGACAATTACGTATGTACTTTGTTATATGACGTGTCATATTTTTCCAATAGTAATGTCTTTTTATTTTTGCTATCGTTTTTGAAATTCCTGTGTGACCACCTTGAATAGGATCATCATGGAATGTAGACATTATTGCTTCTTTTTCTGTTTCTTTATTTATTTGGGTTACCGGCTTGATTAGCGGTACTCTTAAGTTCTTTAAATATATATTGCCCATATTTTTAAAAGTACTTATTGAAATGTTTTCAACGATCTTTTCGCTCGGTACCACTTTGAGTTGGCTGATTCCTAATATACCGGCTTCTTTGTCAAGCCTTTGGAAATATTGACCTAAATCGATAGTTCCATTAGTATAAAGGTCGCTAATCTCAATTCTTGCAACAACCTCTTTACCATGTTTTAAAATACATAGCATATTTGTTATGTGCAAGGTCACTATTTTTCGCATATCGTCGTTTTTAATGACGTAGTATACGTTGGGCTTAGAAGCTTTATCAAGATTTTGCCTTGGCAAAATTTCTTGTTCTTTTCCTGCGCAGGATTTATTTTGTCTACTTTGTTGTCTTGTAGTGACTTTCAAGACATTTGTATTAGTACTTTTTAATTCTTTGATGGTTATTCTTGATAACGCATCTGCAACAAAATTATCTTTTCCCTTAAGGTATTCTACAGTGAACTCATACTATTCTAAATCTAGTCTCATTCTCGTTAATTTTGAACTAGGATCTACCATTGAAAACAGATACATATGTCAATGGCCTATGGTCTGTTTTAATTGTGAAATGTTGACCATATATGTATGTATGGTCGAAAATGCGTTATCGCCCAGTGGATTGCAGCCAACTCTTGTTCGGTTTTACTTTAATTGCTTTCTCCTTTTGTAAATGAACGAGAAGCATATGCTACGGGCAATTGTTTATCTCCATACGTTTGAGTCAAAACTGCTCCGCATGCTAGTTTACTGGCATCTGTTATGATGCAAAATTCTTTCCTAAAATCTGGGTATTTTAGTAAAGTAGGCTTCATAAGACCATTTTTTAAATATTCGAATGCTTTTTGGCATTCATCGGACCACTCAAACTTTACAGTCTTTTTACATAATCTTGTTATGTGACGTGAATAATCTGCAAAGTTTTTTATAAAACGTCTGTTATAATTGCAAAATGCAACGAATCTTCTAGCGGTATCAGCGTCCGTAGGGACTGGATATTTTTCGATGACATCATATTTTTTGCCATCTGACAAAATACCTTGATCAGTACACTTATGACCTAGAAAAGTCACTTCGTGCATGAGAAATATTTTGCTCTGCCTAGTTGGTCAAGAATATCATCTATTCTTGGCTGTGGAAATTTGTCAGACAAGAGTTTTTTGTTAATTTGACGATAGTCGACAACTAATCGCCATCTCTTGGTATCGGAACCAGGTAATCCCTTTTTTGCGACAAGAAGTATAGGTCTGTTATATTCCGATACAGACGGTTCTACAATATTATCCGAGATAAGTTTTTCGACTTGATTATTAACTTCTTCTTTATGGGTATGAAGAATTCTGTAGTTTTTAATGTACACTGGCTCAGTATCTTTTAGTCTTAATTTCTGTTTGTAAAAATTATTGGTTGTTATGGATTTGGTTTCGAGTCCGAATATGTCTGTATACTTGGTGCAGAGATCTTTTAATTGTGTTTTAAATAATGGGGGAAAGTTCTTTTTTAGTTTTTTCATCACCATTTCTTGGCGATCTTTGCTAATTTCGTGCACTGTTTTATAGTCACTTAGCTTTTCTTTTTTAATGTCGTTAAGATTTACTATTTTTATTGAATTTGTTGTATTTAAAATTCGGACGAATGTTTGTTGATTATTGGAAATAGTATTTCCAATGAATATTCCTTTATCAATTTCTTGATTTGGAATGAAAATATTGTTTTCTGGCGAAACAATATTGATTGACGGACTACTTCAGAACGAGCTGGAAGTATTGTGGCATTATTATCACAAGTGTGAGTTATTGGTAGTTTTATTGGATAATTTAGATTATTTGGCCGAAGTATTAGAGAATCACATGTTTGTGTGAAATCTAATTGGCAATTATACTTTTTGAATAAGTCTATGAGCCTCTATTATGTCTGTCCTCGCTGATATAATACTGTGGTGGCACTTCCAGTCATTTCAGTGCTGCAATGAATGTATTTACTCATTGCATCATTAAATGTGCTGAAGTTTCCAGCTTCTAGTATTATGCGAAGTTTTTCATTTCACAATTTTTGGTCATTGCAGATATTGACTCTTTAGTAGAGAATTTCTCTGCATTATTCGAGTCTAGGCCATCGTCAATATAAGCTGCCTCGAGTTCCTTACGCAAGTTATCGATTTCAGCTGTATATTGAGCTGCTGTTTTGCCTTTTTGTTGGGCGTTTAACAGCTTTGCCTTAATCACGTCAATGGATTCACCTTTGACGCTACTTTTAATTTATTAATAATGCCATAGATCGTAGTCTCGTCTTGGCATTTGTATAGTATTGTGCCAATTAGTTTTGATTTTATGACTTCTACAGCCAAATCCTCTTGGTTGCCCTTTGTTCGTTCAACAAGCCTTAAGGCTGTTAGAAAACGATTTAATGACAGTTTTTTACCGTCAAATTCAGGGACTGTAGACGAAATTTGTCTTACATATTCCCTATCTAAGGTTACCTGGTCTGGCATGTTGGATACTGTATCGTCCAGTGTCTCAATGTCGATATCGATATTTATATCAGTAATTGGCTTCGACTCATTAAGATCTTGCAGCTGGTTTGGATCAAACTTTGCTGGTAAAAATAGATCTTCTGGAACATTTATTATAATGTTCTGTCTAATGCCAATGTTTTTCAATCTTGTATTTAGAGATTGTATGAATTTAAGGCACTGCCCGGCATGCTCCTGTGTTAGTTTATTTTTAATGGAATTTACTGCATGTACTATATTGTTATATTGTTTTAACAATATTTGTACATGGTATATTAGTGTTTCTACCTTTATAGGTATGCCTTTATTAATGCATTTATATGACTTGTCAAATTTGTCTTTGAGGTCATTCATATTTTTCACCAATATACTCTATTATATTATATTATATATATATATTACAGTCGCACCATTAGTATAGTTGCTGGTCCCAAAATTGAGTGTTTTTCAGTTACCAGCTTTACTGAGACATGCCTCTATATCTGACATATTCAAATATATTCAAACCTTGTCTAATCCGTCTGCTCTACTGATATAACGTTTCTTTATTTTCTTTGTATGCATTGCATACACCTTCAATGCTAGTGATACAAGAGATACGATGGTGATTATAGTTAGCAAAATTGTAATATTCCCTAAATTTTCTTTATGGTCAATTACTTTTACGGTATTTATAACATTTGCGGCTGATTTTTCAACCTTGGATTCGTTCGAACCCATTTTAATTAAAATTTCTTAAATAAATTCATATAATGTTTTTAAATTCATATAATGTTTTTAGTTTCAAATGCCAATGTTTTTATTTCAAGGTTTCAATATTGTTAATAATACAAAATACTACCGAGCGTTTCGCATAGCTTTACGGGCTATGCTGTTAATCGGGCGGAGGTGTTTCCGCTCAATTTTACAAAACTTTTTTATTTTTTATATTCTAATTAAAAGTAATTAAGGATATAGCTGCATCTGTTCTTCGTCATTGCATCAGCTGGGCGTCGCCGGATGTGGCACGCTGATGCTCACTCGTATGCGCAAGTGGCGGTGTGCCTCTCGCACTTATTCCGATGGCACAGCTTGTTGCGCTGGCGGTACCGGTGCTGGTCTTTGCACAGGTGTTTATTTGTTGAAGGTGCCGGCTGTGCAGTGTCTGCACGCATATTCGCAGAATGGGCTATCGAGTGGGCCTCCGCAGTCCTGTGGGCACATTCGTTTTGCTTTCGGTAGGCTAGTTGCGGCAATGGGTGTAACTTTATTAGTTTTTTTGTTTATTAAAGTTTTTATATCTAGTGGTGTTGGCTGTTTTGCGGGTGTTGGCTGTTTTGTGTGTAGCAGCCACCTTAGGTGTGCTATCCTTTTATTAATTTTATTTTTTAATCCACCGCGTTTATAAACCATAACACTCACTTTCTACTCACTCAGAATACGGGATGCTCAATGTCCAAGTTACGACGACAGGTGTTATAGATAGCCTCTTTGTTGATCATGAAGTTCCTTTTCCACTTGGATGTTATAGATGGCCTCTTTGTTGATCATGAAGTTCTTTTTCCACTTGGATGTTATAGATGGCCTCTTTTTTTATCATGAAGTTCTTTTTTTACTTGGTCTACTGCCTCCAGGCAGGGATTCGTGAACATGTCACGGTCGCCATGTAATGTTATTATTACAAATATTTAAAGAAGTTCATTTGAGCACGTCTGTGCTGGTTTGGTGGTTTTATATGAATGGTTTTATTCAATGTCAATGTTATGCGCTTAGCCTATGGATACATATATGTTCTTATGCTGTTATTGGTTAACAGCTACAAAGAGAGGGAGAGTAAATAGCTTGCATATGCCTGTGTTAGTGAGCATATATGTTGCTCATGGAATGCGCTCAGACGGAGCGTGGGAAATGCAGCGTAAACATAAATGGTCAGCGTGTGGGGCTAGTGACTCGCGCTGCGTAATATGAGCCAGAGCCAATACATGGAGTGGTTTAATTTATATTTGTTATTGTATGCAACAAAGTGCCACATACTTTATATATGAATACTGGGTGTTACTTTTAGGCATATACACACTACACCTCCCTTTTTAAAGAAATAACGTAACATTATGAATGTGTAGTTATTAAATGAACTTAATTATTGTGAAGAAAATTGGTTTTGTTTTTTTTTTTTTTATTAAATATTAAAATGTAGTAAAAATAAAAACAAAATTTCAAAATATAAAAATGTAAAATTCATTATAATAATTTGTTTTTCTTAAGGATTGATTTTTTTTTCAGTTGGTTGATCAGGCCGATGTATATGTATTTTTTTTTGTGAATTCGAATTCATTAAGAAAATTTATATGTTTTATTCGTTAAAATTTTTTAGTCTATTCTTATGAACTTTTTGTTCTTTACCTTTTGTATCTTTTATTATAGCATTGTCTTTATCTTTTATGCTTACTACCGTATATGGTCCTAAGTATTTATTTTCTAATTTATGACATATTTCATTTTTCAAAAGTACTTTGTCTCCTATATTCAAATTTAATTCTAGTGTTTTTCTATCGTATAGTTCCTTATTTTTCTGCTTATGTTTATCTATCATAATTCTTGCTCTTTTATATGCTAATTCTAGTCTATATTTAGATTCCTTAGCATAATCTTCTACATTATAAAGTGGGTCTATTTGATCTATGATATTAAAATATTTGAGTATATTTGGGTTTTTACTAAAAATTAGCTCATATGGACAATAATCATGTGCCACTGATGGGGTTGTATTATAACAATAAACGAAGTATTGAAGCCATGTGTCCCAATCAGTTTTATCAACCGATATGTAGGAACGTATGTACTCATTAAACGTTCTGTGGCTTCTTTCAACAGTACCAACTGTTTGGTTATGGTGTGCTGTTGATGTTATATTATCTATTTTTAGGTATTTATATATGTCCGTTATTATTGAATTCTTGTATTCTGTACCCATGTTATGAAAGTCTTTATTGGACGTACGGTCCAATTCAGAATAAAAGATTCGAATATTGCTTTAGCGAAGGTTTCCGCATTTTTATTTGGGATCGGAATGGCAACTAGGTATTTTGTTAAATCACAAATTAGTGTAACTGCATACTCGTTACCATTCTCTGATCTTGGTAATGGTCCTATAGTGTCAATAATTAATTGGTGTTTCAGTTATAATCATAGGTGTCTTAGTGTGCTTTGTTGTTTTAGCTTTTTGACATTTCGGACAATTACGTATGTACTTTGTTATATGACGTGTCATATTTTTCCAATAGTAACGTCTTTTTATTTTTGCTATCGTTTTTGAAATTCCTGTGTGACCACCTTGAATAGGATCATCATGGAATGTAGACATTATTGCTTCTTTTTCTGTTTCTTTATTTATTTGGGTTACCGGCTTGATTAGCGGTACTCTTAAGTTCTTTAAATATATATTGCCCATATTTTTAAAAGTACTTATTGAAATGTTTTCAACGATCTTTTCGCTCGGTACCACTTTGAGTTGGCTGATTCCTAATATACCGGCTTCTTTGTCAAGCCTTTGGAAATATTGACCTAAATCGATAGTTCCATTAGTATAAAGGTCGCTAATCTCAATTCTTGCAACAACCTCTTTACCATGTTTTAAAATACATAGCATATTTGTTATGTGCAAGGTTACTATTTTTCGCATATCGTCGTTTTTAATGACGTCGTATACTTTGGGCTTAGAAGCTTTATCAAGATTTTGATCTTGTTCGGTTTTACTTTAATTGCTTTCTCCTTTTGTAAATGAACGAGAAGCATATGCTACGGGCAATTGTTTATCTCCATACGTTTGAGTCAAAACTGCTCCGCATGCTAGTTTACTGGCATCTGTTATGATGCAAAATTCTTTCCTAAAATCTGGGTATTTTAGTAAAGTAGGCTTCATAAGACCATTTTTTAAATATTCGAATGCTTTTTGGCATTCATCGGACCACTCAAACTTTACAGTCTTTTTACATAATCTTGTTATGTGACGTGAATAATCTGCAAAGTTTTTTATAAAACGTCTGTTATAATTGCAAAATGCAACGAATCTTCTAGCGGTATCAGCGTCCGTAGGGACTGGATATTTTTCGATGACATCATATTTTTTTGCCATCTGACAAAATACCTTGATCAGTACACTTATGACCTAGAAAAGTCACTTCGTGCATGAGAAATATTTTGCTCTGCCTAGTTGGTCAAGAATATCATCTATTCTTGGCTGTGGAAATTTGTCAGACAAGAGTTTTTTGTTAATTTGACGATAGTCGACAACTAATCGCCATCTCTTGGTATCGGAACCAGGTAATCCCTTTTTGCGACAAGAAGTATAGGTCTGTTATATTCCGATACAGACGGTTCTACAATATTATCCGAGATAAGTTTTTCGACTTGATTATTAACTTCTTCTTTATGGGTATGAGGAATTCTGTAGTTTTTAATGTACACTGGCTCAGTATCTTTTAGTCTTAATTTCTGTTTGTAAAAATTATTGGTTGTTATGGATTCGGTTTCGAGTCCGAATATGTCTGTATACTTGGTGCAGAGATCTTTTAATTGTGTTTTAAATAATGGGGGAAAGTTCTTTTTTAGTTTTTTCATCACCATTTCTTGGCGATCTTTGCTAATTTCGTGCACTGTTTTATAGTCACTTAGCTTTTCTTTTTTAATGTCGTTAAGATTTACTATTTTTATTGAATTTGTTGTATTTAAAATTCGGACGAATGTTTGTTGATTATTGGAAATAGTATTTCCAATGAATATTCCTTTATCAATTTCTTGATTTGGAATGAAAATATTGTTTTCTGGCGAAACAATATTGATTGACGGACTACTTCAGAACGAGCTGGAAGTATTGTGGCATTATTATCACAAGTGTGAGTTATTGGTAGTTTTATTGGATAATTTAGATTATTTGGCCGAAGTATTAGAGAATCACATGTTTGAGTGAAATCTAATTGGCAATTATACTTTATGAAGAAGTCTATTAGCCTCTATTATGTCTGTCCTCGCTGATATAATACTGTGGTGGCACTTCCAGTCATTTCAGTGCTGCAATGAATGTATTTACTCATTGCATCATTAAATGTGCTGAAGTTTCCAGCTTCTAGTATTATGCGAAGTTTTTCATTTCACAATTTTTGGTCATTGCAGATATTGACTCTTTAGTAGAGAATTTCTCTGCATTATTCGAGTCTAGGCCATCGTCAATATAAGCTGCCTCGAGTTCCTTACGCAAGTTATCGATTTCAGCTGTATATTGAGCTGCTGTTTTGCCTTTTTGTTGGGCGTTTAACAGCTTTGCCTTAATCACGTCAATGGATTCACCTTTGACGCTACTTTTTAATTTATTAATAATGCCATAGATCGTAGTCTCGTCTTGGCATTTGTATAGTATTGTGCCAATTAGTTTTGATTTTATGACTTCTACAGCCAAATCCTCTTGGTTGCCCTTTGTTCGTTCAACAAGCCTTAAGGCTGTTAGAAAACGATTTAATGACAGTTTTTTACCGTCAAATTCAGGGACTGTAGACGAAATTTGTCTTACATATTCCCTATCTAAGGTTACCTGGTCTGGCATGTTGGATACTGTATCGTCCAGTGTCTCAATGTCGATATCGATATTTATATCAGTAATTGGCTTCGACTCATTAAGATCTTGCAGCTGGTTTGGATCAAACTTTGCTGGTAAAAATAGATCTTCTGGAACATTTATTATAATGTTCTGTCTAATGCCAATGTTTTTCAATCTTGTATTTAGAGATTGTATGAATTTAAGGCACTGCCCGGCATGCTCCTGTGTTAGTTTATTTTTAATGGAATTTACTGCATGTACTATATTGTTATATTGTTTTAACAATATTTGTACATGGTATATTAGTGTTTCTACCTTTATTAATGCATTTATATGACTTGTCAAATTTGTCTTTGAGGTCATTCATATTTTTCACCAATATACTCCATTCCATACTATTATATTATATTGTATATATATATTACAGTCGCACCATTAGTATCGTTGCTGGTCCCAAAATTGAGTGTTCTTCAGTTACCAGCTTTACTGAGACATGCCTCTATATCTGACATATTCAAATATATTCAAACCTTTTCTAATCCGTCTGCTCTACTGATATAACGTTTCTTTATTTTCTTTGTATGCATTCCATATACCTTCAATGCTAGTGATACAAGAGATACGATGGTGATTATAGTTAGCAAAATTTTAATATTCCCTAAATTTTCTTTATGGTCGATTACTTTTACGGTATTTATAACATTTGCGGCTGATTTTTCAACCTTGGATTCGTTCGAACCCATTTTAATTAAAATTTCTTAAATAAATTCATATAATGTTTTTAAATTCATATAATGTTTTTAGTTTCAAATGCCAATGTTTTTAGTTTCAAGGTTTTAAAATTGTTAATAATACAAAATACTACCTAGCGTTTCGCATAGCTTTACGGGCTATGCTGTTAATCGGGCGGAGGTGTTTCCGCTCAATTCTACAAAAATTTTTTATTTTTTATATTCTAATTAAAAGTAATTAAGGATATAGCTGCATCTGTTCTTCGTCATTGCATCAGCTGGGCGTCGCCGGATGTGGCACGCTGATGCTCACTCGTATGCGCAAGTGGCGGTGTGCCTCTCGCACTTATTCCGATGGCACAGCTTGTTGCGCTGGCGGTACCGGTGCTGGTCTTTGCACAGGTGTTTATTTGTTGGAGGTGCCGGCTGTGCAGTGTCTGCACGCATATTCGCAGAATGGGCTATCGAGTGGGCCTCCGCAGTCCTGTGGGCACATTCGTTTTGCTTTCGGTAGGCTAGTTGCGGCAATGGGTGTAACTTTATTAGTTTTTTTGTTTATTAAAGTTTTTATATCTAGTGGTGTTTGGTTATCTCTGCTTAACATTTTGCAGATAGTCAAGCTCAGTTTGTAGCTTCTGAGCTGTCGACCATGCGGGTGTTGGCTGTTTTGTGTGTAGCAGCCACCTTAGGTGTGCTATCCTTTTATTAATTTTATTTTTTAAGCCACCGCGTTTATAAACCATAACACTCACTTTCTACTCACTCAGAATACGGGATGCTCAATGTCCAAGTTACGACGACAGGTGTTATAGATAGCCTCTTTGTTGATCATGAAGTTCTTTTTCCACTTGGATGTTATAGATGGCCTCTTTGTTGATCATGAATTTCTTTTTTCACTTGGATGTTATAGATGGCCTCTTTTTTGATCATGAAGTTCTTTTTTTACTTGGTATACTGCCTCCAGGCAGGGATTCGTGAACATGTCACGGTCGCCATGTAATGTTATTATTACAAATATTTAAAGAAGTTCATTTGAGCACGTCTGTGCTGGTTTGGTGGTTTTATATGAATGGTTTTATTCAATGTCAATGTTATGCGCTTAGCCTATGGATACATATATGTTCTTATGCTGTTATTGGTTAACAGCTACAAAGAGAGGGAGAGTAAATAGTTTGCATATGCCTGTGTTAGTGAGCATATATGTTGCTCATGGAATGCGCTCAGACGGAGCGTGTGAAATGCAGCGTAAACATAAATGGTCAGCGTGCGGGGCTAGTGACTCGCGCTGCGTAATATGAGCCAGAGCCAATACATGGAGTGGCTCTGGGTTTGTTTAATTTATATTTGTTATTGTATGCAACAAAGTGCCACATACTTTATATATGAATACTGGGTGTTACTTTTAGGCATATACACACTACACCTCCCTTTTTAAAAAAATAACGTAACATTATGAATGTGTAGTTATTAAATGAACTTAATTATTGTGAAGAAAATTGGTTTTGTTTTTTTTTTTTTATTAAATATTAAAATGTAGTAAAAATAAAAACAAAATTTCAAAATATAAAAATATAATAATTTGTTTTTCTTAAGGATTGATTTTTTTTTCCAGTTGGTTGATCGATGTATATGTATTCTTATGAACTTTTTGTTCTTTACCTTTTGTATCTTTTATTATAGCATTGTCTGTATCTTTTATGCTTACTACCATATATGGTCCCAAGTATTTATTTTCTAATTTATGACATATTTCATTTTTCAAAAGTACTTTGTCTCCTATATTCAAATTTAATTCTAGTGTTTTCCTATCGTATAGTTCCTTATTTTTCTGCTTATGTTTATCTATCATAATTCTTGCTCTTTTATATGCTAATTCTAGTCTATATTTAGATTCCTTAGCATAATCTTCTACATTATAAAGTGGGTCTATTTGATCTATGATATTAAAATATTTGAGTATATTTGGGTTTTTACTAAAAATTAGCTCATATGGACAATAATCATGTGCCACTGATGGGGTTGTATTATAACAATAAACGAAGTATTGAAGCCATGTGTCCCAATCAGTTTTATCAACCGATATGTAGGAACGTATGTACTCATTAAACGTTCTGTGGCTTCTTTCAACAGTACCAACTGTTTGGTTATGGTGTGCTGTTGATGTTATATTATCTATTTTTAGGTATTTATATATGTCCGTTATTATTGAATTCTTGTATTCTGTACCCATGTTATGAAAGTCTTTATTGGACGTACGGTCCAATTCAGAATAAAAGATTCGAATATTGCTTTAGCGAAGGTTTCCGCATTTTTATTTGGGATCGGAATGGCAACTAGGTATTTTGTTAAATCACAAATTAGTGTAACTGCATACTCGTTACCATTCTCTGATCTTGGTAATGGTTCTATAGTGTCAATAATTAATTGGTGTTTCAGTTATAATCATAGGTGTCTTAGTGTGCTTTGTTGTTTTAGCTTTTTGACATTTCGGACAATTACGTATGTACTTTGTTATATGACGTGTCATATTTTTCCAATAGTAATGTCTTTTTATTTTTGCTATCGTTTTTGAAATTCCTGTGTGACCACCTTGAATAGGATCATCATGGAATGTAGACATTATTGCTTCTTTTTCTGTTTCTTTATTTATTTGGGTTACCGGCTTGATTAGCGGTACTCTTAAGTTCTTTAAATATATATTGCCCATATTTTTAAAAGTACTTATTGAAATGTTTTCAACGATCTTTTCGCTCGGTACCACTTTGAGTTGGCTGATTCCTAATATACCGGCTTCTTTGTCAAGCCTTTGGAAATATTGACCTAAATCGATAGTTCCATTAGTATAAAGGTCGATAATCTCAATTCTTGCAACAACCTCTTTACCATGTTTTAAAATACATAGCATATTTGTTATGTGCAAGGTTACTATTTTTCGCATATCGTCGTTTTTAATGACGTCGTATACTTTGGGCTTAGAAGCTTTATCAAGATTTTGCCTTGGCAAAATTTCTTGTTCTTTTCCTGCGCAGGATTTATTTTGTCTACTTTGTTGTCTTGTAGTGACTTTCAAGACATTTGTATTAGTACTTTTTAATTCTTTGATGGTTATTCTTGATAACGCATCTGCAACAAAATTATCTTTTCCCTTAAGGTATTCTACAGTGAACTCATACTCTTCTAAATCTAGTCTCATTCTCGTTAATTTTGAACTAGGATTTACCATTGAAAACAGATACATATGTCAATGGCCTATGGTCTGTTTTAATTGTGAAATGTTGACCATATATGTATGTATGGTCGAAAATGCGTTATCGCCCAGTGGATTGCAGCCAACTCTTGTTCGGTTTTACTTTAATTGCTTTCTCCTTTTGTAAATGAACGAGAAGCATATGCTACGGGCAATTGTTTATCTCCATACGTTTGAGTCAAAACTGCTCCGCAGGCTAGTTTACTGGCATCTGTTATGATGCAAAATTCTTTCCTAAAATCTGGGTATTTTAGTAAAGTAGGCTTCATAAGACCATTTTTTAAATATTCGAATGCTTTTTGGCATTCATCGGACCACTCAAACTTTACAGTCTTTTTACATAATCTTGTTATGTGACGTGAATAATCTGCAAAGTTTTTTACTAAACGTCTGTTATAATTGCAAAATGCAACGAATCTTCTAGCGGTATCAGCGTCCGTAGGGACTGGATATTTTTCGATGACATCATATTTTTTGTCATCTGACAAAATACCTTGATCAGTACACTTATGACCTAGAAAAGTCACTTCGTGCATGAGAAATATTTTGCTCTGCCTAGTTGATCAAGAATATCATCTATTCTTGGGTGTGGAAATTTGTCAGACAAGAGTTTTTTGTTAATTTGACGATAGTCTACAACTAATCGCCATCTCTTGGTATCGGAACCAGGTAATCCCTTTTTTGCGACAAGAAGTATAGGTCTGTTATATTCCGATACAGACGGTTCTACAATATTATCCGAGATAAGTTTTTCGACTTGATTATTAACTTCTTCTTTATGGGTATGAGGAATTCTGTAGTTTTTAATGTACACTGGCTCAGTATCTTTTAGTCTTAATTTCTGTTTGTAAAAATTATTGGTTGTTATGGATTCGGTTTCGAGTCCGAATATGTCTGTATACTTGGTGCAGAGATCTTTTAATTGTGTTTTAAATAATGGGGGAAAGTTCTTTTTTAGTTTTTTCATCACCATTTCTTGGCGATCTTTGCTAATTTCGTGCACTGTTTTATAGTCACTTAGCTTTTCTTTTTTAATGTCGTTAAGATTTACTATTTTTATTGAATTTGTTGTATTTAAAATTCGGACGAATGTTTGTTGATTATTGGAAATAGTATTTCCAATGAATATTCCTTTATCAATTTCTTGATTTGGAATGAAAATATTGTTTTCTGGCGAAACAATATTGATTGACGGACTACTTCAGAACGAGCTGGAAGTATTGTGGCATTATTATCACAAGTGTGAGTTATTGGTAGTTTTATTGGATAATTTAGATTATTTGGCCGAAGTATTAGAGAATCACATGTTTGAGTGAAATCTAATTGGCAATTATACTTTATGAAGAAGTCTATTAGCCTCTATTATGTCTGTCCTCGCTGATATAATACTGTGGTGGCACTTCCAGTCATTTCAGTGCTGCAATGAATGTATTTACTCATTGCATCATTAAATGTGCTGAAGTTTCCAGCTTCTAGTATTATGCGAAGTTTTTCATATTCACAATTTTTGGTCATTGCAGATATTGACTCTTTAGTAGAGAATTTCTCTGCATTATTCGAGTCTAGGCCATCGTCAATATAAGCTGCCTCGAGTTCCTTACGCAAGTTATCGATTTCAGCTGTATATTAAGCTGCTGTTTTGCCTTTTTGTTGGGCGTTTAACAGCTTTGCCTTAATCACGTCAATGGATTCACCTTTGACGCTACTTTTTAATTTATTAATAATGCCTAAGATCGTAGTCTCGTCTTGGCATTTGTATAGTATTGTGCCAATTAGTTTTGATTTTATGACTTCTACAGCCAAATCCTCTTGGTTGCCCTTTGTTCGTTCAACAAGCCTTAAGGCTGTTAGAAAACGATTTAATGACAGTTTTTTACCGTCAAATTCAGGGACTGTAGACGAAATTTGTCTTACATATTCCCTATCTAAGGTTACCTGGTCTGGCATGTTGGATACTGTATCGTCCAGTGTCTCAATGTCGATATCGATATTTATATCAGTAATTGGCTTCGACTCATTAAGATCTTGCAGCTGGTTTGGATCAAACTTTGCTGGTAAAAATAGATCTTCTGGAACATTTATTATAATGTTCTGTCTAATGCCAATGTTTTTCAATCTTGTATTTAGAGATTGTATGAATTTAAGGCACTGCCCGGCATGCTCCTGTGTTAGTTTATTTTTAATGGAATTTACTGCATGTACTATATTGTTATATTGTTTTAACAATATTTGTACATGGTATATTAGTGTTTCTACCTTTATAGGTATGCCTTTATTAATGCATTTATATGACTTGTCAAATTTGTCTTTGAGGTCATTCATATTTTTCACCAATATACTCTATTATATTATATTATATATATATATTACAGTCGCACCATTAGTATAGTTGCTGGTCCCAAAATTGAGTGTTTTTCAGTTACCAGCTTTACTGAGACATGCCTCTATATCTGACATATTCAAATATATTCAAACCTTGTCTAATCCGTCTGCTCTACTGATATAACGTTTCTTTATTTTCTTTGTATGCATTGCATACACCTTCAATGCTAGTGATACAAGAGATACGATGGTGATTATAGTTAGCAAAATTGTAATATTCCCTAAATTTTCTTTATGGTCAATTACTTTTACGGTATTTATAACATTTGCGGCTGATTTTTCAACCTTGGATTCGTTCGAACCCATTTTAATTAAAATTTCTTAAATAAATTCATATAATGTTTTTAAATTCATATAATGTTTTTAGTTTCAAATGCCAATGTTTTTAGTTTCAAGGTTTTAAAATTGTTAATAATACAAAATACTACCTAGCGTTTCGCATAGCTTTACGGGCTATGCTGTTAATCGGGCGGAGGTGTTTCCGCTCAATTCTACAAAAATTTTTTATTTTTTATATTCTAATTAAAAGTAATTAAGGATATAGCTGCATCTGTTCTTCGTCATTGCATCAGCTGGGCGTCGCCGGATGTGGCACGCTGATGCTCACTCGTATGCGCAAGTGGCGGTGTGCCTCTCGCACTTATTCCGATGGCACAGCTTGTTGCGCTGGCGGTACCGGTGCTGGTCTTTGCACAGGTGTTTATTTGTTGGAGGTGCCGGCTGTGCAGTGTCTGCACGCATATTCGCAGAATGGGCTATCGAGTGGGCCTCCGCAGTCCTGTGGGCACATTCGTTTTGCTTTCGGTAGGCAAGTTGCGGCAATGGGTGTAACTTTATTAGTTTTTTTGTTTATTAAAGTTTTTATATCTAGTGGTGTTTGGTTATCTCTGCTTAACATTTTGCAGATAGTCGGGCTCAGTTTGTAGCTTCTGAGCTGTCGACCATGCGGGTGTTGGCTGTTTTGTGTGTAGCAGCCACCTTAGGTGTGCTATCCTTTTATTAATTTTATTTTTTAAGCCACCGCGTTTATAAACCATAACATTCACTTTCTACTCACTCAGAATACGGGATGCTCAATGTCCAAGTTACGACGACAGGTGTTATAGATAGCCTCTTTGTTGATCATGAAGTTCTTTTTCCACTTGGATGTTATAGATGGCCTCTTTTTTGATCATGAAGTTCTTTTTTTACTTGGTCTACTGCCTCCAGGCAGGGATTCGTGAACATGTCACGGTCGCCATGTAATGTTATTATTACAAATATTTAAAGAAGTTCATTTGAGCACGTCTGTGCTGGTTTGATGGTTTTATATGAATGGTTTTATTCAATGTCAATGTTATGCGCTTAGCCTATGGATACATATATGCTCTTATGCTGTTATTGGTTAACAGCTACAAAGAGAGGGAGAGTGAGTAGCTTGCATATGCCTGTGTTAGTGAGCATATATGTTGCTCATGGAATGCGCTCAGACGGAGAGTGGGATATGCAGCGTAAACATAAATGGTCAGCGTGCGGGGCTAGTGAATCGCGCTGCGTAATATGAGCCAGAGCCAATACATAGAGTGGCTCTGGGTTTGTTTAATTTATATTTATTATTGTATGCAACAAAGTGCCACATACTTTATATATGAATACTGGGTGTTACTTTTAGGCATATACACACTACATCATGTATGCGGACGAAGTGAAACTTATTCTATCATACACTAATCCCCTACATCATTCTCGTCTACACGACGATTTGAACGCTATGCAATTTTGGTGTTCGGCTAATCAATTGCATCTGAATTGTTTAAAGTGTGTGTTTATGTCCTTCAATCGTACTACACCTCAGCTTGTCAGCTATACAATTGGCAATACTCCATTGCAACGTATACTAACAGTTAAGGATCTAGGCGTTCTTTTTGATTCTAAACTCAGATTCAATCTGCATATAGATACCATCGTTAATGAGGCAAAAGGTGTACTTTGATTTATTAAACGATGGTCTAAAGAGTTTAACGATCCTTTTATAACAAAACTTCTGTATATCCCTCTCGTTCGCCCTATCCTTGAATACTGCTCTTGCATCTGGTCTCCGCAGTATATCAATAGCCAGGATCATATTGAATCTTTTTTTTGTTCGGAAGCAATTTCTGCTTTTTGCCATACGAGGATTAAATGGGGACCCTAATCTTCGGTTGCCATCTTACTCCAGCAGTCTGCTTCTTCTTAATCTTCCGTCTTTAACCGTAGGACAATTCTCGGTGTTGTCTTCCTACATAAGTTGATTGTTGGCGATATAGATTCTCCTTTCCTGGCAGAGCGTCTTCAATTCTCTGTCCCGTCCAGACCAATTAGAATTTATTCCTATCTACGTGCACAACGGACTACGCTATGCACAATCCTTTTCGCATGCTATGTAAAAATTATAATAGTTTGCATGACGTTTTCTCTCGTTGCTTTCAGGATACCTTCGGGAAGTCACTGACCATTCCCAGCTATGAGCAGGGGCATAGCTTACCGGACCGGCTAGAAATTTTCCCATCACTATCTCTCTATCCTATCTACGTAACCTTCTATATATCTTGTTTAATTCTTTTACTTTTTTAATAACCTCTCTCTTTATTTTTACCAATTTATTGAATTTTTTTTAATTAATTAAGTAAATTATGATTATTTTTAATTTTAACTAAAGAACACTATTTTCTCTACTAACACCCCTCTTCTTAAAACACCTCCAACGGTTGGTGATGCTATTAGTGAATTGTGTACTATAACTAGGCTTTTAGCATTAAATTTAAATATATATGTAAATTGTATTGAATAATTAGGAATACACTCGTTTTGTCGACCCGTAATAAATATGTCGAAGCGACCGTAGGGTCAGAATTCTTCACACTTTGAGCAGCGAGTCCCGGCATCTTTGTTGGTGGCATTTGCTTCTCTTTTCTAAATTTCGCAATGCGCAATCACGTCCGTTCGCTCAGACCATTTACTTCTGTCTGTCCACATCAATCCTTTGCCTCGCAACGCAACGAATAATAACGAAAACCAGCGGTAACCGCTTTTGCTTCTTGCAACGCATCGAGAACCAGCGGTAACCGCTTTTGCTTCTTGCAACGCAACGAAAACCAGCCGTAACCGCTTTTCCTTCTTGCAACGCTTTCTTTGTGTCCTTACACGAATCAGTTGACAAAGAACTGCACGCACACCAACAACTCTATGCACGGGTCTCACTCAGTGAGAGAATTAACAGTTAGTCCTCTCACCGACTCTCAGTGATATAAGAAACTCGACTCGTACAATATTCATGTTTTTGTACTTAAATTCGAATAACAATAACAATAACAATAGCAATGCTCCGACACGGCCAATTCTGACAATTACACGTCCTCGTGTATAAATTTAGCAATTCATGTTGATATGCTCCGCTCAAGTGTTCTTTCGCCTTTCTTTAAATCAATGATACAATAATCTTTACAACTTATTTGATAGCCAAATCATACAGATGAATGTCCAGATAGCGCACCAAGTCTACCTATGTTTCTCGAAGAGGCCTTTTGATCATGACGTTACACATTTATGCGCCTGTTTCAACGCTAGTACCTTCACTGGCACTGTCTCTTGCGTCTGTTTCAACGCCAACACCTGTACCTTCACTGGTACCAATTGCGTCTGTTTCAACGCCAACACCTGTACCTTCACTGGTACCAATTGCGTCTGTTTCAACGCTACTACTCATCATATCCTTATCCATCTCCGCAGAAACTGTCTCGACCGGTAACGCTCTTAAACACTCATGAGGATACTTGTAGGTTCGCTTGCTTGTTAATGACTTCAAACAATATCGGTCTCCTTCAAGTACTTCTGTTATGACAAATGGGCCTTTAAATTTGGGATCTAGTTTGGTCTGATTTCTCTCTTCACACTTGAGCAGAACATGATCACCCACTTTATGCTTTACAACGTTTGCTTTGCCTTCATCGCTTCTGTTCTTATCATAACAGGCATTATTTTCTATATTCTCTTTTGCTTGTGCTCTTAGATTTTGTAGATTATCATATTTTTCATCAACAATTTTCGATAGCATCCTTAATGGTCTTACATCTTTTCCAATTAAAAACTGTAACGGACTAAACTTAGTGACCCGATTGACTGTGCAATTTATTGCTAACTGTACCTCTTTTAATGCCTCTTGTCACGAACGTTGGCCTGTCTCTACCGCTGTTAGTAAACTTTTAAGTGTACTTATTACGCGTTCGACCTGTCCATTTGCTCGACTAGCTCCTGTGGCAATTAAATGCAACTCGATGTTATGTGCAGAGCAAAATTCCTTAAACCCAGATCCTGCAAAGCATCGCCCCTGATCTGCTATGATACGGGATGGTACACCAAACAATGAAATAACCACCTTCAGTGATACTATACAATTAGCTGCATCTATCTTCAGTGTATGGTGCAAATAAACGTACTTTGTAAACGCATCTATAAAGACTATAACATACTCTTTTTGGTCGTTCTTGCCACTTAGTTTACCGGTGATGTCTACATGTACCGTATGCCATGGTATTTCGATTTTAGGAATCGGATGCATCTCTTGTTGAATTTTCCCAGATTGCGGTTTCGATAGCTTTCGTAACAACAAACTTTCGTACGTATTTCGTCATACCTTCAAACCAGTAACAACTGTACACTTTATCGAGGGTCTTTTCCCAACCAAGGTGCATATAGCCTCATGAATGTGGTTAATGACAGCCCATCTATAAGATCTTGGAACTACAGGTAACCAACGGGTTCTACCATTTCTTTGAATTTTACGATACAGCAAGCCTAGTCTCAACTCATACGTACTGGCAACATTCTCGTTTAATTCATTGTTTTTTAGTTTAGAGATTAAAGATGTCATTTCGAGATCTCGTTGCTGTTCAGCTATAAGCCAGGTGTCACTTAATTCAGTTAAATCTACGCGCATTTCAGGAGCTTTGGCAGCAAACTGTAGCTGTTTTGTTATTGGGTTTCTTGAGAAGAAGTCTACATGTGCCATGCGTTTTCCCTTTCTGTACACAATATCGAATTCAAAAGATTGCAAGTACAACCACCATCGATATACCTTGTCATCAAACTCAATCTTTTGTTGACTTGCCTTTAAAGTGTTACAGTCAGTATATACTGTAAATTTGATACCTTTTAAATAATGTTGATAATATTTTACTGCGTTAAATACTGCCAAGGTTTCCAAAAGATATGAGTTATACCTTGACTCTGCTGGGGTTGTACATTTACTGTAATACTCGATAACATGGTTTCTATCTTTTATTTTGTGCATAAGTATTGCACCATAACCCACTGAGCTAGCATCTGTATGCAGCTCAACCGGATATTGTGGATCGAAAATGGTTAATACCGGGCTACAGGTCAGTGCAAAGATTATCTCCTTTCTCACTACTTCATGACTTTCTTTCCAATCAAAACTATTATTGTCTTTAGACGTAAGACAAAATAGAGGCTTTAAAGTTTCGGAGAATTTCGGCACGAATTGTCTAAAGTATGATGCTAATCCAATGAACTGTCTTAGCTGCGTAACCGTTTGCGGCGGTGGCAATTCAACTAATGCCTGCAATTTTCGAGGATTAGGTCTAAGCTCACCTGCCTCTACTTCGTAACCCAAATACTCTATTTTTGATTTTAAAAATGTACATTTTTCGAAATTAAATGAGAATTCAGCTTGAATAAGAATTTCTATGACTTTCTGCAATCTTGAAATTGCCTCATCTTTAGTTTCGGCCACGTCCAATACATCATCTATGTAAACCACAACATACGAATACGAAAGTGGCCCCAACGCTTTTATTATTGCCCGCTGAAACACCGACGGAGCATTTTTAAAGCCAAACGGCATTGCCAAAAACTCAAATTGCCCTTCTGGCGTTACAAATGCTGCACGCTCTACTGAATCTGGGTGAATAGGTATTTGGTAAAATCCGCTGGCCATGTCCAAACAAGAAAAATACCTTCCCCCACGTAACCTTGCAATTTGGTCGGAGATAAGAGACAATGGAAATTTATCCGAAACTGTGTTAGCGTTAAGCTCCCTATAGTCGACGCATAAGCGATCAGTTCCGTTTTTCTTTCTTATCAATAAAATCGGACTCGCAAATGGGGAACAGCTCGGTCTTATAATATTTGCCGCCATCAACTCATTAATTTTTTCGCGAACAGTTTGCTTCTCATCTACACTAAGCCTATATGGTCGCCTTCGTACCGTTTTATTTGGATTTATTAACCGAATTTACAACTGGCCTGTGTTAACCTGTTTCTCTGGAACGCCAGAGATAAAATGTTCCATGTATGGTTTCAAAACGTTTATTAAACGGCTCTTGTCAGCTTCGTCTAACTCTACATTTTGGATAATACATTCTTCATATGTTTTGGGTTCAGTAACAACATCAATCAGCTTTACGTTATAAATGCAGAATCTGTCTCACTCCGAAACCTTGACTTAAAATTTCCCTGCCTATCATAACATCGTGTTTCAAATATTTGTCCATAACGACATGGAATAACATTTCCAAAATAAAGTCATTAATGGTTACATTGGTCAAAATTTGCGTGGAGCTACATACAGAATCGTTTCCAATACCCTTAAGCATTACTACGTTAAAAAGTCTTTTTCCAGAGAATTTTCCAGCTGCGCTTTCCTTAATGAGTGAACACTCGGCTCCAGAGTCAAAACAAAAATCAACGAACTCACCAGAATGAACGAGCACACCTTTTGGCTCCATTACCGAACATATGTTCAATCTCTTTTCAGAGCTTTGTCCAGTCGAAGGGCACCCAGTAGAAATGTGTCCAGCCTGTCCACACTTGTAGCATATTACGTTGGATTTTTGCTCTTTTGGCCTCATACCAATGCCTCCAGCATGCCCGCTTCCCAATGGTTGTGATTCGCGATTTTTCTTCTGGCGGCAGTCTGCGATTTTGTGCCCTGTCTTTCCACAATAATGGCAAACGAAGTTTGAAAACTTCTGCTTCTTCCTTTCAGGTCCCACAGTAGTTTCTGCTTCCGAAGTCTCTTGACGCTGCCCGATTTCATATACCTGCAACTGTTGCTGTAATTCGCTTTGCGATTTGATGTTTGTGGTGCACACAAGCTTTTTTAGTCTGCTGTCCAGTTGCGCAGTATGCGCAAGCACAACTGACACCAACAATTCCTCCAGCTCCATATTTTTAATTTTCGTCATTAACGAAGTGACGAGTCGGCTTGCATACGACGACATGCACTCTCCAGTCCCTGGGCGTCCGTCTAGCAGCTTAAGAAATGTTGCTGTGGTTGTCTCTACGCCGACAAATCTTTGCGTAAAAAGTTGCTCGAACTCAACCCAAGTCATGCCAGGAAAACAGATTTGTGAAAGCCATTGTGATGCACTGCCCTCCAAAGCTTTACTGAGGGCAATCACGAGCGCACAACCCTCAAGTGGATTTTCAATAAAAATCATATCGGCCGTAATACTCCAAGCACATGCATCAGCACCGGTAGCTTCGGGGTTGTATTTTGGTAAAAACACCGTCTTTGACTCACGAGGCGTTGCGTTAGCCTGCACTGTTCGCAGCAACTCAATAAAATTTCTATTTTGTTGCTCCAAAATTTGACACAACTGAGAGTTTGGAGGATCCAATCCCACTTCTGATGTCGAAGCGGCCGTAGGGTCAGAACTCTTCACACTTTGAGCAGCGAGTCCCGGCATCTTTGTTGGTGGCATTTGCTTCTCTTTTCTAAATTTCGCAGTGCGCAATCACGTCCGTTCGCTCAGACCATTTACTTCTGTCTGTCCACATCAATCCTTTGCCTCGCAACGCAACGAATAATAATGAAAACCAGCGGTAACCGCTTTTGCTTCTTGCAACGCATCGAAAACCAGCGGTAACCGCTTTTGCTTCTTGCAACGCAACGAAAACCAGCCGTAACCGCTTTTCCTTCTTGCAATGCTTTCTTTGTGTCCTTACACGAATCAGCTGACAAAGAACTGCACGCACACCAACAACTCTATGCACGGGTCTCACTCAGTGAGAGAATTAACAGTTAGTCCTCTCACCGACTCTCAGTGATATAAGAAATACAAGTCGACAATGACAGTTACTCTGTTTTCTCTATTCTTCTTTCTTTTAATTTCGATTCATACAATATTCATGTTGCTGTACTTAAATTCGAATAACAATAACAATAACAATAGCAATGCTCCGACAAATAAAATAAAATAAAATTGCTTTTCTAAAAAAAAAAAACACAATTGTTTATTCGTAGTGCTGCTTAAGAATTACCTTGGCAAAATTTGGCTTAATATTTATTAGGCTCGAACTGCCGTTGCTGCTGGCGTTTTGTCGCCATTGGTTTTTCGCCACTGGTACTGCTGTCGCCGTTGCCGCTTTGACGCTCCCGCTCAATTGGTTGGTGTCTGGTGTCCACGGAGGAGCTGTCCCACGGTTGGTCATACACCATAGCCGTGATCGTTGGGCTGGGTGCATGATTCCTTCCTCTTAGTATTTGTAATAACTGTTCTGAACTCCTCCCCCTTTAAACGCGGACGTCCTCGGACGGGATGCAATAGCGCGCTTGGGTAGTGTTGGAGTGTTCTATTGGAATGGCTTCTGGTCGAGTAGCATCCCCATTGATTTGTTGCGAGGTGCTTCGTTGCCTAATCAGGCGAACGACTATTGCCACTATTAAGATGAGCTGTGTGCCTGAGAGCGTAACGTTTACGGTTTTCGTATTGGTGTGGCTGCTCCTAAGGGTTTTCAGCTCTTTGTGTTGTTAATGTTGATCTTGTTCAACATTAGTAACGACAGAACTTCGTGGACTTTTTTTTTTCCGCCATTAATTGAAGCAAAGGTGGAGTTGCTTCTGCGAACATAATTGTTTTACTGTAGTGTTCTCGAAATGGATAAGGAATGTCCCCTTCAAGTCCATTGACTCCTAATCGATGCCGATTGTGCCCTTAAAAATGGTTAAGCAGAATCGTACCGGTAAAGAGTTCTTCGTGGTCGGGCACATTTTGGCTGTTGGCTATTATACAATCTGTTACCTAGCTTCTTAGCAGATGTGTAATGCATGTGTCGTTGCTTAATTCTACCAAGTTGTTTTCACTACAAATAACCTTATCGTTATGGGCTTCACAGTTTTCTCTAATTCCGAAAATATGTTGTTTGCATTTTACAATTTTATCAAATTGTAATTTATTTATTCTATTTCCTTTTTTAACTGGTTTTAATAACAAGGCCGTACAAATTTCTTTAGTTAACAATGGGATGCTTATAATATAGAGTATGCTTTTACCTCTAGTTGCTATTTTGATCTTGGTAAATTCTAATAATTGCGTTATGCGTTATGCGAATAGTATATTTTCGCTTTCTAGGAGGCTTGTTCTATTGCAGACAAAATAACAGAATATATTGTGTTTGTTTTAGCCCAATCGATAACGTCACTAACCAAACAGTATATAGAATCGACATGCCATAGCAGGAAAGTGGGCCGAAAAAAATCTGTGACGACTGGTTACAAAAAAGAATATGATATTCATATGATGTCTTTTATTCGCTTACACTACTCTCACTGCTCTCCCATGTTATTCGAAATTTACACATCCGTCATCCTTCTTTACACATCTTATTATTTCGGTCAGAGTTGAATGGAATCTTTCAACTTGGCCATTGCTTACTGAGCTGTATGGCGGTGTCGTGTAGACGGTTGCTTTTAATTGGTTCTCCAATAGGAATTTGATGGATGCGGAATTTAATGACTTCTCGTTGTCCATAACAACTAATTTCAAAGGCGATTATGACCTCACGAAGTGGGTGCTAGATGTCTTCAGCTGCTTTTGATTTCAAAATTTTTATTTGAGCGTACTTAGAAAGTTTTTCTATGGCGGTTAGGACAATGTTTCTTTCGGTAGTGTACAAATCTATATGAATAATTTGACCGGGGTAAGAGGGAATGGGTGTCGGTTGCAGCTCGCCTTTTGGCGGGTGCCTATCGTACTTGTTTTCCTTACAAGTTTCGCAGCTTTTTGCAATCGTTTCTATCTTACGTTTCATGTTGGAAAAATATAATTTGCTTAAGAATTGAATTTTATTTTCTATTGCATTTCTGTTCGTTCGACCTCAGAGGTGACATCTTCTACTTGTTTTTGCGTGTATAGTACTTTGTAGGTGCCGAAGTGTAGGGGTACATAATTTGGATTTTTCCCATAATGCTTTCTGATGTGAAAAGTCCATTTACAATTTTTGGGTTAAGCCTTTAGTATCTGTATTAAGTATTTTTCAGAATAGTCAGGTTTCTGAATTATATGTCTATGGAACTTTGAGAAATGTATTTTAATCTCATATGATACTGTACTTGAAGTTAAACAAGAGTTTCTAGTCGGGAGCTCCCGACTAGGGAATGCAGCTCGTTTGAACTAATAAAGATAAATTAAAAAAAAAAAGGTTCCATTGGCAGGGTTCGGACTCGGAACTGACCGGATGTTTACTTTCCTTGGCAGCACTCGAACTCGCGGGAGACCACACCACTTGCCACTGCCTCTACACAACAGCCACACTAATAATTGAGTCTTATTGAGACAAAAAACCAATTAAAATAGCACAGAAAACAATCGCAATGCTGTTGATATAATTCAAAGCAGACGCGCATGAATGTGTGTGTATACAGAACTGGAACTGCGTCGCAAGCACGTGCGCAGTCAAAATACCAAAAAAACAAAACAAAAATCGATCTTAATGAAATTTTCTACAGTATATTTTATTGTACCATAGAATATTTGTGTATTCTCAAACAGTCAACTGCATTTAAATTGTGGCTTAAATTGGTTGGCAACACAAGTTTGGTTATTAACTTGATTTATAGCTCTGGGGTGGTAGCGGTTAGGTGGCGATAGGTTTAAAATGAAAGATACTTGACATATATATAATATTCTAGAAGCAACATATCATGTTTGGTGACTCTAGCTCTAATTATTTACCAAATTTGCTCAAAAAACAGGATGTCGATATCGATTTTGATCGATTGCTTGCAAACGGAGTAAGTTATCGGAAACAAACTCGATCTGCGCAGGCACTTGGAGCACCTACATCTAAAATTTCAACTCTCTACCTCTTATAGGTTCTGAAATCCATGCGTTCATACATACGGACGGACGGACAGACGGACGGACGGACAGACGGACGGACAGACGGACGGACAGACAGACGGACATGGCTAGATCGACTCGGCTATTGATGCTGATCAAAAATATATATACTTTATGCGGTAGGAGATGTTTCCTTCTGCCTGTTACATACATTTGCATTTTGCACAAATACAATATACCCTTTTTACCCATTTTTAATGGGTTCAGGGTATTAAAAAAAAGTTAGTTCTTCAAAACGTTTACTGGAACTTCCATGACGGGTATGAGGTTATGTGATCAGCTATCGTCGCTATGTACCGTTGCACTTGTGCTATTTATTTGATGGTTTGGGGGATTTCTGGACAAAGCGTCCGCAACTACGTTTGAAGATCCTGGTTTGTATCGTAGTTCATGATTGTACTCTTCAAGGTATCTTTTCCACCTTTTGATTTACCCATTGTGGTTCTTGTTGCTAAGAGCGAAAGTTAAAGGTTGATGGTCGGTGAATATTATTACTTTTGAAGTTCCGTACAAGCACATGCGCAAGCTCTGTAGGGACCATACGATGGCTAACATTTCCTTCTCAATCGTAGCGTAATTTTCCGCTTCCGCTTTGTAGGTGATAGGCTTGCCGTCTTGTTCTAAGACTGCTCCGATAGCGTAGTTTGATGCATCGGTGGTTAAATGAAATTCTCTTTCGAAATTGGGGTGTCCTAGTATCGTTTGAGGTGAGCGTCCTCATGATTTTTTGAATGCGTCCAGTGCGCTGTTGTCAAATGTCACTTTTACTTTATTAGAAACATTTTTGGGGAGTCTGCCATTTTCTCCCCTAAGAAGAGTTTTAAGAGGTTTCGCTAATTTGGCATAATCGCGGATAAATCTTCTATAAAAGCTCGACAAGCCCAGAAAAGAACGTAAGTCCTTGAGGCTGGTGGGCATGGGAAACTTTTCTATTGCCCTTACTTTTTCGAAATTGGTTTTTACGCCGTTTGCCGATATGGAAAAACTTAGAAAATCGACTTCGGTTTTGAAAAACTCAAATTTGTCAATTTGTATTTTCATATTCGGCTTGCCTAGGGTCGTGAAGATCATTTCTTGGTGTTTGGCGTGATCGGAGCATATTTTCCCAACGTGTTCCCTTAGAATATCATCCAAGGCCCTTTGGAATATTGATGGGGAATTTTTCGGCCCAAATTGAAGTCTTCTTTTCTCCTGACGCATCGCTCTTTTTGTACATCGACCGTGAAGGTCTTATAATGCCGTCGCGCAACAGCTGATGTAATTGTTTTTCTGCTTCTCCTCTTAGAGAAGCAGGGTAGGGATAATGCGTGCTATACACCTGAGAGTCCAATGTCGTTCTTATCTCGCCTAACACTTTCGTGGTGTAAGTCAGTTTTTCGTCTGGGTCTGCGAACAAGTCTGAGTGTGTTTGAGTGATACGAGCGAGCTATGAGATTTTCCTGTCTGTTTGACATGGGTTCAGTTCGTACATAAATATAATTGACCGCTTGAGTTGCTAGTTGTTTTATTTTTTTTTCTATAGTTACCAGTTATTATTCAAATATCGTTTTAAACGTTAATAACAGCGTTCAGCTGTTAAAGGGTTGTTGGGCTAACAAGCTTTTTATTAGCACTCAATAGCGACAAGTTAACAATGGTTTAAAAATGCCTATTTTTCTTATAAATTTATGCAACCGGTTGATTATGCAAATTATGCGAAAATGTAAAATTTTAAGCGAAGCGATAGATAAGAAATCCGATATAGCGAACGAGGCAAGAGTGAGTTGCGGCTAGCATTGGTGAGCTAGCCGCTTAAGACAAAGTGCAAAAGGTAAAAGAGCGAGATAACAGAAACTGCGATGAGCGCTAGATAGTTAGCAGCAAATAATATTGAGCTATTTTATGAAATGCGAGAAGCGCCAAACAAATATAATAATGACATTGCTTGCCTCGTAGGGCAAGATGTAACTGAAATGTTAGGCAAACATAATACAAATTTAATTTTTAGCTGCTGAACCGAAAATATTCCCCCCATTGAACGATTGATTTTCAACAGGACCGTTAAGGGCAAGCAGATCCAGCTTATTAGTTGCTCGTTTTATGATTCCAGTAGCTGTCTTGGGAACTGCAACGCGTGTGATGGCATTAGTTCCTTTGACCAATTCAACCACTCTAGCCAGCGGCCATTTCAAATGAGGTAAGTTCTCGTCTTTGTCAAGAACGATGTCGTTGAGAGCCACACCAGGCTTCGGCGTCCGCCATTTGGAACGCTGTTGAAGAAGAATTAAATATTAATCTCGCCAGCGAGACCAAAAGACTTGGTGCATGTAGGACACTCGCTGCATGCTATCCAGGCGATTAAAATTGAGCTGTGTCACATCTGGTTCTGTGAACGTGGATTGCGGGCCACCAACCAAAAAATATTGTTTTGCTGTTTTTACTCCCGCCTCCCAAAGGCCAGCAAAGTGGGGGAGCGCGGTGGAATGAAGCGCCAGTCAATTGTGCCCGCCAAACAAAACTGGAGCACAGCCTCTTGATGACAGCTACTGAGGAAGAGATTTTTTAGCTCCAACAGCTCTTACTGAGCTGTATGGCGGTGTCGTGTAGACGGTTGCTTTTAATTGGGTCTCCAATAGGAATTTGATGGATGCGGAATTTAATGACTTCTCGTTGTCCATAACAACTAATTTCGGCATATCAAAGGCGATTATGACCTCACGAAGTGGGTGCTAAATGTCTTCAGCTGCTTTTGATTTCAAAATTTTTATTTGAGCATCTTAGAAAGTTTTTCTATGGCGGTTAGGACAATGTTTCTTTCGGTAGTGTACAAATCTATATGAATAATTTGACCGGGGTAAGAGGGAATGGGTGTCGGTTGCAGCTCGCCTTTTGGCGGGTGCCTATCGTACTTGTTTTCCTTACAAGTTTCGCAGCTTTTTGCCATCGTTTCTATCTTACGTTTCATGTTGGAAAAAAATAATTTGCTAAAGAATTGAATTTTATTTTCTATTGCATTCCTGTGAGCCATGGTGGTTCCTTTATTATTATTTCTGTTCGTTCGACCTCAGAGGTGACATCTTCTACTTGTTTTTGCGTGTATAGTACTTTGTAGGCGCCGAAGTGTAGGGGTAGATATTCTGGATTTTTCCCATAATGCTTTCTGATGTGAAAAGTCCATTTACAATTTTTGGGTTAAGCCTTTAGTATCTGTATTAAGCTCGTTTGAATTAATAAAGATAAATTAAAAAAAAAAAAAAAGGTTCCATTGGCAGGGTTCGAACTCGGAACTGACCGCATGTTTACTTTCCTTGGCAGCACTCGAACTCGCGGCAGACCGCACCACTTGCCACTGCCTCTACACAACAGCCACACTAATAATTGAGTCTTATTGAGACAAAAAACCAATTAAAATAGCACAGAAAACAATCGCAATGCTGTTGATATAATTCAAAGCAGACGCGCATGAATGTGTGTGTATACAGAACTGGAACTGCGTCGCAAGCACGTGCGCAGTCAAAATACCAAAAAAACAAAACAAAAATCGATCTTAATGAAATTTTCTACAGTATATTTTATTGTACCATAGAATATTTGTGTATTCTCAAACAGTCAACTGCATTTAAATTGTGGCTTAAATTGGTTGGCAACACAAGTTTGGTTATTAACTTGATTTATAGCTCTGGGGTGGTAGCGGGTAGGTAGCGATAGGTTTAAAATGAAAGATACTTGACATATATATAATACTCTAGAAGCAACATATAATGTTTGGTGACTCTAGCTCTAATTATTTACCCAATTTGCTCAAAAAACAGGATGTCGATATCGATTGCTTGGAAACGGAGTAAGTTATCGATTATCGGAAACAAACTCGATCTGCGCAGGCACTAGGAGCACCTACATCTAAAATTTCAACTCTCTACCTCTTATAGGTTCTGAGATCCTTGCGTTCATACATACGGACGGACGGACAGACGGACGGACGGAAAGACGGACGGACAGACAGACGGACAGACGGCTAGATCCACTCGGCTATTGATGCTGATCAAGAATATATATACTTTATGGGGTAGGAAATGTTTCCTTCTGCCTGTTACATACATTTGCATTTTGCACAAATACAATATACCCTTTTACCCATTTTCAATGGGTTCAGGGTATAAAAAAAGTTAGTTCTTCAAAACGTTTATTGGAACTTCCATGACGGGTATGAGGTTATGTGACCAGCTATCGTCGCTATGTACCGTTGCACTTGTGCTATTTATTTGATGGTTTGGGGGATTTCTGGACAAAGCGTCCGCAACTACGTTTGAAGATCCTGGTTTGTATCGTAGTTCATGATTGTACTCTTCAAGGTATCTTTTCCACCTTTTGATTTACCCATTGTGGTTCTTGTTGCTAAGAGCGAAAGTTAAAGGTTGATGGTCGGTGAATATTATTACTTTTGAAGTTCCGTACAAGCACATGCGCAAGCTCTGTAGGGACCATACGATGGCTAACATTTCCTTCTCAATCGTAGCGTAATTTTCCGCTTCCGCTTTGTAGGTGATAGGCTTGCCGTCTTGTTCTAAGACTGCTCCGATAGCGTAGTTTGATGCATCGGTGGTTAAATGAAATTTTCTTTCGAAATTGGGGTGTCCTAGTATCGTTTGAGGTGAGCGTCCTCATGATTTTTTGAATGGGTCCTGTACGCTGTTGTCAAATGTCACTTTTACTTTATTAGAAACATTTTTGAGGAGTCTGCCATTTTCTCCCCTAAGAAGAGTTTTAAGAGGTTTCGCTAATTTGGCATAATCGCGGATAAATCTTCTATAAAAGCTCGACAAGCCCAGAAAAGAACGTAAGTCCTTGAGGCTGGTGGGCATGGGAAACTTTTCTATTGCCCTTACTTTTTCGAAATTGGTTTTTACGCCGTTTGCCGATTTGGTAAAACTTAGAAAATCGACTTCGGTTTTGAAAAACTAAAATTTGTCAATTTGTATTTTCATATTCGGCTTGCCTAGGGTCGTGAAGATCATTTCTTGGTGTTTGGCGTGATCGGAGCATATTTTCCCAACGTGTTCCCTTAGAATATCATCCAAGGCCCTTTGGAATATTGATGGGGAATTTTTCGGCCCAAATTGAAGTCTTCTTTTCTCCTGACGCATCGCTCTTTTTGTACATCGACCGTGAAGGTCTTATAATGCCGTCGCGCAACAGCTGATGTAATTGTTTTTCTGCTTCTCCTCTTAGAGAAGCAGGGTAGGGATAATGCGTGCTATACACCTGAGAGTCCGATGTCGTTCTTATCTCGCCTAACACTTTCGTGGTGTAAGTCAGTTTTTCGTCTGGGTCTGCGAACAAGTCTGAGTGTGTTTGAGTGATACGAGCGAGCTATGAGATTTTCCTGTCTGTTTGACATGGGTTCAGTTCGTACATAAATATAATTGACCGCTTGAGTTGCTAGTTGTTTTATTTTTTTTTCTATAGTTACCAGTTATTATTCAAATATCGTTTTAAACGTTAATAACAGCGTTCAGCTGTTAAAGGGTTGTTGGGCTAACAAGCTTTTTATTAGCACTCAATAGCGACAAGTTAACAATGTTATAAAAATGCCTATTTTTCTTATAAATTTATGCAACCGGTTGATTATGCAAATTATGCGAAAATGTAAAATTTTAAGCGAAGCGATAGATAAGAAATCCGATATAGCGAACGAGGCAAGAGTGAGTTGCGGCTAGCATTGGTGAGCTAGCCGCTTAAGACAAAGTGCAAAAGGTAAAAGAGCGAGATAACAGAAACTGCGATGAGCGCTAGATAGTTAGCAGCAAATAATATTGAGCTATTTTATGAAATGCGAGAAGCGCCAAACAAATATAATAATGACATTGCTTGCCTCGTAGGGCAAGATGTAACTGAAATGTTAGGCAAACATAATACAAATTTAATTTTTAGCTGCTGAACCGAAAATATTCCCCCCATTGAACGATTGATTTTCAACAGGACCGTTAAGGGCAAGCAGATCCAGCTTATTAGTTGCTCGTTTTATGATTCCAGTAGCTGTCTTGGGAACTGCAACGCGTGTGATGGCATTAGTTCCTTTGACCAATTCAACCACTCTAGCCAGCGGCCATTTCAAATGAGGTAAGTTCTCGTCTTTGTCAAGAACGATGTCGTTGAGAGCCACACCAGGCTTCGGCGTCCGCCATTTGGAACGCTGTTGAAGAAGAATTAAATATTAATCTCGCCAGCGAGACCAAAAGACTTGGTGCATGTAGGACACTCGCTGCATGCTATCCAGACGATTAAAATTGAGCTGTGTCACATCTGGTTCTGTGAACGTGGATTGCGGGCCACCAACCAAAAAATATTGTTTTGCTGTTTTTACTCCCGCCTCCCAAAGGCCAGCAAAGTGGGGGAGCGCGGTGGAATGAAGCGCCAGTCAATTGTGCCCGCCAAACAAAACTGGAGCACAGCCTCTTGATGACAGCTACTGAGGAAGAGATTTTTTAGCTCCAACAGCTCTTACTGAGCTGTATGGCGGTGTCGTGTAGACGGTTGCTTTTAATTGGGTCTCCAATAGGAATTTGATGGATGCGGAATTTAATGACTTCTCGTTGTCCATAACAACTAATTTCGGCATATCAAAGGCGATTATGACCTCACGAAGTGGGTGCTAAATGTCTTCAGCTGCTTTTGATTTCAAAATTTTTATTTGAGCATCTTAGAAAGTTTTTCTATGGCGGTTAGGACAATGTTTCTTTCGGTAGTGTACAAATCTATATGAATAATTTGACCGGGGTAAGAGGGAATGGGTGTCGGTTGCAGCTCGCCTTTTGGCGGGTGCCTATCGTACTTGTTTTCCTTACAAGTTTCGCAGCTTTTTGCCATCGTTTCTATCTTACGTTTCATGTTGGAAAAAAATAATTTGCTAAAGAATTGAATTTTATTTTCTATTGCATTCCTGTGAGCCATGGTGGTTCCTTTATTATTATTTCTGTTCGTTCGACCTCAGAGGTGACATCTTCTACTTGTTTTTGCGTGTATAGTACTTTGTAGGCGCCGAAGTGTAGGGGTAGATATTCTGGATTTTTCCCATAATGCTTTCTGATGTGAAAAGTCCATTTACAATTTTTGGGTTAAGCCTTTAGTATCTGTATTAAGCTCGTTTGAATTAATAAAGATAAATTAAAAAAAAAAAAAAGGTTCCATTGGCAGGGTTCGAACTCGGAACTGACCGCATGTTTACTTTCCTTGGCAGCACTCGAACTCGCGGCAGACCGCACCACTTGCCACTGCCTCTACACAACAGCCACACTAATAATTGAGTCTTATTGAGACAAAAAACCAATTAAAATAGCACAGAAAACAATCGCAATGCTGTTGATATAATTCAAAGCAGACGCGCATGAATGTGTGTGTATACAGAACTGGAACTGCGTCGCAAGCACGTGCGCAGTCAAAATACCAAAAAAACAAAACAAAAATCGATCTTAATGAAATTTTCTACAGTATATTTTATTGTACCATAGAATATTTGTGTATTCTCAAACAGTCAACTGCATTTAAATTGTGGCTTAAATTGGTTGGCAACACAAGTTTGGTTATTAACTTGATTTATAGCTCTGGGGTGGTAGCGGGTAGGTAGCGATAGGTTTAAAATGAAAGATACTTGACATATATATAATACTCTAGAAGCAACATATAATGTTTGGTGACTCTAGCTCTAATTATTTACCCAATTTGCTCAAAAAACAGGATGTCGATATCGATTGCTTGGAAACGGAGTAAGTTATCGATTATCGGAAACAAACTCGATCTGCGCAGGCACTAGGAGCACCTACATCTAAAATTTCAACTCTCTACCTCTTATAGGTTCTGAGATCCTTGCGTTCATACATACGGACGGACGGACAGACGGACGGACGGAAAGACGGACGGAAAGACAGACGGACAGACGGCTAGATCCACTCGGCTATTGATGCTGATCAAGAATATATATACTTTATGGGGTAGGAAATGTTTCCTTCTGCCTGTTACATACATTTGCATTTTGCACAAATACAATATACCCTTTTTACCCATTTTCAATGGGTTCAGGGTATAAAAAAAAGTTAGTTCTTCAAAACGTTTACTGGAACTTCCATGACGGGTATGAGGTTATGTGACCAGCTATCGTCGCTATGTACCGTTGCACTTGTGCTATTTATTTGATGGTTTGGGGGATTTCTGGACAAAGCGTCCGCAACTACGTTTGAAGATCCTGGTTTGTATCGTAGTTCATGATTGTACTCTTCAAGGTATCTTTTCCACCTTTTGATTTACCCATTGTGGTTCTTGTTGCTAAGAGCGAAAGTTAAAGGTTGATGGTCGGTGAATATTATTACTTTTGAAGTTCCGTACAAGCACATGCGCAAGCTCTGTAGGGACCATACGATGGCTAACATTTCCTTCTCAATCGTAGCGTAATTTTCCGCTTCCGCTTTGTAGGTGATAGGCTTGCCGTCTTGTTCTAAGACTGCTCCGATAGCGTAGTTTGATGCATCGGTGGTTAAATGAAATTCTCTTTCGAAATTGGGGTGTCTAGTATCGTTTGAGGTGAGCGTCCTCATGATTTTTTGAATGGGTCCTGTACGCTGTTGTCAAATGTCACTTTTACTTTATTAGAAACATTTTTGAGGAGTCTGCCATTTTCTCCCCTAAGAAGAGTTGTAAGAGGTTTCGCTAATTTGGCATAAATCTTCTATAAAAGCTCGACAAGCCCAGAAAAGAACGTAAGTCCTTGAGGCTGGTGGGCATGGGGATCTTTTCTATTGCCCTTACTTTTTCGAAATTGGTTTTTACGCCGTTTGCCGATATGGTAAAACATAGAAAATCGACTTCGGTTTTGAAAAACTAAAATTTGTCAAATTGTATTTTCATATTCGGCTTGCCTAGGGTCGTGAAGATCATTTCTTGGTGTTTGGCGTGATCGTTCTCGGACTGACTAAAGACGATAATATCGTCGATGTAAACGTAGCATATTTTCCCAACGTGTTCCCTTAGAAGGAAGTCTTCTTTTCTCCGGTCGCATCGCTCTTTTTAGGGACCACCTATACGGGTGCATTGTACATCGACCGTGAAGGTCTTATAATGCCGTCGCGCAATAGCTGATGTAATTGTTTTTCTGCTTCTCCTCTTAGAGAAGCAGGGTAGGGATAATGCGTGCTATGCACCTGAGAGTCCGATGTCGTTCTTATCTCGCCTAACACTTTCGTGGTGTAAGTCAGTTTTTCGTCTGGGTCTGCGAACAAGTCTGAGTGTGTTTGAGTGATACGAGCTATGAGATTTTCCTGTCTGTTTGGCATGGGTTCAGTTCTTACATAAATATAATTGACCGCTTGAGTTGCTAGTTGTTTTATTTTTTTTTCTATAGTTACCAGTTATTATTCAAATATCGTTTTAAACGTCAATAACAGCGTTCAGCTGTTAAAGGGTTGTTGGGCTAACAAGCTTTTTATTAGCACTCAATAGCGACAAGTTAACAATGTTATAAAAATTCCTATTTTTCTTATAAATTTATGCAACCGGTTGATTATGCAAATTATGCGAAAATGTAAAATTTTAAGCGAAGCGATAGATAAGAAATCCGATATAGCGAACGAGGCAAGAGTGAGTTGCGGTTAGCATTGGTGAGCTAGCCGCTTAAGACAAAGTGCAAAAGGTAAAAGAGCGAGATAACAGAAACTGCGATGAGCGCTAGATAGTTCGCAGCAAATAATATTGAGCTATTTTATGAAATGCGAGAAGCGCCAAACAAATATAATAATGACATTGCTTGCCTCGTAGGGCAAGATGTAACTGAAATGTTAGGCAAACATAATACAAATTTAATTTTTAGCTGCTGAACCGAAATTATTCCCCCCATTGAACGATTGATTTTCAACAGGACCGTTAAGGGCAAGCAGATCCAGCTTATTAGTTGCTCGTTTTATGATTCCAGTAGCTGTCTTGGGAACTGCAACGCGTGTGATGGCATTAGTTCCTTTGACCAATTCAACCACTCTAGCCAGCGGCCATTTCAAATGAGGTAAGTTCTCGTCTTTGTCAAGAACGATGTCGTTGAGAGCCACACCAGGCTTCGGCGTCCGCCATTTGGAACGCTGTTGAAGAAGAATTAAATATTAATCTCGCCAGCGAGACCAAAAGACTTGGTGCATGTAGGACACTCGCTGCATGCTATCCAGGCGATTAAAATTGAGCTGTGTCACATCTGGTTCTGTGAACGTGGATTGCGGGCCACCAACCAAAAAATATTGTTTTGCTGTTTTTACTCCCGCCTCCCAAAGGCCAGCAAAGTGGGGGAGCGCGGTGGAATGAAGCGCCAGTCAATTGTGCCCGCCAAACAAAACTGGAGCACAGCCTCTTGATGACAGCTACTGAGGAAGAGATTTTTTAGCTCCAACAGCTCTTACTGAGCTGTATGGCGGTGTCGTGTAGACGGTTGCTTTTAATTGGGTCTCCAATAGGAATTTGATGGATGCGGAATTTAATGACTTCTCGTTGTCCATAACAACTAATTTCGGCATATCAAAGGCGATTATGACCTCACGAAGTGGGTGCTAAATGTCTTCAGCTGCTTTTGATTTCAAAATTTTTATTTGAGCATCTTAGAAAGTTTTTCTATGGCGGTTAGGACAATGTTTCTTTCGGTAGTGTACAAATCTATATGAATAATTTGACCGGGGTAAGAGGGAATGGGTGTCGGTTGCAGCTCGCCTTTTGGCGGGTGCCTATCGTACTTGTTTTCCTTACAAGTTTCGCAGCTTTTTGCCATCGTTTCTATCTTACGTTTCATGTTGGAAAAAAATAATTTGCTAAAGAATTGAATTTTATTTTCTATTGCATTCCTGTGAGCCATGGTGGTTCCTTTATTATTATTTCTGTTCGTTCGACCTCAGAGGTGACATCTTCTACTTGTTTTTGCGTGTATAGTACTTTGTAGGCGCCGAAGTGTAGGGGTAGATATTCTGGATTTTTCCCATAATGCTTTCTGATGTGAAAAGTCCATTTACAATTTTTGGGTTAAGCCTTTAGTATCTGTATTAAGCTCGTTTGAATTAATAAAGATAAATTAAAAATAAAAAAAAAAAGGTTCCATTGGCAGGGTTCGAACTCGGAACTGATCGCATGTTTACTTTCCTTGGCAGCACTCGAACTCGCGGCAGACCGCACCACTTGCCACTGCCTCTACACAACAGCCACACTAATAATTGAGTCTTATTGAGACAAAAAACCAATTAAAATAGCACAGAAAACAATCGCAATGCTGTTGATATAATTTAAAGCAGACGCGCATGAATGTGTGTGTATACAGAAATTCTTGGAACTGCGTCGCAAGCACGTGCGCAGTCAAAATACCAAAAAAACAAAACAAAAATCGATCTTAATGAAATTTTCTACAGTATATTTTATTGTACCATAGAATATTTGTGTATTCTCAAACAGTCAACTGCATTTAAATTGTGGCTTAAATTGGTTGGCAACACAAGTTGGGTTATTAAGTTGATTTGTAGCTACATAGTCAGAGAGTTCTCACTTGAGAGTGATTGACGTGTTTTACTTGTGCTGCAAGATTTTTATATATTTTTTTGCGCTTTAATCCTGCTTTTTATTTCTAAATTTGGCCTTTTTTGTGCTTTATTTAAAAAGCTGTATAATTGTGCAAAGTGTTATTCTGTTGTCGCAGCGTAAGTCTGTTAATACTCGCATTTATTGAACGCGGCGTCAGTTCTGTATTGTTGTTATTGCCTGTTTTGATTCTTTTGCTTTGGTGCTCCCCTGTGCATACACTTGTTTGTGCGTGTGTTCGCTGCCGCATATTTCTGCTTGTGCATCGCGCTCTCGCAAATTTTTGCTATTGCCTTTCGCTCCAAACAATTTGTTTGTGTACGATAATTGTTTTTGAGTGTTTACTTGCTCTATTCTTGTGCACCGTTTTCGTTTTGCTCTGCGCTCTCGCAACTTGCTTATTACAAGAATTATGTCGTGCTGTAAGAAACTTTGCACGTTCAAGCAGGCTGATGATTCTGCACAGCCGCAATTTGTTAATTGTTGGCTGTGTGAGAATATGATGCATGCTAAATGTGCAGGTCTCACTGGGCGTGATTGCGACAAGATCGCTGCAGTTGCCAAGAAGGGCTGCGGTGGCTTGCGTTGGTCGTGCCCAGATTGCATCGACAAGTAAATTGATTTCTCCAGAATGTATAATTCTGTGAGAAATCAATTCTTAAAATTGAATAATGTGGCTAAGCAACTGTCGAGTAAATTTGACTCGAGTTTTGAGTTGCTTGCCAATTATAAATTTGAGTCTCCAACCAATCGCCGGTTGGAGCCTCAACTTTGCAATTGCCGTCTACGTCTGTTCAGACACCTACGCCTTTCTTGTCCCTTCCTGGCAACATGGATTTATCTCCAATGTTGTCTTTATCGCCTTCCCCAAGCGACTGCCCAATTACCCCCGTTTTATCCCCTATAGTAGTTCCAGCAGAGCCCGTACCTGATACCGTCCCAGTTATCCAAACTGCCTCAGCCCCGTCAGCTCCTGGCCGCAAAGGTAGACCTGCCCGTAATCTTGCCCAGATTGTTAAACACAATCATGGTGCCTCTTTAGCTCCTCCATTTCCTGTACTACCTGCAGCCCCATCAGCACCTACTTTAACGGTTGTTGCCCCTCGTAAGCAAGTTTTTGTGTCTCGACTTTCACCGGACACCACTTCTGAGTCATTGGCAGCCTATATTGCTAGCAAATCTTCTGCTAGCGTGTCAATAACCAAATTTAATTTCTCCACCCCTCGTGAAATATCATCATTCAAAATAAATGTTTCCCAATCATTTGTGATCCCAAATTTTGGCCTCCACACATGATTGTTCACGAGTTCAAGCCAAAAAAGCGTAACCAGCCTGTCACCCTTCCAGTCCCTTCAATACCGGGTACCATTTCTGCCCCAAAAAACTAACTTCATCTTCTGACCAAATTTGTATTCATTATCAGAATGTCAGAGGTCTTATTTCAAAGCTTAAAAATCTTTTCATAGCCAGTACTTCCTTCGACTCGGATATAATAGCATTTTCCGAAACATGGTTAAATTCAACCATATCCGATTTTGAGGTATTTTCGAATAGTTTTATTTTGCATAGAAATGATCGGCCGACTCGAGGTGGTGGGGTGTTAATTGCCGTTAAAGCCACTCTCCAGTCAGAACTTTTCTGTTTTAGTACGCCTACTGACGCTGAAATTATCTCAGTCAAGGTGTCTTTTCCTACACGGAATATCTATATTACACGCTCTTATGTTCCTCCTTCTTCTGATATTCAAGTTTATATGAAACATATTACTTGTATTAAAGAAGTTTCTTCACACGTGCGTGATAACGATCTATTTATGATGTTGGGTGATTTTAATTTGCCGAACATCTCTTGGTCATTATTCACTGCCGAAAATTATCTAGTGCCCTTAGCACAGCATGATTTTATAGACTGCATGCTTGATCTTTCGTTGTTTCAAATCAATTCAATTTCTAATCATTTGAATAGAACACTTGACCTTGTATTTGTTAACAACTACCTTATCTCTAATGTGTCTAGGTACCCTCCTTTATCTCTTCCTGAGGATGTATATCATCCTACTTTAGAGATTACAATGTTCAATTGTAATCGTCTCATTTCGTGCTCATCAGCCAATAAGCCCCGCCTCTGCTTTCGCAAAGGAAATTATTCATTGCTGAATCAGCTTATTTATGCAACCGATTGGTCTTCCTTATATGACTCGGTTGATATGAATACTGCTATTACTTTTTTTATAGCACCCTAAACTCCCTCTTAGATATGAGCATTCCCAAGTCAATTCCTTCGACTACTTCTTCAAAACCACCCTGGTTTACTCCCAGATTGTCACATCTTAAAAACTTAAAATCTAAATATTTTAAAAAGTTTAAAAAGTCTGGTTCGTGTACAGACTTGGCTAAATATTCCATAGCCAAGTCGAACTTTTTTCTTCTGAATTCTCAATGCTATGAGAACTATCTAACTCGTTGTAAAAGGCAATTTGCCCAAAATCAGAGACAGTTTTAAAATTTTGTAAACTTGAAGCGTAAATCTTCAAGTTTGCCAACTTCTTTTTCTTTCGGGATGGATAAAGCTAGTAATGACTCTGATTCTGCTAACCTCTTTGCTAATTTTTTCCAATCTACTTACTCCTCAGTCTGTCCTAATAATAATTCTTATCCTTATACTATTTCTTCCTCTAGTTCTATACCTCCTCCTATTATTTCACACTCCTCTCTCCTTTCAGCTATAAACTCTTTAAAATCTTCTTACTCTCCTGGGCCTGACAATATTCCTAGTTGTCTACTCAAGGAGTGTAGTTCTTCCCTTCTTTATCCATTGCAAAAGCTTTTTAATCTATCTCTTGAATCTTCTGTCTTTCCATCTCTTTGGAAAGAATCTTATATCATTCCTCTCCACAAGAAAGGTGGAAAGTCTGATATACAAAATTACAGGGGCATTGCAAAACTGTCCGCTATTCCTAAATTATTTGAAAAAATAATCACTTCGAATTTGCAGCATTTCTGCAAATCAGTTGTTTCCCCTGTTCAACATGGATTCGTAAAGAATCGGTCAACTACGACCAATCTGCTTGAATTTACTTCCTTGGTAAATGATGCCTTTCTTTCGAAAATGCAAACTGATGTCATTTATACTGACTTCAGTAAGGCGTTTGACGCTGTGCACCACGACATTTTACTTTTTAAACTTCACCTAATAGGTTTCCCTCCGTCTCTTTTGCTTTGGATAAATTCTTATTTAAAAGGTAGGACCCAAAGAGTAATGCTGAGGCAGACTACCTCTAAACAGGTTCACGTTACTTCTGGTGTTCCTCAAGGTAGTCATCTTGGACCTTTACTCTTTACTCTTTTTATAAATGATCTCCCCTCTGTTATATCACATGCCCGTGTACTCATGTATGCGGATGATGTGAAACTTATTCTATCATACACTAATCCCCTACATCATTCTCGTCTACAAGACGATTTGAACGCTATGCAACTTTGGTGTTCGGCCAATCAATTGCATCTGAATTGTTCAGTGTATGTTTATGACATTTTATCGTACTACACCTTATCTTGTCAGTTATACAATCGACAATACCCCTTTGCAACGTATACTAACAGTTAAGGATCTAGGCGTTCTTTTTGATTCTAAACTCTGTTTCAATCTTCACATAGATACCATCGTTAATGAGGCAAAAGGTGTACTTGGATTTATTAAACGATGGTCTAAAGAGTTTAACGATCCTTTTATAACGAAACTTCTGTACATCTCTCTTGTTCGCCCTATCCTTGAATACTGCTCTTGCATCTGGTCTCCGCAGTATAACAATAGCCAGGATCGTATTGAATCTGTTCAGAAGCAATTTCTGCTTTTTGCCTTACGAGGTTTAAATTGGGACCCTAATCTTCGTTTGCCATCCTACTCCAGCAGGCTGCTTCTTCTTAACCTTCCGTCATTAACCAACCGTAGTACAATTCTTGGTGTTGTCCTTCTACATAAGTTGATTATTGGCGATATAGATTCTCCTTTTCTGCTAGGGCGTCTTCAATTCTATGTTCCGTCTAGATCAACCAGAAATTACCGCCCTTTATTCCTGTCTACGTGCACAACAGACTACGCTATGCACAATCCTTTTCGCGTGCTATGTAAAAATTATAATAGTTTGCATCACGTTTTCTCTATAGAACTTTCTCTACCCCTAATAAAATCGTTGCTTTCAGGATACCTTCGGGAAGTCACTGACCATTCCCAGCTATGAGCAGGGGCATAGCTTGCCGGACAGGCTGTAAATTTTCCCCCACCGGGTCGGTGATTTCCCATTACTTTTCTCTCTGTCCTATCTACTTAACACTCTATACATCTAGCTTAAATTTCTTTACTTTATTAACAATCTTCTTACTTTCCTTTTTCTTATTTATTGTATTTTATTAATTAATATAGCAAACTAAGATTATCTTTAATTTTACTTAAGAACACTTTTTTCCTACTTACTCCCTTCTGCTTAGATGTAGGCTCTAATAGCGTCACTGACAAATTTAGCTGTGAAAAGGGGCACAGCTGGCCGGACTGGCAACTAAAACACCTCCATCGGTCGGTGATGCTATTTAGAGAACTGTGTTATCTAACTAGGCTTTTAGCATATAATTCCATTATGTATTGTATGTATAATGAGGAAGACACTCGTTTTGTCGACCATTAATAAATAAATAAATAAATAAAATAAATAAATAGCTCTGGGGTGGTAGCGGGTAGGTGGCGATAGGTTTAAAATGAAAGATACTTGACATATATATAATATTCTAGAAGCAACATATCATGTTTGGTGACTCTAGCTCTAATTGTTTACCCAATTTGCTCAAAAAACAGGATGTCGATATCGATTGCTTGGAAACGGAGTAAGTTATCGATTATCGGAAACAAACTCGATCTGCGCAGGCACTAGGAGCACCTACATCTAAAATTTCAACTCTCTACCTCTTATAGGTTCTGAGATCCTTGCGTTCATACATACGGACGGACGGACAGACGGACGGACGGAAAGACGGACGGACAGACAGACGGACAGACGGCTAGATCGACTCGGCTATTGATGCTGATCAAGAATATATATACTTTATGGGGTAGGAAATGTTTCCTTCTGCCTGTTACATACATTTGCATTTTGCACAAATACAATATACCCTTTTTACCCATTTTTAATGGGTTCAGGGTATAAAAAAAAGTTAGTTCTTCAAAACATTTATTGGAACTTCCATGACGGGTATGAGGTTATGTGACCAGCTATCGTCGCTATGTACCGTTGCACTTGTGCTATTTATTTGATGGTTTGGGGGATTTCTGGACAAAGCGTCCGCAACTACGTTTGAAGATCCTGGTTTGTATCGTAGTTCATGATTGTACTCTTCAAGGTATCTTTTCCACCTTTTGATTTACCCATTGTGGTTCTTGTTGCTAAGAGCGAAAGTTAAAGGTTGATGGTCGGTGATTATTATTACTTTTGAAGTTCCGTACAAGCACATGCGCAAGCTCTGTAGGGCCCATACGATGGCTAACATTTCCTTCTCAATCGAAGCGTAATTTTCCGCTTCCGCTTTGTAGGTGATAGGCTTGCCGTCTTGATCTAAGACTGCTCCGCTAACGTAGTTTGATGCATCGGTGGTTAAATGAAATTCTCTTTCGAAATTGGGGTGTCCTAGTATCGTTTGAGGTGAGAGTCCTCATGATTTTTGAATGGGTCCTGTACGCTGTTGTCAAATGTCACTTTTACTTTATTAGAAACATTTTTGGGGAGTCTGCCATTTTCTCCCCTAAGAAGAGTTGTAAGAGGTTTCGCTAATTTGGCATAATCGCGGATAAATCTTCTATAAAAGCTCGACAAGCCCAGAAAAGAACGTAAGTCCTTGAGGCTGGTGGGCATGGGGAACTTTTCTATTGCCCTTACTTTTTCGAACTTGGTTTTTACGCCGTTTGCCGATATGGTAAAACTTAGAAAATCAACTTCGGTTTTGAAAAACTAAAATTTGTCAAATTGTATTTTCATATTCGGCTTGCCTAGGGTCGTGAAGATCATTTCTTGGTGTTTGGCGTGATCGTTCTCGGACTGACTAAAGACGATAATATCGTCGATGTAAACGTAGCATATTTTCCCAACGTGTTCCCTTAGAAGGAAGTCTTCTTTTCTCCGGTCGCATCGCTCTTTTTAGGGACCACCTATACGGGTGCATTGTACATCGACCGTGAAGGTCTTATAATGCCGTCGCGCAACAGCTGATGTAATTGTTTTTCTGCTTCTCCTCTTAGAGAAGCAGGGTAGGGATAATGCGTGCTATACACCTGAGAGTCCGATGTCGTTCTTATCTCGTCTAACACTTTCGTGGTGTAAGTCAGTGATACGAGCTATGAGATTTTCCTGTCTGTTTAACATGGGTTCAGTTCGTACATAAATATTATTGACCGCTTGAGTTGCTAGTTGTTTATTTTTTTTTTCTATAGTTACCATTTATTATTCAAATATCGTTTTAAACGTCAATAACAGCGTTCAGCTGTTAAAGGGTTGTTGGGCTAACAAGCTTTTTATTAGCACTCAATAGCGACAAGTTAACAATGTTGTAAAAATTCCTATTTTTCTTATAAATATATGCAACCGGTTGATTAATTTATATGCTTATAGCGAGCGTATTGATTATGCAAATTATGCGAAAATGTACAATTTTAAGCGAAGCGATAGATAAGAAATCCGATATAGCGAACGAGGTAAGAGTGAGTTGCGGCTAGCATTGGTGCGCTAGCTGCTGAACCAAATATATACCCCCCATTGAACGATTGATTTTCAACAGGACGTTAAGGGGAAGCAGATCCAGCTTATTAGTTGCTCGTTTTATGATTCCAGTAGCTGTCTTGGGAACTTGAACGCGTGTGATGGCATCAGTTCCTTTGACCAATTCAACCACTCTGGCCAGCGGCCATTTCAAAGGAGGTAAGTTCTCGTCTTTGTCAAGAACGATGTCGTTGAGAGCCACACCAGGCTTCGGCGTCTGCCATTTGGAACGCTGTTGAAGGAGAATTAAATATTAATCTCGCCAGCGAGACCAAAAGACTTGGTGCATGTAGGACACTCGCTGCCAGCTATCCAGACGATTAAAATTGAGCTGTGTCACATCTGGTTCTGTGAACGTGGATTGCGGGCCACCAACCAAAAATATTGTTTTGCTGTTTTTACTCCCGCCTCCCAAAGGCCAGCAAAGTGGGGGAGCGCGGTGGAATGAAGCGCCAGTCAATTGTGCCCGCCAAACAAAACTGGAGCACAGCCTCTTGATGACAGCTACTGAGGAAGAGATTTTTTAGCTCCAACAGCTCTTACTGAGCTGTATGGCGGTGTCGTGTAGACGGTTGCTTTTAATTGGGTCTCCAATAGGAATTTGATGGATGCGGAATTTAATGACTTCTCGTTGTCCATAACAACTAATTTCGGCATATCAAAGGCGATTATGACCTCACGAAGTGGGTGCTAAATGTCTTCAGCTGCTTTTGATTTCAAAATTTTTATTTGAGCATCTTAGAAAGTTTTTCTATGGCGGTTAGGACAATGTTTCTTTCGGTAGTGTACAAATCTATATGAATAATTTGACCGGGGTAAGAGGGAATGGGTGTCGGTTGCAGCTCGCCTTTTGGCGGGTGCCTATCGTACTTGTTTTCCTTACAAGTTTCGCAGCTTTTTGCCATCGTTTCTATCTTACGTTTCATGTTGGAAAAAAATAATTTGCTAAAGAATTGAATTTTATTTTCTATTGCATTCCTGTGAGCCATGGTGGTTCCTTTATTATTATTTCTGTTCGTTCGACCTCAGAGGTGACATCTTCTACTTGTTTTTGCGTGTATAGTACTTTGTAGGCGCCGAAGTGTAGGGGTAGATATTCTGGATTTTTCCCAATTTGCTTTCTGATGTGAAAAGTCCATTTACAATTTTTGGGTTAAGCCTTTAGTATCTGTATTAAGCTCGTTTGAATTAATAAAGATAAATTAAAAAAAAAAAAAAAAGGTTCCATTGGCAGGGTTCGAACTCGGAACTGACCGCATGTTTACTTTCCTTGGCAGCACTCGAACTCGCGGCAGACCGCACCACTTGCCACTGCCTCTACACAACAGCCACACTAATAATTGAGTCTTATTGAGACAAAAAACCAATTAAAATAGCACAGAAAACAATCGCAATGCTGTTGATATAATTCAAAGCAGACGCGCATGAATGTGTGTGTATACAGAACTGGAACTGCGTCGCAAGCCCGTGCGCAGTCAAAATACCAAAAAAACAAAACAAAAATCGATCTTAATGAAATTTTCTACAGTATATTTTATTGTGCCATAGAATATTTGTGTATTCTCAAACAGTCAACTGCATTTAAATTGTGGCTTAAATTGGTTGGCAACACAAGTTGGGTTATTAACTTGATTTATAGCTCTGGGGTGGTAGCGGGTAGGTAGCGATAGGTTTAAAATGAAAGATACTTGACATATATATAATACTCTAGAAGCAACATATAATGTTTGGTGACTCTAGCTCTAATTATTTACCCAATTAGCTCAAAAAGCAGGATGTCGATATCGATTGCTTGGAAACGGAGTAAGTTATCGATTATCGGAAACAAACACGATCTGCGCAGGCACTAGGAGCACCTACATCTAAAATTTCAACTCTCTACCTCTTATAGGTTCTGAGATCCTTGCGTTCATACATACGGACGGACGGACAGACGGACGGACGGGCAGACGGACGGACAGACAGACGGACATGGCTAGATCCACTCGGCTATTGATGCTGATCAAAAATATATATACTTTATGGGGTAGGAGATGTTTCCTTTTGCCTGTTACATACATTTGCATTTTGCACAAATACAATATAATTTTACCCATTTGTAATGGGTTCAGGGTATTAAAAAAAAGTTAGTTCTTCAAAACGTTTATTGGAACTTCCATGACGGGTATGAGGTTATGTGATCAGCTATCGTCGCTATGTACCGTTGCACTTGTGCTATTTATTTGATGGTTTGGGGGATTTCTGGACAAAGCGTCCGCAACTACGTTTGAAGATCCTGGTTTGTATCGTAGTTCATGATTGTACTCTTCAAGGTATCTTTTCCACCTTTTGATTTACCCATTGTGGTTCTTGTTGCTAAGAGCGAAAGGTAAAGGTTGATGGTCGGTGAATATTATTACTTTTGAAGTTCCGTACAAGCACATGCGCAAGCTCTGTAGGGCCCATACGATGGCTAACATTTCCTTCTCAATCGTAGCGTAATTTTCCGCTTCCGCTTTGTAGGTGATAGGCTTGCCGTCTTGTTCTAAGACTGCTCCGATAGCGTAGTTTGATGCATCGGTGGTTAAATGAAATTCTCTTTCGAAATTGGGGTGTCCTAGTATCGTTTGAGGTGAGCGTCCTCATGATTTTTTGAATGCGTCCAGTGCGCTGTTGTCAAATGTCACTTTTACTTTATTAGAAACATTTTTGGGGAGTCTGCCATTTTCTCCCCTAAGAAGAGTTGTAAGAGGTTTCGCTAATTTGGCATAATCGCGGATAAATCTTCTATAAAAGCTCGACATGCCCAGAAAAGAACGTAAGTCCTTGAGGCTGGTGGGCATGGGGAACTTTTCTATTGCCCTTACTTTTTCGAAATTGGTTTTTACGCCGTTTGCCGATATGGTAAAACTTAGAAAATCGACTTTGTTTTTGGTTTTGAAAAACTCAAATTTGTCAATTTGTATTTTCATATTCGGCTTGCCTAGGGTCGTGAAGATCATTTCTTGGTGTTTGGCGTGATCGTTCTCGGACTGACTAAAGACGATAATATCGTCGATGTAAACGTAGCATATTTTTCCAACGTGTTCCCTTAGAATGTCATCCGAGGCGCTCTGGAATATTGATGGGGAATTTTTCAGCCCAAATGGAAGTCTTCTTTTCTCCTGACGCATCGCTCTTTTTAGGGACCACCTATACGGGTGCATTGTACATCGACCGTGAAGGTCTTATAATGCCGTCGCGCAACAGCTGATGTAATTGTTTTTCTGCTTCTCCTCTTAGAGAAGCAGGGTAGGGATAATGCGTGCTATACACCTGAGAGTCCGATGTCGTTCTTATCTCGCCTAACACTTTCGTAGTGTAAGTCAGTTTTTCGTCTGGGTCTGCGAACAAGTCTGAGTGTGTTTGAGTGATACGAGCTATGAGATTTTCCTGTCTGTTTGACATGGATTCAGTTCGTACATAAATATTATTGACCGCTTGAGTTGCTAGTTGTTTTATTTTTTTTTTCTATAGTTACCATTTATTATTCAAATATCGTTTTAAACGTCAATAACAGCGTTCAGCTGTTAAAGGGTTGTTGGGCTAACAAGCTTTTTATTACACTCAATAGCGACAAGTTAACAATGTTATAAAAATTCCTATTTTTCTTATAAATTTATGCAACCGGTTGATTAATTTATATGCTGATAGCGAGCGTATTGATTATGCAAATTATGCGAAAATGTAAAATTTTAAGCGAAGCGATAGATAAGAAATCCGATATAGCGAACGAGGCAAGAGTGAGTTGCGGCTAGCATTGGTGAGCTAGCCGCTTAAGACAAAGTGCAAAAGGTAAAAGAGAGAGATAACAGAAACTGCGATGAGCGCAAAGCGATAAGCGCTAGAAAGTTAGCAGCAAATAATATTGAGCTATTTTATGAACTTGAACGCGTGTGATGGCATCAGTTCCTTTAACCAATTCAACCACTCTGGCCAGCGGCCATTTCAAAGGAGGTAAGTTCTCGTCTTTGTCAAGAACGATGTCGTTGAGAGCCACACCAGGCTTCGGCGTCTGCCATTTGGAACGCTGTTGAAGGAGAATTAAATATTAATCTCGCCAGCGAGACCAAAAGACTTGGTGCATGTAGGACACTCGCTGCCAGCTATCCAGACGATTAAAATTGAGCTGTGTCACATCTGGTTCTGTGAACGTGGATTGCGGGCCACCAACCAAAAAATATTGTTTTGCTGTTTTTACTCCCGCCTTCCAAAGGCCAGCAAAGTGGGGAGCGCGGTGGAATGAAGCGCCAGTCAATTGTGGCCGCCAAACAAAACTGGAGCACAGCCTCTTGATGACAGCTACTGAGGAAGAGATTTTTTAGCTCCAACAGCTCTTACTGAGCTGTATGGCGGTGTCGTGTAGACGGTTGCTTTTAATTGGGTCTCCAATGGGAATTTGATGGATGCGGAATTTAATGACTTCTCGTTGTCCATAACAACTAATTTCGGCATATCAAAGGCGATCATGACCTCACGAAGTGGGTGCTAAATGTCTTCAGCTGCTTTTGATTTCAAAATTTTTATTTGAGCATCTTAGAAAGTTTTTCTATTTCGGTAGTGTACAAATCTATATGAATAATTTGACCGGGGTAAGAGGGAATGGGTGTCGGTTGCAGCTCGCCTTTTGGCGGGTGCCTATCGTACTTGTTTTCCTTACAAGTTTCGCAGCTTTTTGCCATCGTTTCTATCTTACGTTTCATGTTGGAAAAAAATAATTTGCTAAAGAATTGAATTTTATTTTCTATTGCATTCCTGTGAGCCATGGTGGTTCCTTTATTATTATTTCTGTTCGTTCGACCTCAGAGGTGACATCTTCTACTTGTTTTTGCGTGTATAGTACTTTGTAGGTGCCGAAGTGTAGGGGTAGATATTCTGGATTTTTCCCATAATGCTTTCTGATGTGAAAAGTCCATTTACAATTTTTGGGTTAAGCCTTTAGTATCCGTATTAAGCTCGTTTGAATTAATAAAGATAAATTAAAAAAAAAAAAGGTTCCATTGGCAGAGTTCGAACTCGGAACTGACCGCATGTTTACTTTCCTTGGCAGCACTCGAACTCGCGGCAGACCGCACCACTTGCCACTGCCTCTACACAACAGCCACACTAATAATTGAGTCTTATTGAGACAAAAAACCAATTAAAATAGCACAGAAAACAATCGCAATGCTGTTGATATAATTCAAAGCAGACGCGCATGAATGTGTGTGTATACAGAAATTCTTGGAACTGCGTCGCAAGCACGTGCGCAGTCAAAATACCAAAAAAACAAAACAAAAATCGATCTTAATGAAATTTTCTACAGTATATTTTATTGTACCATAGAATATTTGTGTATTCTCAAACAGTCAACTGCATTTAAATTGTGGCTTAAATTGGTTGGCAACACAAGTTGGGTTATTAAGTTGATTTGTAGCTACATAGTCAGAGAGTTCTCACTTGAGAGTGATTGACGTGTTTTACTTGTGCTGCAAGATTTTTATATATTTTTTTGCGCTTTAATCCTGCTTTTTATTTCTAAATTTGGCCTTTTTTGTGCTTTATTTAAAAAGCTGTATAATTGTGCAAAGTGTTATTCTGTTGTCGCAGCGTAAGTCTGTTAATAATTGCATTTATTGAACGCGGCGTCAGTTCTGTATTGTTGTTATTGCCTGTTTTGATTCTTTTGCTTTGGTGCTCCCCTGTGCATACACTTGTTTGTGCGTGTGTTCGCTGCCGCATATTTCTGCTTGTGCATCGCGCTCTCACAAATTTTTGCTATTGCCTTTCGCTCCAAACAATTTGTTTGTGTACGATAATTGTTTTTGAGTGTTTACTTGCTCTATTCTTGTGCACCGTTTTCGTTTTGCTCTGCGCTCTCGCAACTTGCTTATTACAAGAATTATGTCGTGCTGTAAGAAACTTTGCACGTTCAAGCAGGCTGATGATTCTGCACAGCCGCAATTTGTTAATTGTTGGCTGTGTGAGAATATGATGCATGCTAAATGTGCAGGTCTCACTGGGCGTGATTGCGACAAGATCGCTGCAGTTGCCAAGAAGGGCTGCGGTGGCTTGCGTTGGTCGTGCCCAGATTGCATCGACAAGTAAATTGATTTCTCCAGAATGTATAATTCTGTGAGAAATCAATTCTTAAAATTGAATAATGTGGCTAAGCAACTGTCGAGTAAATTTGACTCGAGTTTTGAGTTGCTTGCCAATTATAAATTTGAGTCTCCAACCAATCGCCGGTTGGAGCCTCAACTTTTGCAATTGCCGTCTACGTCTGTTCAGACACCTACGCCTTTCTTGTCCCTTCCTGGCAACATGGATTTATCTCCAATGTTGTCTTTATCGCCTTCCCCAAGCGACTGCCCAATTACCCCCGTTTTATCCCCTATAGTAGTTCCAGCAGAGCCCGTACCTGATACCGTCCCAGTTATCCAAACTGCCTCAGCCCCGTCAGCTCCTGGCCGCAAAGGTAGACCTGCCCGTAATCTTGCCCAGATTGTTAAACACAATCATGGTGCCTCTTTAGCTCCTCCATTTCCTGTACTACCTGCAGCCCCATCAGCACCTACTTTAACGGTTGTTGCCCCTCGTAAGCAAGTTTTTGTGTCTCGACTTTCACCGGACACCACTTCTGAGTCATTGGCAGCCTATATTGCTAGCAAATCTTCTGCTAGCGTGTCAATAACCAAATTTAATTTCTCCACCCCTCGTGAAATATCATCATTCATCCCAAATTTTGGCCTCCACACATGATTGTTCACGAGTTCAAGCCAAAAAAGCGTAACCAGCCTGTCACCCTTCCAGTCCCTTCAATACCGGGTACCATTTCTGCCCCAAAAAACTAACTTCATCTTCTGACCAAATCTGTATTCATTATCAGAATGTCAGAGGTCTTATTTCAAAGCTTAAAAATCTTTTCATAGCCAGTACTTCCTTCGACTCGGATATAATAGCATTTTCCGAAACATGGTTAAATTCAACCATATCCGATTTTGAGGTATTTTCGAATAGTTTTATTTTGCATAGAAATGATCGGCCGACTCGAGGTGGTGGGGTGTTAATTGCCGTTAAAGCCACTCTCCAGTCAGAACTTTTCTGTTTTAGTACGCCTACTGACGCTGAAATTATCTCAGTCAAGGTGTCTTTTCCTACACGGAATATCTATATTACATGCTCTTATGTTCCTCCTTCTTCTGATATTCAAGTTTATATGAAACATATTTCTTGTATTAAAGAAGTTTCTTCACACGTGCGTGATAACGACCTATTTATGATGTTGGGTGATTTTAATTTGCCGAACATCTCTTGTTCATTATTCACTGCCGAAAATTATCTAGTGCCCTTAGCACAGCATGATTTTATAGACTGCATGCTTGATCTTTCGTTGTTTCAAATCAATTCAATTTCTAATCATTTGAATAGAACACTTGACCTTGTATTTGTTAACAACTACCTTATCTCTAATGTGTCTAGGTACCCTCCTTTATCTCTTCCTGAGGATGTATATCATCCTACTTTAGAGATTACAATGTTCAATTGTAATCGTCTCATTTCGTGCTCATCAGCCAATAAGCCCCGCCTCTGCTTTCGCAAAGGAAATTATTCATTGCTGAATCAGCTTATTTATGCAACCGATTGGTCTTCCTTATATGACTAGGTTGATATGAATACTGCTATTACTTTTTTTTATAGCACCCTAAACTCCCTCTTAGATATGAGCATTCCCAAGTCAATTCCTTCGACTACTTCTTCAAAACCACCCTGGTTTACTCCCAGATTGTCACATCTTAAAAACTTAAAATCTAAATATTTTAAAAAGTTTAAAAAGTCTGGTTCGTGTACAGACTTGGCTAAATATTCCATAGCCAAGTCGAACTTTTTCTTCTGAATTCTCAATGCTATGAGAATTATCTAACTCGTTGTAAAAGGCAATTTGCCCAAAATCCGAGACAGTTTTACAATTTTGTAAACTTGAAGCGTAAATCTTCAAGTTTGCCAACTTCTTTTTCTTTCGGGATGGATAAAGCTAGTAATGACTCTGATTCTGCTAACCTCTTTGCTAATTTTTTCCAATCTACTTACTCCTCAGTCTGCCCTAATAATAATTCTTATCCTTATACTATTTCTTCCTCTAGTTCTATACCTCCTCCTATTATTTCACACTCCTCTCTCCTTTCAGCTATAAACTCTTTAAAATCTTCTTACTCTCCTGGGCCTGACAATATTCCTAGTTGTCTACTCAAGGAGTGTAGTTCTTCCCTTCTTTATCCATTGCAAAAGCTTTTTAATCTATCTCTTGAATCTTCTGTCTTTCCATCTCTTTGGAAAGAATCTTATATCATTCCTCTCCACAAGAAAGGTGGAAAGTCTGATATACAAAATTACAGGGGCATTGCAAAACTGTCCGCTATTCCTAAATTATTTGAAAAAATAATCACTTCGAATTTGCAGCATTTCTGCAAATCAGTTGTTTCCCCTGTTCAACATGGATTCGTAAAGAATCGGTCAACTACGACCAATCTGCTTGAATTTACTTCCTTGGTAAATGATGCCTTTCTTTCGAAAATGCAAACTGATGTCATTTATACTGACTTCAGTAAGGCGTTTGACGCTGTGCACCACGACATTTTACTTTTTAAACTTCACCTAATAGGTTTCCCTCCATCTCTTTTGCTTTGGATAAATTCTTATTTAAAAGGTAGGACCCAAAGAGTAATGCTGAGGCAGACTACCTCTAAACAGGTTCACGTTACTTCTGGTGTTCCTCAAGGTAGTCATCTTGGACCTTTACTCTTTACTCTTTTTATAAATGATCTCCCCTCTGTTATATCACATGCCCGTGTACTCATGTATGCGGATGATGTGAAACTTATTCTATCATACACTAATCCCCTACATCATTCTCGTCTACAAGACGATTTGAACGCTATGCAACTTTGGTGTTCGGCCAATCAATTGCATCTGAATTGTTCAAAGTGTATGTTTATGACATTTTATCGTACTACACCTTATCTTGTCAGTTATACAATCGACAATACCCCTTTGCAACGTATACTAACAGTTAAGGATCTAGGCGTTCTTTTTGATTCTAAACTCTGTTTCAATCTTCACATAGATACCATCGTTAATGAGGCAAAAGGTGTACTTTGATTTATTAAACGATGGTCTAAATAGTTTAACGATCCTTTTATAACGAAACTTCTGTACATCTCTCTTGTTCGCCCTATCCTTGAATACTGCTCTTGCATCTGGTCTCCGCAGTATAACAATAGCCAGGATCGTATTGAATCTGTTCAGAAGCAATTTCTGCTTTTTGCCTTACGAGGTTTAAATTGGGACCCTAATCTTCGTTTGCCATCCTACTCCAGCAGGCTGCTTCTTCTTAACCTTCCGTCATTAACCAACCGTAGTACAATTCTTGGTGTTGTCCTTCTACATAAGTTGATTATTGGCGATATAGATTCTCCTTTTCTGCTAGGGCGTCTTCAATTCTATGTTCCGTCTAGATCAACCAGAAATTACCGCCCTTTATTCCTGTCTACGTGCACAACAGACTACGCTATGCACAATCCTTTTCGCGTGCTATGTAAAAATTATAATAGTTTGCATCACGTTTTCTCTATAGAACTTTCTCTACCCCTAATAAAATCGTTGCTTTCAGGATACCTTCGGGAAGTCACTGACCATTCCCAGCTATGAGCAGGGGCATAGCTTGCCGGACAGGCTGTAAATTTTCCCCCACCGGGTCGGTGATTTCACATTACTTTTCTCTCTGTCCTATCTACTTAACACTCTATACATCTAGCTTAAATTTCTTTACTTTATTAACAATCTTCTTACTTTCCTTTTTCTTATTTATTGTATTTTATTAATTAATATAGCAAACTAAGATTATCTTTAATTTTACTTAAGAACACTTTTTTCCTACTTACTCCCTTCTGCTTAGATGTAGGCTCTAATAGCGTCACTGACAAATTTAGCTGTGAAAAGGGGCACAGCTGGCCGGACTGGCAACTAAAACACCTCCATCGGTCGGTGATGCTATTTAGAGAACTGTGTTATCTAACTAGGCTTTTAGCATATAATTCCATTATGTATTGTATGTATAATGAGGAAGACACTCGTTTTGTCGACCATTAATAAATAAATAAATAAATAAAATAAATAAATAGCTCTGGGGTGGTAGCGGGTAGGTGGCGATAGGTTTAAAATGAAAGATACTTGACATATATATAATATTCTAGAAGCAACATATCATGTTTGGTGACTCTAGCTCTAATTGTTTACCCAATTTGCTCAAAAAACAGGATGTCGATATCGATTGCTTGGAAACGGAGTAAGTTATCGATTATCGGAAACAAACTCGATCTGCGCAGGCACTAGGAGCACCTACATCTAAAATTTCAACTCTCTACCTCTTATAGGTTCTGAGATCCTTGCGTTCATACATACGGACGGACGGACAGACGGACGGACGGAAAGACGGACGGACAGACAGACGGACAGACGGCTAGATCGACTCGGCTATTGATGCTGATCAAGAATATATATACTTTATGGGGTAGGAAATGTTTCCTTCTGCCTGTTACATACATTTGCATTTTTGCACAAATACAATATACCCTTTTTACCCATTTTTAATGGGTTCAGGGTATAAAAAAAAGTTAGTTCTTCAAAACATTTATTGGAACTTCCATGACGGGTATGAGGTTATGTGACCAGCTATCGTCGCTATGTACCGTTGCACTTGTGCTATTTATTTGATGGTTTGGGGGATTTCTGGACAAAGCGTCCGCAACTACGTTTGAAGATCCTGGTTTGTATCGTAGTTCATGATTGAACTCTTCAAGGTATCTTTTCCACCTTTTGATTTACCCATTGTGGTTCTTGTTGCTAAGAGCGAAAGTTAAAGGTTGATGGTCGGTGATTATTATTACTTTTGAAGTTCCGTACAAGCACATGCGCAAGCTCTGTAGGGCCCATACGATGGCTAACATTTCCTTCTCAATCGTAGCGTAATTTTCCGCTTCCGCTTTGTAGGTGATAGGCTTGCCGTCTTGATCTAAGACTGCTCCGCTAACGTAGTTTGATGCATCGGTGTTTAAATGAAATTCTCTTTCGAAATTGGGGTGTCCTAGTATCGTTTGAGGTGAGAGTCCTCATGATTTTTTGAATGGGTCCTGTACGCTGTTGTCAAATGTCACTTTTACTTTATTAGAAACATTTTTGGGGAGTCTGCCATTTTCTCCCCTAAGAAGAGTTGTAAGAGGTTTCGCTAATTTGGCATAATCGCGGATAAATCTTCTATAAAAGCTCGACAAGCCCAGAAAAGAACGTAAGTCCTTGAGGCTGGTGGGCATGGGGAACTTTTCTATTGCCCTTACTTTTTCGAACTTGGTTTTTACGCCGTTTGCCGATATGGTAAAACTTAGAAAATCAACTTCGGTTTTGAAAAACTAAAATTTGTCAAATTGTATTTTCATATTCGGCTTGCCTAGGGTCGTGAAGATCATTTCTTGGTGTTTGGCGTGATCGTTCTCGGACTGACTAAAGACGATAATATCGTCGATGTAAACGTAGCATATTTTCCCAACGTGTTCCCTTAGAAGGAAGTCTTCTTTTCTCCGGTCGCATCGCTCTTTTTAGGGACCACCTATACGGGTGCATTGTACATCGACCGTGAAGGTCTTATAATGCCGTCGCGCAACAGCTGATGTAATTGTTTTTCTGCTTCTCCTCTTAGAGAAGCAGGGTAGGGATAATGCGTGCTATACACCTGAGAGTCCGATGTCGTTCTTATCTCGTCTAACACTTTCGTGGTGTAAGTCAGTGATACGAGCTATGAGATTTTCCTGTCTGTTTAACATGGGTTCAGTTCGTACATAAATATTATTGACCGCTTGAGTTGCTAGTTGTTTTATTTTTTTTTCTATAGTTACCATTTATTATTCAAATATCGTTTTAAACGTCATAACAGCGTTCAGCTGTTAAAGGGTTGTTGGGCTAACAAGCTTTTTATTAGCACTCAATAGCGACAAGTTAACAATGTTGTAAAAATGCCTATTTTTCTTATAAATATATGCAACCGGTTGATTAATTTATATGCTTATAGCGAGCGTATTGATTATGCAAATTATGCGAAAATGTACAATTTTAAGCGAAGCGATAGATAAGAAATCCGATATAGCGAACGAGGTAAGAGTGAGTTGCGGCTAGCATTGGTGCGCTAGCTGCTGAACCAAATATATACCACCCATTGAACGATTGATTTTCAACAGGACGTTAAGGGGAAGCAGATCCAGCTTATTAGTTGCTCGTTTTATGATTCAAGTAGCTGTCTTGGAAACTGCAACGCGTATGATGGCATCAGTTCCTTTGACCAATTCAACCACTCTGGCCAGCGGCCACTTCAAAGGAGGTAAGTTCGGCGTCCGCCATTTGGAACGCTGTTGAAGGAGAATTAAATATTAATCTCGCCAGCGAGACCAAAAGACTTGGTGCATGTAGGACACTCGCTGCCAGCTATCCAGACGATTAAAATTGAGCTGTGTCACATCTGGTTCTGTGAACGTGGATTGCGGGCCACCAACCAAAAAATATTGTTTTGCTGTTTTTACTCCCGCCTCCCAAAGGCCAGCAAAGTGGGGGAGCGCGGTGGAATGAAGCGCCAGTCAATTGTGCCCGCCAAACAAAACTGGAGCACAGCCTCTTGATGACAGCTACTGAGGAAGAGATTTTTTAGCTCCAACAGCTCTTACTGAGCTGTATGGCGGTGTCGTGTAGACGGTTGCTTTTAATTGGGTCTCCAATAGGAATTTGATGGATGCGGAATTTAATGACTTCTCGTTGTCCATAACAACTAATTTCGGCATATCAAAGGCGATTATGACCTCACGAAGTGGGTGCTAAATGTTTTCAGCTGCTTTTGATTTCAAAATTTTTATTTGAGCATCTTAGAAAGTTTTTCTATGGCGGTTAGGACAATGTTTCTTTCGGTAGTGTACAAATCTATATGAATAATTTGACCGGGGTAAGAGGGAATGGGTGTCGGTTGCAGCTCGCCTTTTGGCGGGTGCCTATCGTACTTGTTTTCCTTACAAGTTTCGCAGCTTTTTGCCATCGTTTCTATCTTACGTTTCATGTTGGAAAAAAATAATTTGCTAAAGAATTGAATTTTATTTTCTATTGCATTCCTGTGAGCCATGGTGGTTCCTTTATTATTATTTCTGTTCGTTCGACCTCAGAGGTGACATCTTCTACTTGTTTTTGCGTGTATAGTACTTTGTAGGCGCCGAAGTGTAGGGGTAGATATTCTGGATTTTTCCCATAATGCTTTCTGATGTGAAAAGTCCATTTACAATTTTTGGGTTAAGCCTTTAGTATCTGTATTAAGCTCGTTTGAATTAATAAAGATAAATTAAAAAAAAAAAAAAGGTTCCATTGGCAGGGTTCGAACTCGGAACTGACCACATGTTTACTTTCCTTGGCAGCACTCGAACTCGCGGCAGACCGCACCACTTGCCACTGCCTCTATACAACAGCCACACTAATAATTGAGTCTTATTGAGACAAAAAACCAATTAAAATAGCACAGAAAACAATCGCAATGCTGTTGATATAATTCAAAGCAGACGCGCATGAATGTGTGTGTATACAGAACTGGAACTGCGTCGCAAGCCCGTGCGCAGTCAAAATACCAAAAAAACAAAACAAAAATCGATCTTAATGAAATTTTCTACAGTATATTTTATTGTACCATAGAATATTTGTGTATTCTCAAACAGTCAACTACATTTAAATTGTGGCTTAAATTGGTTGGCAACACAAGTTGGGTTATTAACTTGATTTATAGCTCTGGGGTGGTAGCGGGTAGGTAGCGATAGGTTTAAAATGAAAGATACTTGACATATATATAATACTCTAGAAGCAACATATAATGTTTGGTGACTCTAGCTCTAATTATTTACCCAATTAGCTCAAAAAGCAGGATGTCGATATCGATTGCTTGGAAACGGAGTAAGTTATCGATTATCGGAAACAAACACGATCTGCGCAGGCACTAGGAGCACCTACATCTAAAATTTCAACTCTCTACCTCTTATAGGTTCTGAGATCCTTGCGTTCATACATACGGACGGACGGACAGACGGACGGACGGGCAGACGGACGGACAGACAGACGGACATGGCTAGATCGACTCGGCTATTGATGCTGATCAAAAATATATATACTTTATGGGGTAGGAGATGTTTCCTTTTGCCTGTTACATACATTTGCATTTTGCACAAATACAATATAATTTTACCCATTTTTAATGGGTTCAGGGTATTAAAAAAAGTTAGTTCTTCAAAACGTTTATTCGAACTTCCATGACGGGTATGAGGTTATGTGATCAGCTATCGTCGCTATGTACCGTTGCACTTGTGCTATTTATTTGATGGTTTGGGGGATTTCTGGACAAAGCGTCCGCAACTACGTTTGAAGATCCTGGTTTGTATCGTAGTTCATGATTGTACTCTTCAAGGTATCTTTTCCACCTTTTGATTTACCCATTGTGGTTCTTGTTGCTAAGAGCGAAAGGTAAAGGTTGATGGTCGGTGAATATTATTACTTTTGAAGTTCCGTACAAGCACATGCGCAAGCTCTGTAGGGCCCATACGATGGCTAACATTTCCTTCTCAATCGTAGCGTAATTTTCCGCTTCCGCTTTGTAGGTGATAGGCTTGCCGTCTTGTTCTAAGACTGCTCCGATAGCGTAGTTTGATGCATCGGTGGTTAAATGAAATTCTCTTTCGAAATTGGGGTGTCCTAGTATCGTTTGAGGTGAGCGTCCTCATGATTTTTTGAATGCGTCCAGTGCGCTGTTGTCAAATGTCACTTTTACTTTATTAGAAACATTTTTAGGGAGTCTGCCATTTTCTCCCCTAAGAAGAGTTGTAAGAGGTTTCGCTAATTTGGCATAATCGCGGATAAATCTTCTATAAAAGCTCGACATGCCCAGAAAAGAACGTAAGTCCTTGAGGCCGGTGGGCATGGGGAACTTTTCTATTGCCCTTACTTTTTCGAAATTGGTTTTTACGCCGTTTGCCGATATGGTAAAACTTAGAAAATCGACTTTGTTTTTGGTTTTGAAAAACTCAAATTTGTCAATTTGTATTTTCATATTCGGCTTGCCTAGGGTCGTGAAGATCATTTCTTGGTGTTTGGCGTGATCGTTCTCGGACTGACTAAAGACGATAATATCGTCGATGTAAACGTAGCATATTTTTCCAACGTGTTCCCTTAGAATGTCATCCGAGGCGCTCTGGAATATTGATGGGGAATTTTTCAGCCCAAATGGAAGTCTTCTTTTCTCCTGACGCATCGCTCTTTTTAGGGACCACCTATACGGGTGCATTGTACATCGACCGTGAAGGTCTTATAATGCCGTCGCGCAACAGCTGATGTAATTGTTTTTCTGCTTCTCCTCTTAGAGAAGCAGGGTAGGGATAATGCGTGCTATACACCTGAGAGTCCGATGTCGTTCTTATCTCGCCTAACACTTTCGTAGTGTAAGTCAGTTTTTCGTCTGGGTCTGCGAACAAGTCTGAGTGTGTTTGAGTGATACGAGCTATGAGATTTTCCTGTCTGTTTGACATGGATTCAGTTCGTACATAAATATTATTGACCGCTTGAGTTGCTAGTTGTTTTATTTTTTTTTTTCTATAGTTACCATTTATTATTCAAATATCGTTTTAAACGTCAATAACAGCGTTCAGCTGTTAAAGGGTTGTTGGGCTAACAAGCTTTTTATTAGCACTCAATAGCGACAAGTTAACAATGTTATAAAAATTCCTATTTTTCTTATAAATTTATGCAACCGGTTGATTAATTTATATGCTTATAGCGAGCGTATTGATTATGCAAATTATGCGAAAATGTAAAATTTTAAGCGAAGCGATAGATAAGAAATCCGATATAGCGAACGAGGCAAGAGTGAGTTGCGGCTAGCATTGGTGAGCTAGCCGCTTAAGACAAAGTGCAAAAGGTAAAAGAGAGAGATAACAGAAACTGCGATGAGCGCAAAGCGATAAGCGCTAGAAAGTTAGCAGCAAATAATATTGAGCTATTTTATGATATGCGAGAAGCGCCAAACAAATATAATAATGACATTGCTTGCCTCGTAGGGCAAGATGTAACTGAAATGTTAGGCAAACATAATACAAATTTAATTTTTAGCTGCTGAACCGAAAATATTCCCCCCATTGAACGATTGATTTTCAACAGGATCGTTAAGGGGAAGCAGATCCAGCTTATTAATTGCTCGTTTTATGATTCCAGTAGCTGTCTTGGGAACTTGAACGCGTGTGATGGCATCAGTTCCTTTGACCAATTCAACCACTCTGGCCAGCGGCCATTTCAAAGGAGGTAAGTTCTCGTCTTTGTCAAGAACGATGTCGTTGAGAGCCACACCAGGCTTCGGCGTCTGCCATTTGGAACGCTGTTGAAGGAGAATTAAATATTAATCTCGCCAGCGAGACCAAAAGACTTGGTGCATGTAGGACACTCGCTGCCAGCTATCCAGACGATTAAAATTGAGCTGTGTCACATCTGGTTCTGTGAACGTGGATTGCGGGCCACCAACCAAAAAATATTGTTTTGCTGTTTTTACTCCCGCCTCCCAAAGGCCAGCAAAGTGGGGGAGCGCGGTGGAATGAAGCGCCAGTCAATTGTGCCCGCCAAACAAAACTGGAGCACAGCCTCTTGATGACAGCTACTGAGGAAGAGATTTTTTAGCTCCAACAGCTCTTACTGAGCTGTATGGCGGTGTCGTGTAGACGGTTGCTTTTAATTGGGTCTCCAATGGGAATTTGATGGATGCGGAATTTAATGACTTCTCGTTGTCCATAACAACTAATTTCGGCATATCAAAGGCGATCATGACCTCACGAAGTGGGTGCTAAATGTCTTCAACTGCTTTTGATTTCAAAATTTTTATTTGAGCATCTTAGAAAGTTTTTCTATGGCGGTTAGGACAATGTTTCTTTCGGTAGTGTACAAATCTATATGAATAATTTGACCGGGGTAAGAGGGAATGGGTGTCGGTTGCAGCTCGCCTTTTGGCGGGTGCCTATCGTACTTGTTTTCCTTACAAGTTTCGCAGCTTTTTGCCATCGTTTCTATCTTACGTTTCATGTTGGAAAAAAATAATTTGCTAAAGAATTGAATTTTATTTTCTATTGCATTCCTGTGAGCCATGGTGGTTCCTTTATTATTATTTCTGTTCGTTCGACCTCAGAGGTGACATCTTCTACTTGTTTTTGCGTGTATAGTACTTTGTAGGTGCCGAAGTGTAGGGGTAGATATTCTGGATTTTTCCCATAATGCTTTCTGATGTGAAAAGTCCATTTACAATTTTTGGGTTAAGCCTTTAGTATCTGTATTAAGCTCGTTTGAATTAATAAAGATAAATTAAAAAAAAAAAAAAAGGTTCCATTGGCAGGGTTCGAACTCGGAACTGACCACATGTTTACTTTCCTTGGCAGCACTCGAACTCGCGGCAGACCGCACCACTTGCCACTGCCTCTATACAACAGCCACACTAATAATTGAGTCTTATTGAGACAAAAAACCAATTAAAATAGCACAGAAAACAATCGCAATGCTGTTGATATAATTCAAAGCAGACGCGCATGAATGTGTGTGTATACAGAACTGGAACTGCGTCGCAAGCACGTGCACAATCAAAATACCAAAAAAACAAAACAAAAATCGATCTTAATGAAATTTTCTACAGTATATTTTATTGTACCATAGAATATTTGTGTATTCTCAAACAGTCAACTGCATTTAAATTGTGGCTTAAATTGGTTGGCAACACAAGTTGGGTTATTAACTTGATTTATAGCTCTGGAGTGGTAGCGGGTAGGTAGCGATAGGTTTAAAATGAAAGATACTTGACATATATATAATACTCTAGAAGCAACATATAATGTTTGGTGACTCTAGCTCTAATTATTTACCCAATTAGCTCAAAAAGCAGGATGTCGATATCGATTGCTTGGAAACGGAGTAAGTTATCGATTATCGGAAACAAACACGATCTGCGCAGGCACTAGGAGCACCTACATCTAAAATTTCAACTCTCTACCTCTTATAGGTTCTGAGATCCTTGCGTTCATACATACGGACGGACGGACAGACGGACGGACGGGCAGACGGACGGACAGACGGACGGACAGACAGACGGACATGGCTAGATCGACTCGGCTATTGATGCTGATCAAGAATATATATACTTTATGGGGTAGGAGATGTTTCCTTTTGCCTGTTACATACATTTGCATTTTGCACAAATACAATATACCCTTTTTACCCATTTTCAATGGGTTCAGGGTATAAAAAAAAGTTAGTTCTTCAAAACGTTTATTCGAACTTCCATGACGGGTATGAGGTTATGTGACCAGCTATCGTCGCTATGTACCGTTGCACTTGTGCTATTTATTTGATGGTTTGGGGGATTTCTGGACAAAGCGTCCGCAACTACGTTTGAAGATCCTGGTTTGTGTCGTAGTTCATGATTGTACTCTTCAAGGTATCTTTTCCACCTTTTGATTTACCCACTGTGGTTCTTGTTGCTAAGAGCGAAAGTTAACGGTTGATGGTCGGTAAATATTATTACTTTTGAAGTTCCGTACAAGCACATGCGCAAGCATACGATGGCTAACATTTCCTTCTCAATCGTAGCGTAATTTTCCGCTTCCGCTTTGTAGGTGATAGGCTTGCCGTCTTGTTCTTAGACTGCTCCGATGCATGAAACTATGCATCGGTGGTTAAATGAAATTCTCTTTCGAAATTGGGGTGTCCTAGTATCGTTTGAGGTGAGCGTCCTCATGATTTTTTGAATGCGTCCAGTGCGCTGTTGTCAAATGTCACTTTTACTTTATTAGAAACATTTTTGGGGAGTCTGCCATTTTCTCCCCTAAGAAGAGTTGTAAGAGGTTTCGCTAATTTGGGATAATCGCGGATAAATCTTCTATAAAAGCTCGACATGCCCAGAAAAGAACGTAAGTCCTTGAGGCTGGTGGGCATGGGGAACTTTTCTATCGCCCTTACTTTTTCGAAATTGGTTTTTACACCGTTTGCCGATATGGTAAAACTTAGAAAATTTGGAATATTGATGGGGAATTTTTCAGCCCAAATGGAAGTCTTCTTTTCTCCTGACGCATCGCTCTTTTTAGGGACCACCTATACGGGTGCATTGTACATCGACCGTGAAGGTCTTATAATGCCGCATCAGCACATCAGCAACAGCTGATGTAATTGTTTTTCTGCTTCTCCTCTTAGAGAAGCAGGGTAGGGATAATGCGTGCTATACACCTGAGAGTCCGATGTCGTTCTTATCTCGCCTAACACTTTCGTGGTGTAAGTCAGTTTTTCGTCTGGGTCTGCGAACAAGTCTGAGTCTGTTTGAGTGATACGAGCTATGAGATTTTCCTGTCTGTTTGACATGGGTTCAGTTCTTACATAAATATTATTGACCGCTTGAGTTGCTAGTTGTTTTATTTTTTTTTTCTATAGTTACCATTTATTATTCAAATATCGTTTTAAACGTCAATAACAGCGCTCAGCTGTTAAAGGGTTGTTGGGCTAACAAGCTTTTTATTAGCACTCAATAGCGACAAGTTAACAATGTTATAAAAATTCCTATTTTTCTTATAAATTTATGCAACCGGTTGATTAATTTATATGCTTATAGCGAGCGTATTGATTATGCAAATTATGCGAAAATGTACAATTTTAAGCGAAGCAATAGATAAGAAATCCGATATAGCGAACGAGGCAAGAGTGAGTTGCGGCTAGCATTGGTGCGCTAGCTGCTGAACCGAATATATTCCCCCCATTGAACGATTGATTTTCAACAGGACGTGAAGGGGAAGCAGATCCAGCTTATTAGTTGCTCGTTTTATGATTCCAGTAGCTGTCTTGGGAACTGCAACGCGTGTGATGGCATCAGTTCCTTTGACCAATTCAACCACTCTGGCCAGCGGCCACTTCAAAGGAGGTAAGTTCTCGTCTTTGTCAAGAACGATGTCGTTGAGAGCCACACCGGGCTTCGGCGTCCGCCATTTGGAACGCTGTTGAAGAAAAATTAAATATTAATCTCGCCAGCGAGACCAAAAGACTTGGTGCATGTAGGACACTCGCTGCCAGCTATCCAGACAATTAAAATTGAGCTGTGTCACATCTGGTTCTGTGAACGTGGATTGCGGGCCACCAACCAAAAAATATTGTTTTGCTGTTTTTACTCCCGCCTCCCAAAGGCCAGCAAAGTGGGGGAGCTCGGTGGAATGAAGCACCAGTCAATTGTGGCCACCAAACAAAACTGGAGCAGAGCCTCTTGATGACAGCTACTGAGGAAGAGATTTTTTAGCTCCAACAGCTCTTACTGAGCTGTATGGCGGTGTCGTGTAGACGGTTGCTTTTAATTGGGTCTCCAATGGGAATTTGATGGATGCGGAATTTAATGACTTCTCGTTGTCCATAACAACTAATTTCGGCATATCAAAGGCGATCATGACCTCACGAAGTGGGTGCTAAATGTCTTCAGCTGCTTTTGATTTCAAAATTTTTATTTGAGCATCTTAGAAAGTTTTTCTATGGCGGTTAGGACAATGTTTCTTTCGGTAGTGTACAAATCTATATGAATAATTTGACCGGGCTATGAGGGAATAGGTGTCGGTTTCAGCCTTTTGGCGGGTGCCTATCGTACTTGTTTTCCTTACAAGTTTCGCAGCTTTTTGCCATCGTTTCTATCTTACGTTTCATGTTGGAAAAAAATAATTTGCTAAAGAATTGAATTTTATTTTCTATTGCATTCCTGTGAGCCATGGTGTGTTCCTTTATTATTATTTCTGTTCGTTCGACCTCAGAGGTGACATCTTCTACTTGTTTTTGCGTGTATAGTACTTTGTAGGTGCCGAAGTGTAGGGGTAGATATTCTGGATTTTTCCCATAATGCTTTCTGCTGTGAAAATTCCATTTACAATTTTTGGGTTAAGCCTTTAGTATCTGTATTAAGCTCGTTTGAATTAATAAAGATAAATTAAAAAAAAAAAAAGGTTCCATTGGCAGGGTTCGAACTCGGAACTGACCACATGTTTACTTTCCTTGGCAGCACTCGAACTCGCGGCAGACCGCACCACTTGCCACTGCCTCTATACAACAGCCACACTAATAATTGAGTCTTATTGAGACAAAAAACCAATTAAAATAGCACAGAAAACAATCGCAATGCTGTTGATATAATTCAAAGCAGACGCGCATGAATGTGTGTGTATACAGAACTGGAACTGCGTCGCAAGCACGTGCACAATCAAAATACCAAAAAAACAAAACAAAAATCGATCTTAATGAAATTTTCTACAGTATATTTTATTGTACCATAGAATATTTGTGTATTCTCAAACAGTCAACTGCATTTAAATTGTGGCTTAAATTGGTTGGCAACACAAGTTGGGTTATTAACTTGATTTATAGCTCTGGGGTGGTAGCGGGTAGGTGGCGATAGGTTTAAAATGAAAGATACTTGACATATATATAATATTCTAGAAGCAACATATCATGTTTGGTGACTCTAGCTCTAATTATTTACCCAATTTGCTCAAAAAACAGGATGTAGATATCGATTTTGATCGATTGCTTGGAAACGGAGTAAGATATCGATTATCGGAAACAAACTCGATCTGCGCAGGCACTAGGAGCACCTACATCTACAGACGGACGGACGGACAGACGGACGGACAGACAGACGGACATGGCTAGATCGACTCGGCTATTGATGCTGATCAAAAATATATATACTTTATGGGGTAGGAGATGTTTCCTTCTGCCTGTTACATACATTTGCATTTTGCACAAATACAATATACCCTTTTTACCCATTTTTAATGGGTTCAGGGTATAAAAAAAAGTTAGTTCTTCAAAACGTTTATTGGAACTTCCATGACGGGTATGAGGTTATGTGACCAGCTATCGTCGCTATGTACCGTTGCACTTGTGCTATTTATTTGATGGTTTGGGGGATTTCTGGACAAAGCGTCCGCAACTACGTTTGAAGATCCTGGCTTGTGTCGTAGTTCATGATTGTACTCTTCAAGGTATCTTTTCCACCTTTTGAGTTACCCACTGTGGTTCTTGTTGCTAAGAGCGAAAGTTAACGGTTGATGGTCGGTAAATATTATTACTTTTGAAGTTCCGTACAAGCACATGCGCAAGCTCTGTAGGGCCCATACGATGGCTAACATTTCCTTCTCAATCGTAGCGTAATTTTCCGCTTCCGCTTTGTAGGTGATAGGCTTTCCGTCTTGTTCTTAGACTGCTCCGATAGCGTAGTTTCATGCATCGGTGGTTAAATGAAATTCTCTTTCGAAATTGGGGTGTCCTAGTATCGTTTGACGTGAGCGTCCTCATGATTTTTTGAATGTGTCCAGTGCGCTGTTGTCAAATGTCACTTTTACTTTATTAGAAACATTTTTGGGGAGTCTGCCATTTTCTCCCCTAAGAAGAGTTGTAAGAGGTTTCGCTAATTTGGGATAATCGCGGATAAATCTTCTATAAAAGCTCGACATGCCCAGAAAAGAACGTAAGTCCTTGAGGCTGGTGGGCATGGGGAACTTTTCTATCGCCCTTACTTTTTCGAAATTGGTTTTTACGCCGTCTGCCGATATGGTAAAACTTAGAAAATTTGGAATATTGATGGGGAATTTTTCAGCCCAAATGGAAGTCTTCTTTTCTCCTGACGCATCGCTCTTTTTAGGGACCACCTATACGGGTGCATTGTACATCGACCGTGAAGGTCTTATAATGCCGTCGCGCAACAGCTGATGTAATTGTCCGATGTCGTTCTTATCTCGCCTAACACTTTCGTGGTGTAAGTCAGTTTTTCGTCTGGGTCTGCGAACAAGTCTGAGTCTGTTTGAGTGATACGAGCTATGAGATTTTCCTGTCTGTTTGACATGGGTTCAGTTCTTACATAAATATTATTGACCGCTTGAGTTGCTAGTTGTTTTATTTTTTTTTTCTATAGTTACCATTTATTATTCAAATATCGTTTTAAACGTCAATAACAGCGTTCAGCTGTTAAAGGGTTGTTGGGCTAACAAGCTTTTTATTAGCACTCAATAGCGACAAGTTAACAATGTTATAAAAATGCCTGTTTTTCTTATAAATTTATGCAACCGGTTGATTAATTTATATGCTTATAGCGATCGTCTTGATTATGCAAATTATGCGAAAATGTACAATTTTAAGCGAAGCAATAGATAAGAAATCCGATATAGCGAACGAGGCAAGAGTGAGTTGCGGCTAGCATTGGTGCGCTAGCTGCTGAACCGAATATATTCCCCCATTGAACGATTGATTTTCAACAGGACGTGAAGGGAAGCAGATCCAGCTTATTAGTTGCTCGTTTTATGATTCCAGTAGCTGTCTTGGGAACTGCAACGCGTGTGATGGCATCAGTTCCTTTGACCAATTCAACCACTCTGGCCAGCGGCCACTTCAAAGGAGGTAAGTTCTCGTCTTTGTCAAGAACGATGTCGTTGAGAGCCACACCGGGCTTCGGCGTCCGCCATTTGGAACGCTGTTGAAGAAGAATTAAATATTAATCTCGCCAGCGAGACCAAAAGACTTGGTGCATGTAGGACACTCGCTGCCAGCTATCCAGACAATTAAAATTGAGCTGTGTCACATCTGGTTCTGTGAACGTGAATTGCGGGCCACCAACCAAAAAATATTGTTTTGCTGATTTTTCTCCCGCCTCCCAAAGGCCAGCAAAGTGGGGGAGCGCGGTGGAATGAAGCGCCAGTCAATTGTGGCCGCCAAACAAAACTGGAGCACAGCCTCTTGATGACAGCTACTGAGGAAGAGATTTTTTAGCTCCAACAGCTCTTACTGAGCTGTATGGCGGTGTCGTGTAGACGGTTGCTTTTAATTGGTTCTCCAATAGGAATTTGATGGATGCGGAATTTAACGACTTCTCGTTGTCCATAACAACTAAATTCGGCATATCAAAGGCGATCATGACCTCACGAAGTGGGTGCTAAATGTCTTCAGCTGCTTTTGATTTCAAAATTTTTATTTGAGCATCTTAGAAAGTTTTTCTATGGCGGTTAGGACAATGTTTCTTTCGGTAGTGTACCAATCTATATGAATAATTTGACCAGGGTAAGAGGGAATGGGTGTCGGTTGCAGCTCGCCTTTTGGCGGGTGCCTATCGTACTTGTTTTCCTTACAAGTTTCGCAGCTTTTTGCCATCGTTTCTATCTTACGTTTCGTGTTGGAAAAAAATAGTTTGCTAAAGAATTAAATTTTATTTTCTATTGCATTCCTGTGAGCCATGGTGTGTTCTTTTATTATTATTTCTGTTCGTTCGACCTCAGAGGTGACATCTTCTACTTGTTTTTGCGTGTATAGTACTTTGTAGGTGCCGAAGTGTAGGGGTAGATATTCTGGATTTTTCCCATAATGCTTTCTGATGTGAAAAGTCCGTTTACAATTTTTGGGTTAAGCCTTTAGTATCTGTATTAAGCTCGTTTGAATTAATAAAGATAAATTAAAAAAAAAAAAGGTTCCATTGGCAGGGTTCGAACTCGGAACTGACCACATGTTTACTTTCCTTGGCAGCACTCGAACTCGCGGCAGACCGCACCACTTGCCACTGCCTCTACACAACAGCCACACTAATAATTGAGTCTTATTGAGACAAAAAACCAATTAAAATAGCACAGAAAACAATCGCAATGCTGTTGATATAATTCAAAGCAGACGCGCATGAATGTGTGTGTATACAGAACTGGAACTGCGTCGCAAGCACGTGCGCAGTCAAAATACCAAAAAAACAAAACAAAAATCGATTTTAATGAAATTTTCTACAGTATATTTTATTGTACCATAGAATATTTGTGTATTCTCAAACAGTCAACTGCATTTAAATTGTGGCTTAAATTGGTTGGCAACACAAGTTGGGTTATTAACTTGATTTATAGCTCTGGGGTGGTAGCGGGTAGGTAGCGATAGGTTTAAAATGAAAGATACTTGACATATATATAATATTCTAGAAGCAACATATCATGTTTGGTGACTCTAGCTCTAATTATTTACCCAATTTGCTCAAAAAACAGGATGTCGATATCGATTGCTTGGAAACGGAGTAAGTTATCGATTATCGGAAACAAACTCGATCTGCGCAGGCACTAGGAGCACCTACATCTAAAATTTCAACTCTCTACCTCTTATAGGTTCTGAGATCCTTGCGTTCATACACACGGACGGACGGACAGACGGACGGACGGACAGACGGACGGACAGACGGACGGACAGACAGACGGACATGGCTAGATCGACTCGGCAATTGATGCTGATCAAGAATATATATACTTTATGGGGTAGGAGATGCTTCCTTCTGCCTGTTGGTTGGTTTTTACGCCGTTTGCCGATATGGTAAAACATAGAAAATAGACTTCGGTTTTGAAAAACTCAAATTTGTCAATTTGTATTTTCATATTCGGCTTGCCTAGGGTCCTGAAGATCATTTCTTGGTGTTTGGCGTGATCGTTCTCGGACTGACTAAAGACGATAATATCGTCGATGTAAACGTAGCATATTTTCCCAACGTGTTCCCTTAGAAGGAAGTCTTCTTTTCTCCGGTCGCATCGCTCTTTTTAGGGACCACCTATACGGGTGCATTGTACATCGACCGTGAAGGTCTTATAATGCCGTCGCGCAACAGCTGATGTAATTGTTTTTCTGCTTCTCCTCTTAGAGAAGCAGGGTAGGGATAATGCGTGCTATACACCTGAGAGTCCGATGTCGTTCTTATCTCGCCTAACACTTTCGTGGTGTAAGTCAGTTTTTCGTCTGGGTCTGCGAACAAGTCTGAGTGTGTTTGAGTGATACGAGCTATGAGATTTTCCTGTCTGTTTGACGTGGGTTCAGTTCTTACATAAATATTATTGACCGCTTGAGTTGCTAGTTGTTTTATTTTTTTTTCTAGAGTTACCATTTATTATTCAAATATCGTTTTAAACGTCAATAACAGCGTTCAGCTGTTAAAGGGTTGTTGGGCTTTTTATTAGCACTCAATAGCGACAAGTTAACAATGTTATAAAAATGCCTATTTTTCTTATAAATTTATGCAACCGGTTGATTAATTTATATGCTTATAGCGAGCGTATTGATTATGCAAATTATGCGAAAATGTACAATTTTAAGCGAAGCGATAGATAAGAAATCCGATATAGCGAACGAGGCAAGAGTGAGTTGCGGCTAGCATTGGTGCGCTAGCTGCTGAACCGAATATATTCCCCCCATTGAACGATTGATTTTCAACAGAACGTTAAGGGGAAGCAGATCCAGCTTATTAGTTGCTCGTTTTATGATTCCAGTAGCTGTCTTGGGAACTGCAACGCGTGTGATGGCATCAGTTCCTTTGACCAATTCAACCACTCTGGCCAGCGGCCACTTCAAAGGAGGTAAGTTCTCGTCTTTGTCAAGAACGATGTCGTTGAGAGCCACACCGGGCTTCGGCGTCCGCCATTTGGAACGCTGTTGAAGAAAAATTAAATATTAATCTCGCCAGCGAGACCAAAAGACTTGGTGCATGTAGGACACTCGCTGCCAGCTATCCAGACAATTAAAATTGAGCTGTGTCACATCTGGTTCTGTGAACGTGAATTGCGGGCCACCAACCAAAAAATATTGTTTTGCATATTTTACTCCCGCCTCCCAAAGGCCAGCAAAGTGGGGGAGCGCGGTGGAATGAAGCGCCAGTCAATTGTGGCCACCAAACAAAACTGGAGCACAGCCTCTTGATGACAGCTACTGAGGAAGAGATTTTTTTAGCTCCAACAGCTCTTACTGAGCTGTATGGCGGTGTCGTGTAGACGGTTGCTTTTAATTGGTTCTCCAATAAGAATTTGATGGATGCGGAATTTAACGACTTCTCGTTGTCCATAACAACTAATTTCGGCATATCAAAGGCGATCATGACCTCACGAAGTGGGTGCTAAATGTCTTCAGCTACTTTTGATTTCAAAATTTTTATTTGAGCATCTTAGAAAGTTTTTCTATGGCGGTTAGGACAATGTTTCTTTCGGTAGTGTACAAATCTATATGAATAATTTGACCGGGCTATGAGGGAATAGGTGTCGGTTGCAGCTCGCCTTTTGGCGGGTGCCTATCGTACTTGTTTTCCTTACAAGTTTCGCAGCTTTTTGCCATCGTTTCTATCTTACGTTTCATGTTGGAAAAAAATAATTTGCTGAAGAATTGAATTTTATTTTCTATTGCATTCCTGTGAGCCATGGTGTGTTCTTTTATTATTATTTCTGTTCGTTCGACCTCAGAGGTGACATCTTCTACTTGTTTTTGCGTGTATAGTACTTTGTAGGTGCCGAAGTGTAGGGGTAGATATTCTGGATTTTTCCCATAATGCTTTCTGATGTGAAAAGTCCATTTACAATTTTTGGGTTAAGCGATGGTTTAAAATGAAAGATACTTGACATATATATAATATTCTAGAAGCAACATATCATGTTTGGTGACTCTAGCTCTAATTATTTACCCAATTTGCTCAAAAACAGGATGTCGATATCGATTTTGATCGATTGCTTGGAAACGGAGTAAGTTATCGATTATCGGAAACAAACTCGATCTGCGCAGGCACTAGGAGCACCTACATCTAAAATTTCAACTCTCTACCTCTTATAGGTTCTGAGATCCTTGCGTTCATACACACGGACGGACGGACAGACGGACGGACGGACAGACGGACGGACAGACGGACGGACAGACGGACGGACAGACGGACGGACAGACGGACGGACAGACAGACGGACATGGCTAGATCGACTCGGCTATTGATGCTGATCAAGAATATATATACTTTATGGGGTAGGAGATGCTTCCTTCTGCCTGTTGGTTGGTTTTTACGCCGTTTGCCGATATGGGAAAACTTAGAAAATCGACTTCGGTTTTGAAAAACTAAAATTTGTCAATTTGTATTTTCATATTCGGCTTGCCTAGGGTCGTGAAGATCATTTCTTGGTGTTTCGCGTGATCGTTCTCGGACTGACTAAAGACGATAATATCGTCGATGTAAACGTAGCATATTTTCCCAACGTGTTCCCT
>JAEIGF010000609.1:0-201325 GCA_018903485.1 Drosophila littoralis
TATTAGGTTTGGTCTTAATCTAGTTTCAAGATGCTGAGCAAATGCTTCAGCTTTTCTATATTAGTTTTACACCAGTTACTTTCTTTGTCCGGAGTATTTGTGTTAGTTTGTATTGTATGTTGTCTTACGGGTAAGTTTGGCATTGGTTGTCTTTTAATTTGCTTGGTGAACTTCCAAAGTTTTTGTATACTATATCGATCCTTAGGATCAATGGCTAGAAGTGATCTGTCAAGGCGTTGTGCTTTCCTATCTTGGAGTGCTTTTTTTGATTCGATTGGCTGTTAGCTTATGAGGTCTTTTGGCTGAGTTGTCTCTAAGGACTAGATGATTGTATTTGAAGTATCTTTTTACAATTAGCATATTTTGGATACGTCTATTTGGGGTATGGTATGTACGAAAACGGCTATTTGTTGGGAGATTTGGGGGCAAATTTGATGCATAGATAGCGGCTTGATGGATATTTCTGGTTAGGATGTCGACTGCATCGTTTATGTCTTGACCACTTGTTATCTCAGTGTTGAGATGAATGCTTTGATTTAGCCAGTGATGGAATTTTTTGATATTAGAGTTTGGTGCTAAAATTGGTTTCTTGTGGGAGACAATCATTGGTTTATTTAGTAGGTGGATACGAAGTGGAAGGTGATCTGAGTCTAGATCTAGTGAGGATTCAATTTGTAGACGATTGTGTTGTATGCCACAATAGATGGCGAAATCAATGGCTGAGGGTTTTTTTCTATGGTCATGGGGATAGTGAGTGGGTGAGCCAGTGGCCAAGATATTGTAGTTATGTGTCCTGATACAGTTTATGAGTTCATTGCCTCGATTACAGGCACGATTGTTGCCCCACCATCTGTGTTTGGCATTCCAATCACCAGCTATTATGAATTTTGGTTCAAAGAGTTTAAATATAGTTTCAAAAGCTTTGGAAGTAAGGCCCTTTAGTGGCGGGCAGTAAATGGCAGCTATATTAATTAGCGGTTGGTCTTTGAGGGTGACACTGATTGGGGTACATTGTATGGCCTGTGTGATTATTGTTGGGAGGGCAATGTGCTCAATATTTCTATTGACTATAATAGCAGAGCCTCCTCTTCTCCGATTGGTTGGATGGTTGGCTATGTATAGGTCGTATCCTTCAATTGTTATGGTATCTATGTCCGTGTCAATTAGATGGGTTTCTGATATTAGGACTATATCGATGCTATTTTGGTGAATGTGGGCTTCTAGTTCAGAGATTTTGTTTGAGATTCCAGCTGCGTTCCAGCTGATGATTCTGAGATCATGGTTTTGTATATTATTGGACATAGTGCTTGTGAATTTGTATTTTAGTGATTCTATCCAAGATTGTGGGTTTGTGTGTTTGGGGGAAGAGTATATATGTAATAGGGTTTGCTAGAGAAAAATTTGGATTTTATAATTGCGGTTGCATGTGGATGATAAGGATTGTAAGATATTTGAGGTAAGTTGTTTGGATATTTTGCTTACAGGTGAGTATAGTGTATAAGGTTTTTTTTTTTTTTTTGTTTTGTTTTTTTTGGCTTATATGGCAGCTGTTTATTTCTTTATGAATTGGGTAAGTAACACTGGTGAGTAATACATTGTTATATAGTGTAAGATAATATAATGTAAGGTATTGTAATGAGTATTGTATTTGAGTATTTATGTATGTTTAAGAAAATTAAAATTGTAAATAAACGTTTTTTAAAATTAGGATTAAAATTTAGATTGTAGAAATAAAATTTATAAGTGCGTTTTGGGATTGTTCAGGACGCCTGTAATTGTTTATTTATTCAATTCATTTTAGTAAGCCCCATGTGTGCAATGTTTTGGATTATTTCATTTTCTTTTTTTTTTTTTTTTTTTTTTTTTTTGTTATGGTTTATTTGTTATTATTTGGTTTTTATTTTGTTATTGGCTGTGATTTTGGTTTTGGTCCCGGTTTTGCTGGTAGTGTTTCCTTTGATTCATTATGATTTCCTTTCCAGCTTCCTGTATGACATAAGTTTGGTTTGCTGTGCTCATTGGTATGTAGTTTTGAGCAATGGGCACACTATATCCTAATTGTGCTGGCCAAGGAGCACCGTATTGGTATGTTGGGACATATGGGCTTATGTTGTCTCTGTTTGGTATTGTCAGTGGGCTGTATTGTGCAGTCTGCCTTTCTGGCTGGTTGTAAGTGATGCTGGTCATAGCGTTCCTGTAAATGGGTTCATTGGTCCAGTTAAGGGATTCCAGTGCTTGCGTGGCTCGCTTTGTGAAGCTATTGGAGTGCTTTTTGAGTACCTCTCTATAGATTGGGCAGCCTTTGTAGGTGGCAACATGGTTATCTCCACAGTTAGCACATTTGCCATTTACATGTCTTGGCTTGGTGCATTCACTGGATGGGTGAGATCCAGCACATTTGAAGCAAGTGGGGGTTTTGTACTTGCAGTTTTCATAGAGGTGTCCGAAGCGTTGGCAATTATGGCATTGCTGTATTTTATTGGGGCGAGTTGGCTGTTCAATTTGAACTTTGTATGTTCCTAGTGTGGTGATTTTAAGGATGTCCTTGTTGTTGTTGCTAGCAGTATGGTCTGTTAGCAGGTCCACTTTGAAGGAGTTAGTTGGGGATTTGGAGATATATCCAATTATGTTGTTTACATGACATGCAGTGTAGCCTAGTGCAGCCAGTTGTTCTATGATCCAATTATGGGGTGTGGACGAGTGTAATCCTTTTATAATGATTTTATATTTGGATTCAGTTTTGTTGTGGGTGCGAGCATTGCAGTTGAGTTCTGCAAAGAGCTCTAGCAATTCCTTTTGCTTTTTGATTGTTTTGCATTCAAAGATTATTCCTTTTCCAGCATTGGCAAGGTAAAGGATCCTATTCCAATGGTGTCTATTGCCTTTTGGATTAGTTCATTGGCATCCTTAGTTTCTGGTACCAGTACTCGGTATGGTTTTTGTTCGTTTGGGGGCTGAATTTTCGTTGGATTCTACTTGGTTGTTGCCTTCATCAGATATTATGGATACTTCTACTTCATTGTCTGTGTCTGAGTTTGAGTTAATACTTGGACTATTGTTAGTTGTTGTTAGTTTGGATATATTGATGTTGTTTTCGTTGTCCATGCCTTGGGTGGCTGGGCTTCTGGTGACTGGCGTCGATTTTGTTATTGTTTTATATATTTGAGATTGTTGTTGTATTTCCTCAAGCACCTTTTGAGCCTGGTCAGAATTTGGTGGACATATTTGCTTGTTTGCAATTATGGTGGCCTTTTCTGGTGGCGAGCTTGTGGGGGTTATTTCTTTGTCCTTGTTTTTGGCAGGCGTAGATTTCCTTTTTATTTGTTTGCTCATTTTGGCTGGAGCTGTTTTTGAGAAGAGATTGGGGGAAAAAAAGAATAGGAAAGATAATAACTGGTAAGTTGTGATTGTTTTGTTGGTGTTGGGTATGCGTAACGGTTGTAGGCATCAGGTTGGCGGATGCTGTAAGAGAAGTGGGCTCTAGTGTGCTTAAAGGAAAGACTGATTTGGTTTTAAGTTATAATATATATGTATATGTGTTTATTTATTCATTATTTATTCATTATTTCATTTTGTTTCTTAGTTCTTACAGGTAAGTATTTGTTACGGTTAAGTATTTGTTAATTTACTTATATGTGTATTTTGATGTTTAGTTGGTTAATTGTTGGTTCGTTTGTTTATTTCTTTATTAAGGTATTTGATCAGGATTTCCTCTTTTCTTTCACTTTGCTCATAAAGTTGCATTGCTGTCAGGTATTCCATTATGGATTTTGCGTCTATGAGTTCTCTGGTAGGTGTATTTTTGGGTCTTAGTGAGAACGTGTGTGTAGTGGTGTTGTCCTCTGGTTTGTGTTCCTGTGTTTCTGGTGAGTTGGGCGGAGACTCATAATTTTGTAGCGCTTCCTTATAGCTTGGGCATCCTTGATAAGTGGCAATATGGTTTCCACCGCAGTTTGAGCATTTGCCTTCAATGTGTCTGGGTTTTGGGCATTCTGTTGAGTGGTGTTTACCTGCGCATTTGTAGCAGATGAATTCTCGGCTTCTGCATTCTTCAATTTTGTGGTTGAATTTCTGGCAATTGTGGCATTGGTTTATGGCGATGGTGTGTGGGATGCATTTTTCAATTTTTACAATGTATGTGCCTATTCTGTTGATGTCCATTATTTCGTCGTTGTTGGGTTTGTGTTCGAGGTCGACTCGAAATGAATTTGTTGGGGCCTGCGATGTTTGGCCAATTATGTTTTTGGCATATAAAACTGTATGTCCGTGTGCTGCAAGCTTGCACTGGGTGGTGGGATGGAGCCCCTTAATAATGATCCTGTATCTTTTTGGCTCCTGCAGGCTGTTTATGACATACGTGCTGCTATATAATTTGGTGCAGAATGTTAATAGGGCCTTGTGATTTGCCATGGTATCGCATTGGAATCTTATGCCGTCGTTTTTGGTGGTAGTGGTGTGGAAACTAGTTTCACCCACTTCTATTTCTGCCATTCTTATGAGTTTGCCCGCGTTTTTAACATTTGGAACTGTTATATATGGTGTTGGGGTGTTTTGGTCGCCGGTTGCGCTCATGTTGGCTGAGCTGTTTAATTGATTTTAAGTTGAGTGCATCCGAGCACAATATATGTCAGCAGTGGAATGAAATTCCTCCGTGACTTGCTTTATTCTTTTCCATTACTTTCACTTTAGCAACATATAAGAACATTATTTGGCAACATTGTATCCTAACTCTATAAACATGTTGTTAGGCACATATAATGTGTCTGTATTAAACTTACGTACTAAATACAATAAATACTTATACTAAAATACTAAAAGACTAAATGTACTAATTCCCTAATAATACTAAATTTGCTTTAACAACTAAAAACTGACAGTGTGGTAACACTGTATAGGTGGCAACGCTACGCAACATACAGTTAGATTTGACTCCATATGATCTGCGTATACATTTTTTTCCGTCGCAACGTGGAGATCGAAAACTTTTCATCAGAGGTAAGTCGCATTTTTGCAAACATAAATTGATTTTCTAACATATAACTAATTATAAATATTTCTTTTTACAGATTTTTTATCAAATTGTTATTAAGTTTAATGATTGCGCTTAAAGGACGCGCTTTTCTATGCGCCAGACGCCGCCAGCCATGGGCAGGCCGCCACACAGGCGCCGACGCGTGCATTTGCTGATGCGCAATAAGCCTCGCATAGGCATTTGACCGCATCCAACGACGCCTCCGCTGGCTTATTGAATTGTGCTGCCGTTTCAAATGGACACCACTATGCAAACAGGAGTCGCTGCATATAAGAGTTTCGTGCACATGGTGTGCATTTTGGATTCCATATGGGCCGCGTTCAGTCAACCAGCTTGGACATCTTCGAGGCCGGAGCATGGCCATTGACCATTGCTGTTCCATCTGCAGGGGCGCCCGCACAAGTTCCGCGTGTGCTGGGAGGCAGGTACGTGCTCTTTTCCTTCCTTGCGGAGCCCGTCTAAATTGACATTTTCTTTTTTCAGGTATGGCTGCTGTGAAAAACATCGGATATGGCCCGGCCTTTGCCAGTGCCTCCTGGCCGATACGCTGCTGCTGCCACTGCCACTTGTCAGGCAGCAGCTCATCTAGGAGCGGCCCTTGCAGTCGCCTCCGAATTGACGCCATTTGGTAAGTGCATCTACGTTTTGCAGACAGCATTAAATTCTCGTCCTTTCGCTTTACAGGCGTCGATTTTCGTTGCTGCAGCTCATGCTCAGCCGTCAATAGCGGCCTTGATGGCCCAGGCTGCCCCTGCACAGGCACCAGCTGCATTTCCAGCTCCTCCAAGGGGCCAGGCTCCATCAGCTGCTGCATCGTTGGACATCTGTCTACCTGGCGCTCCACAATGAGCAATGTGTCTTCAACTGTGCTTATCTTTAGGTCGTTGTGTATTGTGCTATTTCTGGTAAGTGGTGGGGGGTTCGCGATGGTTCGTAGGGTAATATTTTGAAATGTAGTGACTTTATTGATCTGAGTTTCACTGGTGAGTGCACCCCAGACTGGCAGAGCGTAATGCCATATTGGGGCTATTAATTGTTTATACAAAAGGGTTTTGCAATTTAATGTGAGTTTGCTTTGGTTATTTATCAGCCAGTCGAGTTGGGCTCTTCTGGCTTTGAGTTTGGTTGTAAGGGCTGCAATATGTTTGCAGAAGTTTAATTTCTTATCCAAATTTACGCCCAGATAGGGATGGGAGTCTTTGGAGATAATGGGTTGGCCTAAGATTTTTGGCGAAATTATGGGTAGTATGAGTTCATAATTTTCTTTTAAATGGAATAGTATGTGTGCCGTTTTGCTGGCATTTATTTTTATACACCATTTATTGGTCCATTTTTCTAGGGTCTCAAGCATTATGTTAACTTGCTCAATGGCAGTTATAGCCGATTCGTTGGCAAACATGACGACAGTGTCATCGGCATAGGTTGCAAGTAAGGCTGCTGAGTTGCGTGGGATATTGGTGTAGACTTTATCTGGGGTAGGCATGTCTGCTGTATAAATGGTGTACAGAATTGGTCCCAAAACGCTACCTTGTGGCACTCCGGCCGAAATTGTTTTTGGGGTCGATCTGGCACCTTCATGGCATTCAACCATGAAAGTTCTATTTGAAAGATAGTGTCTAATGACTGCATAAAGCGCATGAGGAATTAGTGGTTTGAGTTTGAAAAGTAGTCCTGGATGCCAGACACGATCAAAGGCCTCTTGTATGTCAATAAAGACAGCTGAACAGAATTGATTTCTTTCATAAGCTCTAAGTATAAATTGGGTGACTCTTGCCAATTGTTGCTCAGTGCTATGCTCGTAGCGAAATCCGAATTGGTGACTTGGTATATAGCATGTGAAGGTTTTGGTTTTGAACATGCGGCTTAAAAGTAGTTTTTCTAGAATTTTTGACAGGCCAGAAAGTAGGCTAATAGGTCTATATGAGGCAAGTTGCTCAGTTGGTTTACACGGTTTGGGTCTCATTGTGACAACAGCCATTTTCCATTGTTGTGGAAAATGGCCGAGTCGAAGTGAGTTGTTAAAAATTAATATAAGGTATATTAGGGCAGAGTCTGGTAGTGCTTTGATTGTATAGTTGTCAATTCTGTCTAGTCCTGGGGCTTTGTTATTTGGGAGTTTCTTGATTTGGGTTTTAACTTCAGCTAGCGTAATTGGTTTGAATATGGGGTTGTTAGGCATTTGCTGGAGTTTCTGATATTAGGACTATATCGATGCTATTTTGGTGAATGTGGGCTTCTAGTTCAGAGATTTTGTTTGAGATTCTAGCTGCGTTCCAGCTGATGATTCTGAGATCATGGTTTTGTATATTATTGGACATAGTGCTTGTGAATTTGTATTTTAGTGATTCTATCCAAGATTGTGGGTTTGTGTGTTTGGGGGAAGAGTATATATGTAATAGGGTTTGCTAGAGAAAAATTTGGATTTTATAATTGCGGTTGCATGTGGATGATAAGGATTGTAAGATATTTGAGGTAAGTTGTTTGGATATTTTGCTTACAGGTGAGTATAGTGTATAAGGTTTTTTTTTTTTTTTTTTGTTTTGTTTTTTTTTTTTTTTTTTGGCTTATATGGCAGCTGTTTATTTCTTTATGAATTGGGTAAGTAACACTGGTGAGTAATACATTGTTATATAGTGTAAGATAATATAATGTAAGGTATTGTAATGAGTATTGTATTTGAGTATTTATGTATGTTTAAGAAAATTAAAATTGTAAATAAACGTTTTTTAAAATTAGGATTAAAATTTAGATTGTAGAAATAAAATTTATAAGTGCGTTTTGGGATTGTTCAGGACGCCTGTAATTGTTTATTTATTCAATTCATTTTAGTAAGCCCCATGTGTGCAATGTTTTGGATTATTTCATTTTCTTTTTTTTTTTTTTTTTTTTTTTTTTTTGTTATGGTTTATTTGTTATTATTTGGTTTTTATTTTGTTATTGGCTGTGATTTTGGTTTTGGTCCCGGTTTTGCTGGTAGTGTTTCCTTTGATTCATTATGATTTCCTTTCCAGCTTCCTGTATGACATAAGTTTGGTTTGCTGTGCTCATTGGTATGTAGTTTTGAGCAATGGGCACACTATATCCTAATTGTGCTGGCCAAGGAGCACCGTATTGGTATGTTGGGACATATGGGCTTATGTTGTCTCTGTTTGGTATTGTCAGTGGGCTGTATTGTGCAGTCTGCCTTTCTGGCTGGTTGTAAGTGATGCTGGTCATAGCGTTCCTGTAAATGGGTTCATTGGTCCAGTTAAGGGATTCCAGTGCTTGCGTGGCTCGCTTTGTGAAGCTATTGGAGTGCTTTTTGAGTACCTCTCTATAGATTGGGCAGCCTTTGTAGGTGGCAACATGGTTATCTCCACAGTTAGCACATTTGCCATTTACATGTCTTGGCTTGGTGCATTCACTGGATGGGTGAGATCCAGCACATTTGAAGCAAGTGGGGGTTTTGTACTTGCAGTTTTCATAGAGGTGTCCGAAGCGTTGGCAATTATGGCATTGCTGTATTTTATTGGGGCGAGCTGGCTGTTCAATTTGAACTTTGTATGTTCCTAGTGTGGTGATTTTAAGGATGTCCTTGTTGTTGTTGCTAGCATTATGGTCTGTTAGCAGGTCCACTTTGAAGGAGTTAGTTGGGGATTTGGAGATATATCCAATTATGTTGTTTACATGACATGCAGTGTAGCCTAGTGCAGCCAGTTGTTCTATGATCCAATTATGGGGTGTGGACGAGTGTAATCCTTTTATAATGATTTTATATTTGGATTCAGTTTTGTTGTGGGTGCGAGCATTGCAGTTGAGTTCTGCAAAGAGCTCTAGCAATTCCTTTTGCTTTTTGATTGTTTTGCATTCAAAGATTATTCCTTTTCCAGCATTGGCAAGGTAAAGGATCCTATTCCAATGGTGTCTATTGCCTTTTGGATTAGTTCATTGGCATCCTTAGTTTCTGGTACCAGTACTCGGTATGGTTTTTGTTCGTTTGGGGCTGAATTTTCGTTGGATTCTACTTGGTTGTTGCCTTCATCAGATATTATGGATACTTCTACTTCATTGTCTGTGTCTGAGTTTGAGTTAATACTTGGACTATTGTTAGTTGTTGTTAGTTTGGATATATTGATGTTGTTTTCGTTGTCCAGGCCTTGGGTGGCTGGGCTTCTGGTGACTGGCGTCGATTTTGTTATTGTTTTATATATTTGAGATTGTTGTTGTATTTCCTCAAGCACCTTTTGAGCCTGGTCAGAATTTGGTGGACATATTTGCTTGTTTGCAATTATGGTGGCCTTTTCTGGTGGCGAGCTTGTGGGGGTTATTTCTTTGTCCTTGTTTTTGGCAGGCGTAGATTTCCTTTTTATTTGTTTGCTCATTTTGGCTGGAGCTGTTTTTGAGAAGAGATTGGGGGAAAAAAAGAATAGGAAAGATAATAACTGGTAAGTTGTGATTGTTTTGTTGGTGTTGGGTATGCGTAACGGTTGTAGGCATCAGGTTGGCGGATGCTGTAAGAGAAGTGGGCTCTAGTGTGCTTAAAGGAAAGACTGATTTGGTTTTAAGTTATAATATATATGTATATGTGTTTATTTATTCATTATTTATTCATTATTTCATTTTGTTTCTTAGTTCTTACAGGTAAGTATTTGTTACGGTTAAGTATTTGTTAATTTACTTATATGTGTATTTTGATGTTTAGTTGGTTAATTGTTGGTTCGTTTGTTTATTTCTTTATTAAGGTATTTGATCAGGATTTCCTCTTTTCTTTCACTTTGCTCATAAAGTTGCATTGCTGTCAGGTATTCCATTATGGATTTTGCGTCTATGAGTTCTCTGGTAGGTGTATTTTTGGGTCTTAGTGAGAACGTGTGTGTAGTGGTGTTGTCCTCTGGTTTGTGTTCCTGTGTTTCTGGTGAGTTGGGCGGAGACTCATAATTTTGTAGCGCTTCCTTATAGCTTGGGCATCCTTGATAAGTGGCAATATGGTTTCCACCGCAGTTTGAGCATTTGCCTTCAATGTGTCTGGGTTTTGGGCATTCTGTTGAGTGGTGTTTACCTGCGCATTTGTAGCAGATGAATTCTCGGCTTCTGCATTCTTCAATTTTGTGGTTGAATTTCTGGCAATTGTGGCATTGGTTTATGGCGATGGTGTGTGGGATGCATTTTTCAATTTTTACAATGTATGTGCCTATTCTGTTGATGTCCATTATTTCGTCGTTGTTGGGTTTGTGTTCGAGGTCGACTCGAAATGAATTTGTTGGGGCCTGCGATGTTTGGCCAATTATGTTTTTGGCATATAAAACTGTATGTCCGTGTGCTGCAAGCTTGCACTTGGGTGGTGGGATGGAGCCCCTTAATAATGATCCTGTATCTTTTTGGCTCCTGCAGGCTGTTTATGACATACGTGCTGCTATATAATTTGGTGCAGAATGTTAATAGGGCCTTGTGATTTGCCATGGTATCGCATTGGAATCTTATGCCGTCGTTTTTGGTGGTAGTGGTGTGGAAACTAGTTTCACCCACTTCTATTTCTGCCATTCTTATGAGTTTGCCCGCGTTTTTAACATTTGGAACTGTTATATATGGTGTTGGGGTGTTTTGGTCGCCGGTTGCGCTCATGTTGGCTGAGCTGTTTAATTGATTTTAAGTTGAGTGCATCCGAGCACAATATATGTCAGCAGTGGAATGAAATTCCTCCGTGACTTGCTTTATTCTTTTCCATTACTTTCACTTTAGCAACATATAAGAACATTATTTGGCAACATTGTATCCTAACTCTATAAACATGTTGTTAGGCACATATAATGTGTCTGTATTAAACTTACGTACTAAATACAATAAATACTTATACTAAAATACTAAAAGACTAAATGTACTAATTCCCTAATAATACTAAATTTGCTTTAACAACTAAAAACTGACAGTGTGGTAACACTGTATAGGTGGCAACGCTACGCAACATACAGTTAGATTTGACTCCATATGATCTGCGTATACATTTTTTTCCGTCGCAACGTGGAGATCGAAAACTTTTCATCAGAGGTAAGTCGCATTTTTGCAAACATAAATTGATTTTCTAACATATAACTAATTATAAATATTTCTTTTTACAGATTTTTTATCAAATTGTTATTAAGTTTAATGATTGCGCTTAAAGGACGCGCTTTTCTATGCGCCAGACGCCGCCAGCCATGTGCAGGCCGCCACACAGGCGCCGACGCGTGCATTTGCTGATGCGCAATAAGCCTCGCATAGGCATTTGACCGCATCCAACGACGCCTCCGCTGGCTTATTGAATTGTGCTGCCGTTTCAAATGGACACCACTATGCAAACAGGAGTCGCTGCATATAAGAGTTTCGTGCACATGGTGTGCATTTTGGATTCCATATGGGCCGCGTTCAGTCAACCAGCTTGGACATCTTCGAGGCCGGAGCATGGCCATTGACCATTGCTGTTCCATCTGCAGGGGCGCCCGCACAAGTTCCGCGTGTGCTGGGAGGCAGGTACGTGCTCTTTTCCTTCCTTGCGGAGCCCGTCTAAATTGACATTTTCTTTTTCAGGTATGGCTGCTGTGAAAAACATCGGATATGGCCCGGCCTTTGCCAGTGCCTCCTGGCCGATACGCTGCTGCTGCCACTGCCACTTGTCAGGCAGCAGCTCATCTAGGAGCGGCCCTTGCAGTCGCCTCCGAATTGACGCCATTTGGTAAGTGCATCTACGTTTTGCAGACAGCATTAAATTCTCGTCCTTTCGCTTTACAGGCGTCGATTTTCGTTGCTGCAGCTCATGCTCAGCCGTCAATAGCGGCCTTGATGGCCCAGGCTGCCCCTGCACAGGCACCAGCTGCATTTCCAGCTCCTCCAAGGGGCCAGGCTCCATCAGCTGCTGCATCGTTGGACATCTGTCTACCTGGCGCTCCACAATGAGCAATGTGTCTTCAACTGTGCTTATCTTTAGGTCGTTGTGTATTGTGCTATTTCTGGTAAGTGGTGGGGGTTCGCGATGGTTCGTAGGGTAATATTTTGAAATGTAGTGACTTTATTGATCTGAGTTTCACTGGTGAGTGCACCCCAGACTGGCAGAGCGTAATGCCATATTGGGGCTATTAATTGTTTATACAAAAGGGTTTTGCAATTTAATGTGAGTTTGCTTTGGTTATTTATCAGCCAGTCGAGTTGGGCTCTTCTGGCTTTGAGTTTGGTTGTAAGGGCTGCAATATGCTTGCAGAAGTTTAATTTCTTATCCAAATTTACGCCCAGATAGGGATGGGAGTCTTTGGAGATAATGGGTTGGCCTAAGATTTTTGGCGAAATTATGGGTAGTATGAGTTCATAATTTTCTTTTAAATGGAATAGTATGTGTGCCGTTTTGCTGGCATTTATTTTTATACACCATTTATTGGTCCATTTTTCTAGGGTCTCAAGCATTATGTTAACTTGCTCAATGGCAGTTATAGCCGATTCGTTGGCAAACATGACGACAGTGTCATCGGCATAGGTTGCAAGTAAGGCTGCTGAGTTGCGTGGGATATTGGTGTAGACTTTATCTGGGGTAGGCATGTCTGCTGTATAAATGGTGTACAGAATTGGTCCCAAAACGCTACCTTGTGGCACTCCGGCCGAAATTGTTTTTGGGGTCGATCTGGCACCTTCATGGCATTCAACCATGAAAGTTCTATTTGAAAGATAGTGTCTAATGACTGCATAAAGCGCATGAGGAATTAGTGGTTTGAGTTTGAAAAGTAGTCCTGGATGCCAGACACGATCAAAGGCCTCTTGTATGTCAATAAAGACAGCTGAACAGAATTGATTTCTTTCATAAGCTCTAAGTATAAATTGGGTGACTCTTGCCAATTGTTGCTCAGTGCTATGCTCGTAGCGAAATCCGAATTGGTGACTTGGTATATAGCATGTGAAGGTTTTGGTTTTGAACATGCGGCTTAAAAGTAGTTTTTCTAGAATTTTTGACAGGCCAGAAAGTAGGCTAATAGGTCTATATGAGGCAAGTTGCTCAGTTGGTTTACACGGTTTGGGTCTCATTGTGACAACAGCCATTTTCCATTGTTGTGGAAAATGGCCGAGTCGAAGTGAGTTGTTAAAAATTAATATAAGGTATATTAGGGCAGAGTCTGGTAGTGCTTTGATTGTATAGTTGTCAATTCTGTCTAGTCCTGGGGCTTTGTTATTTGGGAGTTTCTTGATTTGGGTTTTAACTTCAGCTAGCGTAATTGGTTTGAATATGGGGTTGTTAGGCATTTGCTGGAGTGTAATTTGATTTTCAATGAAAGATCTTTCTTCTGAGCTATTTATTAGGTTTGGTCTGAATCTAGTTTCAAGATGCTGAGCAAATGCTTCAGCTTTTTCTATATTAGTTTTACACCAGTTACTTTCTTTGTCCGGAGTATTTGTGTTAGTTTGTATTGTATGTTGTCTTAAGGGTAAGTTTGGCATTGGTTGTCTTTTAATTTGCTTGGTGAACTTCCAAAGTTTTTGTATACTATATCGATCCTTAGGATCAATGGCTAGAAGTGATCTGTCAAGGCGTTGTGCTTTCCTATCTTGGAGTGCTTTTTTGATTCGATTGGCTGTTAGCTTATGAGGTCTTTTGGCTGAGTTGTCTCTAAGGACTAGATGATTGTATTTAAAGTATCTTTTTACAATTAGCATATTTTGGATACGTCTATTTGGGGTATGGTATGTACGAAAACGGCTATTTGTTGGGAGATTTGGGGGCAAATTTGATGCATAGATAGCGGCTTGATGGATATTTCTGGTTAGGATGTCGACTGCATCGTTTATGTCTTGACCACTTGTTATCTCAGTGTTGAGATGAATGCTTTGATTTAGCCAGTGATGGAATTTTTTGATATTAGAGTTTGGTGCTAAAATTGGTTTCTTGTGGGAGACAATCATTGGTTTATTTAGTAGGTGGATACGAAGTGGAAGGTGATCTGAGTCTAGATCTAGTGAGGATTCAATTTGTAGACGATTGTGTTGTATGCCACAATAGATGGCGAAATCAATGGCTGAGGGGTTTTTTCGATGGTCATGGGGATAGTGAGTGGGTGAGCCAGTGGCCAAGATATTGTAGTTATGTGTCCTGATACAGTTTATGAGTTCATTGCCTCGATTACAGGCACGATTGTTGCCCCACCATCTGTGTTTGGCATTCCAATCACCAGCTATTATGAATTTTGGTTCAAAGAGTTTAAATATAGTTTCAAAAGCTTTGGAAGTAAGGCCCTTTAGTGGCGGGCAGTAAATGGCAGCTATATTAATTAGCGGTTGGTCTTTGAGGGTGACACTGATTGGGGTACATTGTATGGCCTGTGTGATTATTGTTGGGAGGGCAATGTGCTCAATATTTCTATTGACTATAATAGCAGAGCCTCCTCTTCTCCGATTGGTTGGATGGTTGGCTATGTATAGGTCGTATCCTTCAATTGTTATGGTATCTATGTCCGTGTCAATTAGATGGGTTTCTGATATTAGGACTATATCAATGCTATTTTGGTGAATGTGGGCTTCTAGTTCAGAGATTTTGTTTGAGATTCCAGCTGCGTTCCAGCTGATGATTCTGAGATCATGGTTTTGTATATTATTGGACATAGTGCTTGTGAATTTGTATTTTAGTGATTCTATCCAAGATTGTGGGTTTGTCTGTTTGGGGGAAGAGTATATATGTAATAGGGTTTGCTAGAGAAAAATTAGGATTTTATAATTGCGGTTGTATGTGGATGATAAGGATTGTAAGATATTTGAGGTAAGTTGTTTGGATATTTTGCTTACAGGTGAGTATGGTGTATAAGGTTTTTTTTTTTTTTTTTGTTTTGTTTTTTTTGGCTTATATGGCAGCTGTTTATTTCTTTATGAATTGGGTAAGTAACACTGGTGAGTAATACATTGTTATATAGTGTAAGATAATATAATGTAAGGTATTGTAATGAGTATTGTATTTGAGTATTTATGTATGTTTAAGAAAATTAAAATTGTAAATTGAAAATTAACGTTTTAAAATTAGGATTAAAATTTAGATTGTAGAAATAAAATATATAAGTGCGTTTTGGGATTGTTCAGGACGCCTGTAATTGCTTATTTATTCAATTCATTTTAGTAAGCCCCATGTGTGCAATGTTTTGGATTATTTCATTGCCTTTTTATTTATTTTTTTTTTTTTATTATTGGCTGTGATTTTGGTTTTGGAGTCTTTGGAGATAATGGGTTGGCCTAAGATTTTTGGCGAAATTATGGGTAGTATGAGTTCATAGTTTTCTTTTAAATGGAATAGTATGTGTGCCGTTTTGCTGGCATTTATTTTTATACACCATTTATTGGTCCATTTTTCTAGGGTCTCAAGCATTATGTTAACTTGCTCAATGGCAGTTATAGCCGATTCGTTGGCAAACATGACGACAGTGTCATCGGCATAGGTTGCAAGTAAGGCTGCTGAGTTGCGTGGGATATTGGTGTAGACTTTATCTGGGGTAGGCATGTCTGCTGTATAAATGGTGTACAGAATTGGTCCCAAAACGCTACCTTGTGGCACTCCGGCCGAAATTGTTTTTGGGGTCGATCTGGCACCTTCATGGCATTCAACCATGAAAGTTCTATTTGAAAGATAGTGTCTAATGACTGCATAAAGCGCATGAGGAATTAGTGGTTTGAGTTTGAAAAGTAGTCCTGGATGCCAGACACGATCAAAGGCCTCTTGTATGTCAATAAAGACAGCTGAACAGAATTGATTTCTTTCATAAGCTCTAAGTATAAATTGGGTGACTCTTGCCAATTGTTGCTCAGTGCTATGCTCGTAGCGAAATCCGAATTGGTGACTTGGTATATAGCATGTGAAGGTTTTGGTTTTGAACATGCGGCTTAAAAGTAGTTTTTCTAGAATTTTTGACAGGCCAGAAAGTAGGCTAATAGGTCTATATGAGGCAAGTTGCTCAGTTGGTTTACCCGGTTTGGGTATCATTGTGACAACAGCCATTTTCCATTGTTGTGGAAAATGGCCGAGTCGAAGTGAGTTGTTAAAAATTAATATAAGGTATATTAGGGCAGATTCTGGTAGTGCTTTGATTGTATAGTTGTCAATTCTGTCTATTTGGGTTTTAACTTCAGCTAGCGTAATTGGTTTGAATATGGGGTTGTTAGGCATTTGCTGGAGTGTAATTTGATTTTCAATGAAAGATCTTTCTTCTGAGCTATTTATTAGGTTTGGTCTGAATCTAGTTTCAAGATGCTGAGCAAATGCTTCAGCTTTTTCTATATTAGTTTTACACCAGTTACTTTCTTTGTCCGGAGTATTTGTGTTAGTTTGTATTGTATGTTGTCTTAAGGGTAAGTTTGGCATTGGTTGTCTTTTAATTTGCTTGGTGAACTTCCAAAGTTTTTGTATACTATATCGATCCTTAGGATCAATGGCTAGAAGTGATCTGTCAAGGCGTTGTGCTTTCCTATCTTGGAGTGCTTTTTTGATTCGATTGGCTGTTAGCTTATGAGGTCTTTTGGCTGAGTTGTCTCTAAGGACTAGATGATTGTATTTGAAGTATCTTTTTACAATTAGCATATTTTGGATACGTCTATTTGGGGTATGGTATGTACGAAAACGGCTATTTGTTGGGAGATTTGGGGGCAAATTTGATGCATAGATAGCGGCTTGATGGATATTTCTGGTTAGGATGTCGACTGCATCGTTTATGTCTTGACCACTTGTTATCTCAGTGTTGAGATGAATGCTTTGATTTAGCCAGTGATGGAATTTTTTGATATTAGAGTTTGGTGCTAAAATTGGTTTCTTGTGGGAGACAATCATTGGTTTATTTAGTAGGTGGATACGAAGTGGAAGGTGATCTGAGTCTAGATCTAGTGAGGATTCAATTTGTAGACGATTGTGTTGTATGCCACAATAGATGGCGAAATCAATGGCTGAGGGTTTTTTTCGATGGTCATGGGGATAGTGAGTGGGTGAGCCAGTGGCCAAGATATTGTAGTTATGTGTCCTGATACAGTTTATGAGTTCATTGCCTCGATTACAGGCACGATTGTTGCCCCACCATCTGTGTTTGGCATTCCAATCACCAGCTATTATGAATTTTGGTTCAAAGAGTTTAAATATAGTTTCAAAAGCTTTGGAAGTAAGGCCCTTTAGTGGCGGGCAGTAAATGGCAGCTATATTAATTAGCGGTTGGTCTTTGAGGGTGACACTGATTGGGGTACATTGTATGGCCTGTGTGATTATTGTTGGGAGGGCAATGTGCTCAATATTTCTATTGACTATAATAGCAGAGCCTCCTCTTCTCCGATTGGTTGGATGGTTGGCTATGTATAGGTCGTATCCTTCAATTGTTATGGTATCTATGTCCGTGTCAATTAGATGGGTTTCTGATATTAGGACTATATCAATGCTATTTTGGTGAATGTGGGCTTCTAGTTCAGAGATTTTGTTTGAGATTCCAGCTGCGTTCCAGCTGATGATTCTGAGATCATGGTTTTGTATATTATTGGACATAGTGCTTGTGAATTTGTATTTTAGTGATTCTATCCAAGATTGTGGGTTTGTCTGTTTGGGGGAAGAGTATATATGTAATAGGGTTTGCTAGAGAAAAATTAGGATTTTATAATTGCGGTTGTATGTGGATGATAAGGATTGTAAGATATTTGAGGTAAGTTGTTTGGATATTTTGCTTACAGGTGAGTATAGTGTATAAGGTTTTTTTTTTTTTTTTGTTTTGTTTTTTTTTGGCTTATATGGCAGCTGTTTATTTCTTTATGAATTGGGTAAGTAACACTGGTGAGTAATACATTGTTATATAGTGTAAGATAATATAATGTAAGGTATTGTAATGAGTATTGTATTTGAGTATTTATGTATGTTTAAGAAAATTAAAATTGTAAATTGAAAATTAACGTTTTAAAATTAGGATTAAAATGTAGATTGTAGAAATAAAATATATAAGTGCGTTTTGGGATTGTTCAGGACGCCTGTAATTGCTTATTTATTCAATTCATTTTAGTAAGCCCCATGTGTGCAATGTTTTGGATTATTTCATTGCTTTTTTTATTTATTTTTTTTTTTATTATTGGCTGTGATTTTGGTTTTGGAGTCTTTGGAGATAATGGGTTGGCCTAAGATTTTTGGCGAAATTATGGGTAGTATGAGTTCATAGTTTTCTTTTAAATGGAATAGTATGTGTGCCGTTTTGCTGGCATTTATTTTTATACACCATTTATTGGTCCATTTTTCTAGGGTCTCAAGCATTATGTTAACTTGCTCAATGGCAGTTATAGCCGATTCGTTGGCAAACATGACGACAGTGTCATCGGCATAGGTTGCAAGTAAGGCTGCTGAGTTGCGTGGGATATTGGTGTAGACTTTATCTGGGGTAGGCATGTCTGCTGTATAAATGGTGTACAGAATTGGTCCCAAAACGCTACCTTGTGGCACTCCGGCCGAAATTGTTTTTGGGGTCGATCTGGCACCTTCATGGCATTCAACCATGAAAGTTCTGTTTGAAAGATAGTGTCTAATGACTGCATAAAGCGCATGAGGAATTAGTGGTTTGAGTTTGAAAAGTAGTCCTGGATGCCAGACACGATCAAAGGCCTCTTGTATGTCAATAAAGACAGCTGAACAGAATTGATTTCTTTCATAAGCTCTAAGTATAAATTGGGTGACTCTTGCCAATTGTTGCTCAGTGCTATGCTCGTAGCGAAATCCGAATTGGTGACTTGGTATATAGCATGTGAAGGTTTTGGTTTTGAACATGCGGCTTAAAAGTAGTTTTTCTAGAATTTTTGACAGGCCAGAAAGTAGGCTAATAGGTCTATATGAGGCAAGTTGCTCAGTTGGTTTACCCGGTTTGGGTATCATTGTGACAACAGCCATTTTCCATTGTTGTGGAAAATGGCCGAGTCGAAGTGAGTTGTTAAAAATTAATATAAGGTATATTAGGGCAGATTCTGGTAGTGCTTTGATTGTATAGTTGTCAATTCTGTCTATTTGGGTTTTAACTTCAGCTAGCGTAATTGGTTTGAATATGGGGTTGTTAGGCATTTGCTGGAGTGTAATTTGATTTTCAATGAAAGATCTTTCTTCTGAGCTATTTATTAGGTTTGGTCTGAATCTAGTTTCAAGATGCTGAGCAAATGCTTCAGCTTTTTCTATATTAGTTTTACACCAGTTACTTTCTTTGTCCGGAGTATTTGTGTTAGTTTGTATTGTATGTTGTCTTACGGGTAAGTTTGGCATTGGTTGTCTTTTAATTTGCTTGGTGAACTTCCAAAGTTTTTGTATACTATATCGATCCTTAGGATCAATGGCTAGAAGTGATCTGTCAAGGCGTTGTGCTTTCCTATCTTGGAGTGCTTTTTTGATTCGATTGGCTGTTAGCTTATGAGGTCTTTTGGCTGAGTTGTCTCTAAGGACTAGATGATTGTATTTGAAGTATCTTTTTACAATTAGCATATTTTGGATACGTCTATTTGGGGTATGGTATGTACGAAAACGGCTATTTGTTGGGAGATTTGGGGGCAAATTTGATGCATAGATAGCGGCTTGATGGATATTTCTGGTTAGGATGTCGACTGCATCGTTTATGTCTTGACCACTTGTTATCTCAGTGTTGAGATGAATGCTTTGATTTAGCCAGTGATGGAATTTTTTGATATTAGAGTTTGGTGCTAAAATTGGTTTCTTGTGGGAGACAATCATTGGTTTATTTAGTAGGTGGATACGAAGTGGAAGGTGATCTGAGTCTAGATCTAGTGAGGATTCAATTTGTAGACGATTGTGTTGTATGCCACAATAGATGGCGAAATCAATGGCTGAGGGTTTTTTTCGATGGTCATGGGGATAGTGAGTGGGTGAGCCAGTGGCCAAGATATTGTAGTTATGTGTCCTGATACAGTTTATGAGTTCATTGCCTCGATTACAGGCACGATTGTTGCCCCACCATCTGTGTTTGGCATTCCAATCACCAGCTATTATGAATTTTGGTTCAAAGAGTTTAAATATAGTTTCAAAAGCTTTGGAAGTAAGGCCCTTTAGTGGCGGGCAGTAAATGGCAGCTATATTAATTAGCGGTTGGTCTTTGAGGGTGACACTGATTGGGGTACATTGTATGGCCTGTGTGATTATTGTTGGGAGGGCAATGTGCTCAATATTTCTATTGACTATAATAGCAGAGCCTCCTCTTCTCCGATTGGTTGGATGGTTGGCTATGTATAGGTCGTATCCTTCAATTGTTATGGTATCTATGTCCGTGTCAATTAGATGGGTTTCTGATATTAGGACTATATCAATGCTATTTTGGTGAATGTGGGCTTCTAGTTCAGAGATTTTGTTTGAGATTCCAGCTGCGTTCCAGCTGATGATTCTGAGATCATGGTTTTGTATATTATTGGACATAGTGCTTGTGAATTTGTATTTTAGTGATTCTATCCAAGATTGTGGGTTTGTCTGTTTGGGGGAAGAGTATATATGTAATAGGGTTTGCTAGAGAAAAATTAGGATTTTATAATTGCGGTTGTATGTGGATGATAAGGATTGTAAGATATTTGAGGTAAGTTGTTTGGATATTTTGCTTACAGGTGAGTATAGTGTATAATTTTTTTTTTTTTTTTTTTTTATTATTGGCTGTGATTTTGGTTTTGGTCCCGGTTTTGCTGGTAGTGTTTCCTTTGATTCATTATGATTTCCTTTCCAGCTTCCTGTATGACATAAGTTTGGTTTGCTGTGCTCATTGGTATGTAGTTTTGAGCAATGGGCACACTATATCCTAATTGTGCTGGCCAAGGAGCACCGTATTGGTATGTTGGGACATATGGGCTTATGTTGTCTCTGTTTGGTATTGTCAGTGGGCTGTATTGTGCAGTCTGCCTTTCTGGCTGGTTGTAAGTGATGCTGGTCATAGCGTTCCTGTAAATGGGTTCATTGGTCCAGTTAAGGGATTCCAGTGCTTGCGTGGCTCGCTTTGTGAAGCTATTGGAGTGCTTTTTGAGTACCTCTCTATAGATTGGGCAGCCTTTGTAGGTGGCAACATGGTTATCTCCACAGTTAGCACATTTGCCATTTACATGTCTTGGCTTGGTGCATTCACTGGATGGGTGAGATCCAGCACATTTGAAGCAAGTGGGGGTTTTGTACTTGCAGTTTTCATAGAGGTGTCCGAAGCGTTGGCAATTATGGCATTGCTGTATTTTATTGGGGCGAGTTGGCTGTTCAATTTGAACTTTGTATGTTCCTAGTGTGGTGATTTTAAGGATGTCCTTGTTGTTGTTGCTAGCATTATGGTCTGTTAGCAGGTCCACTTTGAAGGAGTTAGTTGGGGATTTGGAGATATATCCAATTATGTTGTTTACATGACATGCAGTGTAGCCTAGTGCAGCCAGTTGTTCTATGATCCAATTATGGGGTGTGGACGAGTGTAATCCTTTTATAATGATTTTATATTTGGATTCAGTTTTGTTGTGGGTGCGAGCATTGCAGTTGAGTTCTGCAAAGAGCTCTAGCAATTCCTTTTGCTTTTTGATTGTTTTGCATTCAAAGATTATTCCTTTTCCAGCATTGGCACTGGTGGTAAAGGATCCTATTCCAATGGTGTCTATTGCCTTTTGGATTAGTTCATTGGCATCCTTAGTTTCTGGTACCAGTACTCGGTATGGTTTTTGTTCGTTTGGGGCTGAATTTTCGTTGGATTCTACTTGGTTGTTGCCTTCATCAGATATTATGGATACTTCTACTTCATTGTCTGTGTCTGAGTTTGAGTAAATACTTGGACTATTGTTAGTTGTTGTTAGTTTGGATATATTGATGTTGTTTTCGTTGTCCAGGCCTAGGGTGGCTGGGCTTCTGGTGACTGGCGTCGATTTTGTTATTGTTTTATATATTTGAGATTGTTGTTGTATTTCCTCAAGCACCTTTTGAGCCTGGTCAGAATTTGGTGGACATATTTGCTTGTTTGCAATTATGGTGGCCTTTTCTGGTGGCGAGCTTGTGGGGGTTATTTCTTTGTCCTTGTTTTTGGCAGGCGTAGATTTCCTTTTTATTTGTTTGCTCATTTTGGCTGGAGCTGTTTTTGAGAAGAGATTGGGGGAAAAAAAGAATAGGAAAGATAATAACTGGTAAGTTGTGATTGTTTTGTTGGTGTTGGGTATGCGTAACGGTTGTAGGCATCAGGTTGGCGGATGCTGTAAGAGAAGTGGGCTCTAGTGTGCTTAAAGGAAAGACTGATTTGGTTTTAAGTTATAATATATATGTATATGTGTTTATTTATTCATTATTTATTCATTATTTCATTTTGTTTCTTAGTTCTTACAGGTAAGTATTTGTTACGGTTAAGTATTTGTTAATTTACTTATATGTGTATTTTGATGTTTAGTTGGTTAATTGTTGGTTCGTTTGTTTATTTCTTTATTAAGGTATTTGATCAGGATTTCCTCTTTTCTTTCACTTTGCTCATAAAGTTGCATTGCTGTCAGGTATTCCATTATGGATTTTGCGTCTATGAGTTCTCTGGTAGGTGTATTTTTGGGTCTTAGTGAGAACGTGTGTGTAGTGGTGTTGTCCTCTGGTTTGTGTTCCTGTGTTTCTGGTGAGTTGGGCGGAGACTCATAATTTTGTAGCGCTTCCTTATAGCTTGGGCATCCTTGATAAGTGGCAATATGGTTTCCACCGCAGTTTGAGCATTTGCCTTCAATGTGTCTGGGTTTTGGGCATTCTGTTGAGTGGTGTTTACCTGCGCATTTGTAGCAGATGAATTCTCGGCTTCTGCATTCTTCAATTTTGTGGTTGAATTTCTGGCATTTGTGGCATTGGTTTATGGCGATGGTGTGTGGGATGCATTTTTCAATTTTTACAATGTATGTGCCTATTCTGTTGATGTCCATTATTTCGTCGTTGTTGGGTTTGTGTTCGAGGTCGACTCGAAATGAATTTGTTGGGGCTTGCGATGTTTGGCCAATTATGTTTTTGGCATATAAAACTGTATGTCCGTGTGCTGCAAGCTTGCACTTTATCCAGTCTGGGGCTGTGGTGGGATGGAGCCCCTTAATAATGATCCTGTATCTTTTTGGCTCCTGCAGGCTGTTTATGACATACGTGCTGCTATATAATTTGGTGCAGAATGTTAATAGGGCCTTGTGATTTGCCATGGTATCGCATTGGAATCTTATGCCGTCGTTTTTGGTGGTAGTGGTGTGGAAACTAGTTTCACCCACTTCTATTTCTGCCATTCTTATGAGTTTGCCCGCGTTTTTAACATTTGGAACTGTTATATATGGTGTTGGGGTGTTTTGGTCGCCGGTTGCGCTCATGTTGGCTGAGCTGTTTAATTGATTTTAAGTTGAGTGCATCCGAGCACAATATATGTCAGCAGTGGAATGAAATTCCTCCGTGACTTGCTTTATTCTTTTCCATTACTTTCACTTTAGCAACATATAAGAACATTATTTGGCAACATTGTATCCTAACTCTATAAACATGTTGTTAGGCACATATAATGTGTCTGTATTAAACTTACGTACTAAATACAAGAAATACTTATACTAAAATACTAAAAGACTAAAAGTACTAATTCCCTAATAATACTAAATTTGCTTTAACAACTAAAAACTGACAGTGTGGTAACACTGTATAGGTGGCAACGCTACGCAACATACAGTTAGATTTGACTCCATATGCTCTGCGTATACATTTTTTTCCGTCGCACCGTGGAGATCGAAAACTTTTCATCAGAGGTAAGTCGCATTTTTGCAAACATAAATTGATTTTCTAACATATAACTAATTATAAATATTTCTTTTTACAGATTTTTTATCAAATTGTTATTAAGTTTAATGATTGCGCTTAAAGGACGCGCTTTTCTATGCGCCAGACGCCGCCAGCCATGTGCAGGCCGCCACACAGGCGCCGACGCGTGCATTTGCTGATGCGCAATAAGCATCAAGCATTGAATTGTGCTGCCGTTTCAAATGGACACCACTATGCAAACAGGAGTCGCTGCATATAAGAGTTTCGTGCACATGGTGTGCATTTTGGATTCCATATGGGCCGCGTTCAGTCAACCAGCTTGGACATCTTCGAGGCCGGAGCATGGCCATTGACCATTGCTGTTCCATCTGCAGGGGCGCCCGCACAAGTTCCGCGTGTGCTGGGAGGCAGGTACGTGCTCTTTTCCTTCCTTGCGGAGCCCGTCTAAATTGACATTTTCTTTTTTCAGGTATGGCTGCTGTGAAAAACATCGGATATGGCCCGGCCTTTGCCAGTGCCTCCTGGCCGATACGCTGCTGCTGCCACTGCCACTTGTCAGGCAGCAGCTCATCTAGGAGCGGCCCTTGCAGTCGCCTCCGAATTGACGCCATTTGGTAAGTGCATCTACGTTTTGCAGACAGCATTAAATTCTCGTCCTTTCGCTTTACAGGCGTCGATTTTCGTTGCTGCAGCTCATGCTCAGCCGTCAATAGCGGCCTTGATGGCCCAGGCTGCCCCTGCACAGGCACCAGCTGCATTTCCAGCTCCTCCAAGGGGCCAGGCTCCATCAGCTGCTGCATCGTTGGACATCTGTCTACCTGGCGCTCCACAATGAGCAATGTGTCTTCAACTGTGCTTATCTTTAGGTCGTTGTGTATTGTGCTATTTCTGGTAAGTGGTGGGGGGTTCGCGATGGTTCGTAGGGTAATATTTTGAAATGTAGTGACTTTATTGATCTGAGTTTCACTGGTGAGTGCACCCCAGACTGGCAGAGCGTAATGCCATATTGGGGCTATTAATTGTTTATACAAAAGGGTTTTGCAATTAAATGTGAGTTTGCTTTGGTTATTTATCAGCCAGTCGAGTTGGGCTCTTCTGGCTTTGAGTTTGGTTGTAAGGGCTGCAATATGTTTGCAGAAGTTTAATTTCTTATCCAAATTTACGCCCAGATAGGGAGTCTTTGGAGATAATGGGTTGGCCTAAGATTTTTGGCGAAATTATGGGTAGTATGAGTTCATAATTTTCTTTTAAATGGAATAGTATGTGTGCCGTTTTGCTGGCATTTATTTTTATACACCATTTATTGGTCCATTTTTCTAGGGTCTCAAGCATTATGTTAACTTGCTCAATGGCAGTTATAGCCGATTCGTTGGCAAACATGACGACAGTGTCATCGGCATAGGTTGCAAGTAAGGCTGCTGAGTTGCGTGGGATATTGGTGTAGACTTTATCTGGGGTAGGCATGTCTGCTGTATAAATGGTGTACAGAATTGGTCCCAAAACGCTACCTTGTGGCACTCCGGCCGAAATTGTTTTTGGGGTCGATCTGGCACCTTCATGGCATTCAACCATGAAAGTTCTATTTGAAAGATAGTGTCTAATGACTGCATAAAGCGCATGAGGAATTAGTGGTTTGAGAATGAAAAGTAGTCCTGGATGCCAGACACGATCAAAGGCCTCTTGTATGTCAATAAAGACAGCTGAACAGAATTGATTTCTTTCATAAGCTCTAAGTATAAATTGGGTGACTCTTGCCAATTGTTGCTCAGTGCTATGCTCGTAGCGAAATCCGAATTGGTGACTTGGTATATAGCATGTGAAGGTTTTGGTTTTGAACATGCGGCTTAAAAGTAGTTTTTCTAGAATTTTTGACAGGCCAGAAAGTAGGCTAATAGGTCTATATGAGGCAAGTTGCTCAGTTGGTTTACCCAGTTACTTTCTTTGTCCGGAGTATTTGTGTTAGTTTGTATTGTATGTTGTCTTACGGGTAAGTTTGGCATTGGTTGTCTTTTAATTTGCTTGGTGAACTTCCAAAGTTTTTGTATACTATATCGATCCTTAGGATCAATGGCTAGAAGTGATCTGTCAAGGCGTTGTGCTTTCCTATCTTGGAGTGCTTTTTTGATTCGATTGGCTGTTAGCTTATGAGGTCTTTTGGCTGAGTTGTCTCTAAGGACTAGATGATTGTATTTGAAGTATCTTTTTACAATTAGCATATTTTGGATACGTCTATTTGGGGTATGGTATGAACGAAAACGGCTATTTGTTGGGAGATTTGGGGGCAAATTTGATGCATAGATAGCGGCTTGATGGATATTTCTGGTTAGGATGTCGACTGCATCGTTTATGTCTTGACCACTTGTTATCTCAGTGTTGAGATGAATGCTTTGATTTAGCCAGTGATGGAATTTTTTGATATTAGAGTTTGGTGCTAAAATTGGTTTCTTGTGGGAGACAATCATTGGTTTATTTAGTAGGTGGATACGAAGTGGAAGGTGATCTGAGTCTAGATCTAGTGAGGATTCAATTTGTAGACGATTGTGTTGTATGCCACAATAGATGGCGAAATCAATGGCTGAGGGTTTTTTTCGATGGTCATGGGAATAGTGAGTGGGTGAGCCAGTGGCCAAGATATTGTAGTTGTGTCCTGATACAGTTTATGAGTTCATTGCCTCGATTACAGGCACGATTGTTGCCCCACCATCTGTGTTTGGCATTCCAATCACCAGCTATTATGAATTTTGGTTCAAAGAGTTTAAATATAGTTTCAAAAGCTTTGGAAGTAAGGCCCTTTAGTGGCGGGCAGTAAATGGCAGCTATATTAATTAGCGGTTGGTCTTTGAGGGTGACACTGATTGGGGTACATTGTATGGCCTGTGTGATTATTGTTGGGAGGGCAATGTGCTCAATATTTCTATTGACTATAATAGCAGAGCCTCCTCTTCTCCGATTGGTTGGATGGTTGGCTATGTATAGGTCGTATCCTTCAATTGTTATGGTATCTATGTCCGTGTCAATTAGATGGGTTTCTGATATTAGGACTATATCAATGCTATTTTGGTGAATGTGGGCTTCTAGTTCAGAGATTTTGTTTGAGATTCCAGCTGCGTTCCAGCTGATGATTCTGAGATCATGGTTTTGTATATTATTGGACATAGTGCTTGTGAATTTGTATTTTAGTGATTCTATCCAAGATTGTGGGTTTGTCTGTTTGGGGGAAGAGTATATATGTAATAGGGTTTGCTAGAGAAAAATTAGGATTTTATAATTGCGGTTGTATGTGGATGATAAGGATTGTAAGATATTTGAGGTAAGTTGTTTGGATATTTTGCTTACAGGTGAGTATAGTGTATAAGGTTTTTTTTTTTTTTTTTTTTATTGGCTGTGATTTTGGTTTTGGTCCCGGTTTTGCTGGTAGTGTTTCCTTTGATTCATTATGATTTCCTTTCCAGCTTCCTGTATGACATAAGTTTGGTTTGCTGTGCTCATTGGTATGTAGTTTTGAGCAATGGGCACACTATATCCTAATTGTGCTGGCCAAGGAGCACCGTATTGGTATGTTGGGACATATGGGCTTATGTTGTCTCTGTTTGGTATTGTCAGTGGGCTGTATTGTGCAGTCTGCCTTTCTGGCTGGTTGTAAGTGATGCTGGTCATAGCGTTCCTGTAAATGGGTTCATTGGTCCAGTTAAGGGATTCCAGTGCTTGCGTGGCTCGCTTTGTGAAGCTATTGGAGTGCTTTTTGAGTACCTCTCTATAGATTGGGCAGCCTTTGTAGGTGGCAACATGGTTATCTCCACAGTTAGCACATTTGCCATTTACATGTCTTGGCTTGGTGCATTCACTGGATGGGTGAGATCACTAACCATACAATGCATAGATACTCCAAACAGCATTTTAATCGAAGCAGGTTTTTTCGCAACGAGTGAGCCCCATGGGTGTCTGAGACCGTTTTAGTGTGCCCAGATAAAGTAAGACTGCTGAGAGCAGCAGCCGAACGCCGGCCTCGAAAGCCGAACGTTCAGTATGAAGCCGCATCTCGCTCAGCGCACATCGTCGCTGCGGCTTATGTCTTTTCTTAATATATGTATGTATGCCTGTTTTAAATGCTTACAGCCCAAATACATACATATGTGTATACGCATTTGCCTCGCCCTCACTCATTGCTTTGCGCACTTGTGTGCATCTCTTTCTCCCTGCATATCTTCTCACAAAACCCCGAGATCTACACACATACATACATACATATGTTTGTGTTGTGTGGATATGCACACAAGTAGATCACGGCGTTTGTCGCGAGCCAGAGGTTTTTCTTCAATTGTGTGCCCTTTGTGCCTGTGGTAGCAAAAGGAACACACATTCAAATGCTCTATCATATATTTCTTCGTCCAGTCAGGTAAAATGAGAAGAATCTGATCTATATTTATTAAATAAACAATTCATTGACCTAAATAAAATAAATATATTTATTTTCTATTTACTGTAGGGACTTATTTTGCTTTAAATAAAAATATATCTAGGTCGTATTTCTGCAAGGGTAATTCATCGTCGGCTTGTCGAAAAATTCTAAGAAAATACGAAAAATTGAACATTTTCAAATTTTGCGACTTGCTACTTGTGCACACGCACACTCTTTCGACGGAGCAGTCTTGTGATATTATAAAAGGGTTTTGCCTGTTTATCTGCAAATTTGCTATTTTCCATGCTTGTTGTAGGGGTAAGGGTACCTGAACGTTGGCATTTGTGCATGATAACTTTTTGGGTCTGCCAAGCACGCATACTTACACACTTTTCTATATGGATGGAAGCATTTATGCGTTTGTGTGCGTGTTGGTTGCCTGCCTGCCGATGCAAATTTCACAAAATTTGAAGTTTTTGGCATTTCTTAACTTCGAGCTCTACACACACACCCATACACACACTCACAAATGCGTGTGAATGAGCCGATCAAGGGTTTGTCGTGAGACGAGATATTTTCATCAATGGGTGCGTAAATTTGTGCGACGGGCACGGTCTTTGTTATTTTGGCTTGCCTGCGGTGGGCTTGCGGCCGCAAAAGGCACAAATGTGTGAAGGGTCAATAAAAATAGGTAAGCCCCACTTGTCGTTCGTTTGCATTTTGTTATGGATACAGACGCATGCTAGACATTTCGACCGTAATGAACTGCCACAAACCCATTTACCAAAATTCTATACAATGTCAATAAATGCATAAACAGATCAATTGCATTCTTGAGAATTTTTTGGCAGTTATGGACATTTTTTTATATATTTTCTCCCTTGTTATATATCTATGAAAAAGGTAAATAGTGAAATTTTCTCAAGATTCTCCGATTTTTATTGACCCTTCACACATTTGTGCCTTTTGCGGCCGCAAGCCCACCGCAGGCAAGCCAAAATAACAAAGACCGTGCCCGTCGCACAAATTTACGCACCCATTGATGAAAATATCTCGTCTCACGACAAACCCTTGATCGGCTCATTCACACGCATTTGTGAGTGTGTGTATGGGTGTGTGTGTAGAGCTCGAAGTTAAGAAATGCCAAAAACTTAAAATTTTATGAAATTTGCATCGGGCGGCAGGCAGGCAGGCAACCAACACGCACACAAACGCATAAATGCTTCCATCCATATAGAAAAGTGTGTAAGTATGCGTGTTTGGCAGGCCCAAAAAGTTGTCATGCACAAATGCCAACGTTCAGGTACCCTTACCCCTACAACAAGCATGGAAAATAGCAAATTTGCAGATAAACAGGCCAAACCCTTTTATAATATCACACGACTGCTCCGTCGAAAGAGTGTGCGTGTGCACAAGTAGCAAGTCGCAAAATTTGAAAATGTTCAATTTTTCGTATTCTCTTAGAATTTTTCGACAAGCCGACGATGAATTACCCTTGCAGAAATACGACCTAGATATATTTTTATTTAAAGCAAAATAAGTCCCTACAGTAAATAGAAAATAAATATATTTATTTTATTTAGGTCAATGAATTGTTTATTTAATAAATATAGATCAGATTCTTCTCATTTTACCTGACTGGACGAAGAAATATATGATAGAGCATTTGAATGTGTGTTCCTTTTGCTACCACAGGCACAAAGGGCACACAATTGAAGAAAAACCTCTGGCTCGCGACAAACGCCGTGATCTACTTGTGTGCATATCCACACAACACAAACATATGTATGTATGTATGTGTGTAGATCTCGGGGTTTTGTGAGAAGATATGCAGGGAGAAAGAGATGCACACAAGTGTGCAAAGCAATGAGTGAGGGCGAGGCAAATGCGTATACACATACATATGTATTTGGGCTGTAAGCATTTAAAACAGGCATACATACATACATAAAGAAAAGACATCAGCCGCAGCGACGATGTGCGCTGAGCGAGATGCGGCTTCATACTGAACGTTCGGCTTTCGAGGCCGGCGTTCGGCTGCTGCTCTCAGCAGTCTTACTTTATCTGGGCACACTAAAACGGTCTCAGACACCCATGGGGCTCACTCGTTGCGAAAAAACCTGCTTCGATTAAAATGCTGTTTGGAGTATCTATGCATTGTATGGTTAGTGGTGAGATCCAGCACATTTGAAGCAAGTGGGGGTTTTGTACTTGCAGTTTTCATAGAGGTGTCCGAAGCGTTGGCAATTATGGCATTGCTGTATTTTATTGGGGCGAGTTGGCTGTTCAATTTGAACTTTGTATGTTCCTAGTGTGGTGATTTTAAGGATGTCCTTGTTGTTGTTGCTAGCATTATGGTCTGTTAGCAGGTCCACTTTGAAGGAGTTAGTTGGGGATTTGGAGATATATCCAATTATGTTGTTTACATGACATGCAGTGTAGCCTAGTGCAGCCAGTTGTTCTATGATCCAATTATGGGGTGTGGACGAGTGTAATCCTTTTATAATGATTTTATATTTGGATTCAGTTTTGTTGTGGGTGCGAGCATTGCAGTTGAGTTCTGCAAAGAGCTCTAGCAATTCCTTTTGCTTTTTGATTGTTTTGCATTCAAAGATTATTCCTTTTCCAGCATTGGCACTGGTGGTAAAGGATCCTATTCCAATGGTGTCTATTGCCTTTTGGATTAGTTCATTGGCATCCTTAGTTTCTGGTACCAGTACTCGGTATGGTTTTTGTTCGTTTGGGGCTGAATTTTCGTTGGATTCTACTTGGTTGTTGCCTTCATCAGATATTATGGATACTTCTACTTCATTGTCTGTGTCTGAGTTTGAGTTAATACTTGGACTATTGTTAGTTGTTGTTAGTTTGGATATATTGATGTTGTTTTCGTTGTCCAGGCCTTGGGTGGCTGGGCTTCTGGTGACTGGCGTCGATTTTGTTATTGTTTTATATATTTGAGATTGTTGTTGTATTTCCTCAAGCACCTTTTGAGCCTGGTCAGAATTTGGTGGACATATTTGCTTGTTTGCAATTATGGTGGCCTTTTCTGGTGGCGAGCTTGTGGGGGTTATTTCTTTGTCCTTGTTTTTGGCAGGCGTAGATTTCCTTTTTATTTGTTTGCTCATTTTGGCTGGAGCTGTTTTTGAGAAGAGATTGGGGGAAAAAAAGAATAGGAAAGATAATAACTGGTAAGTTGTGATTGTTTTGTTGGTGTTGGGTATGCGTAACGGTTGTAGGCATCAGGTTGGCGGATGCTGTAAGAGAAGTGGGCTCTAGTGTGCTTAAAGGAAAGACTGATTTGGTTTTAAGTTATAATATATATGTATATGTGTTTATTTATTCATTATTTATTCATTATTTCATTTTGTTTCTTAGTTCTTACAGGTAAGTATTTGTTACGGTTAAGTATTTGTTAATTTACTTATATGTGTATTTTGATGTTTAGTTGGTTAATTGTTGGTTCGTTTGTTTATTTCTTTATTAAGGTATTTGATCAGGATTTCCTCTTTTCTTTCACTTTGCTCATAAAGTTGCATTGCTGTCAGGTATTCCATTATGGATTTTGCGTCTATGAGTTCTCTGGTAGGTGTATTTTTGGGTCTTAGTGAGAACGTGTGTGTAGTGGTGTTGTCCTCTGGTTTGTGTTCCTGTGTTTCTGGTGAGTTGGGCGGAGACTCATAATTTTGTAGCGCTTCCTTATAGCTTGGGCATCCTTGATAAGTGGCAATATGGTTTCCACCGCAGTTTGAGCATTTGCCTTCAATGTGTCTGGGTTTTGGGCATTCTGTTGAGTGGTGTTTACCTGCGCATTTGTAGCAGATGAATTCTCGGCTTCTGCATTCTTCAATTTTGTGGTTGAATTTCTGGCATTTGTGGCATTGATTTATGGCGATGGTGTGTGGGATGCATTTTTCAATTTTTACAATGTATGTGCCTATTCTGTTGATGTCCATTATTTCGTCGTTGTTGGGTTTGTGTTCGAGGTCGACTCGAAATGAATTTGTTGGGGCCTGCGATGTTTGGCCAATTATGTTTTTGGCATATAAAACTGTATGTCCGTGTGCTGCAAGCTTGCACTGGGTGGTGGGATGGAGCCCCTTAATAATGATCCTGTATCTTTTTGGCTCCTGCAGGCTGTTTATGACATACGTGCTGCTATATAATTTGGTGCAGAATGTTAATAGGGCCTTGTGATTTGCCATGGTATCGCATTGGAATCTTATGCCGTCGTTTTTGGTGGTAGTGGTGTGGAAACTAGTTTCACCCACTTCTATTTCTGCCATTCTTATGAGTTTGCCCGCGTTTTTAACATTTGGAACTGTTATATATGGTGTTGGGGTGTTTTGGTCGCCGGTTGCGCTCATGTTGGCTGAGCTGTTTAATTGATTTTAAGTTGAGTGCATCCGAGCACAATATATGTCAGCAGTGGAATGAAATTCCTCCGTGACTTGCTTTATTCTTTTCCATTACTTTCACTTTAGCAACATATAAGAACATTATTTGGCAACATTGTATCCTAACTCTATAAACATGTTGTTAGGCACATATAATGTGTCTGTATTAAACTTACGTACTAAATACAATAAATACTTATACTAAAAGACTAAAAGTACTAATTCCCTAATAATACTAAATTTGCTTTAACAACTAAAAACTGACAGTGTGGTAACACTGTATAGGTGGCAACGCTACGCAACATACAGTTAGATTTGACTCCATATGCTCTGCGTATACATTTTTTTCCGTCGCAACGTGGAGATCGAAAACTTTTCATCAGAGGTAAGTCGCATTTTTGCAAACATAAATTGATTTTCTAACATATAACTAATTATAAATATTTCTTTTTACAGATTTTTTATCAAATTGTTATTAAGTTTAATGATTGCGCTTAAAGGACGCGCTTTTCTATGCGCCAGACGCCGCCAGCCATGTGCAGGCCGCCACACAGGCGCCGACGCGTGCATTTGCTGATGCGCAATAAGCCTCGCATAGGCATTTGACCGCATCCAACGACGCCTCCGCTGGCTTATTGAATTGTGCTGCCGTTTCAAATGGACACCACTATGCAAACAGGAGTCGCTGCATATAAGAGTTTCGTGCACATGGTGTGCATTTTGGATTCCATATGGGCCGCGTTCAGTCAACCAGCTTGGACATCTTCGAGGCCGGAGCATGGCCATTGACCATTGCTGTTCCATCTGCAGGGGCGCCCGCACAAGTTCCGCGTGTGCTGGGAGGCAGGTACGTGCTCTTTTCCTTCCTTGCGGAGCCCGTCTAAATTGACATTTTCTTTTTTAGGTATGGCTGCTGTGAAATCATCGGATATGGCCCGGCCTTTGCCAGTGCCTCCTGGCCGATACGCTGCTGCTGCCACTGCCACTTGTCAGGCAGCAGCTCATCTAGGAGCGGCCCTTGCAGTCGCCTCCGAATTGACGCCATTTGGTAAGTGCATCTACGTTTTGCAGACAGCATTAAATTCTCGTCCTTTCGCTTTACAGGCGTCGATTTTCGTTGCTGCAGCTCATGCTCAGCCGTCAATAGCGGCCTTGATGGCCCAGGCTGCCCCTGCACAGGCACCAGCTGCATTTCCAGCTCCTCAGGGGGGCCAGGCTCCATCAGCTGCTGCATCGTTGGACATCTGTCTACCTGGCGCTCCACAATGAGCCCAGGCATATCCAGTGGCAACTGCTCGGAATCTGCATTACTTTGCCGCCGCTCAGGAAGCGGATCAGGCTGCAGTTGCTGCTGCATCGTTGGATGAACAAGCCATGCCACCGCAAGGAAAGCGGGCCAGGTTCAGCCTCAGGCTGCAACGAGGGATATAAATCATTTTGCCGCCGCAAGGAGAGCGGGCCAGGCTGTGCTATATAAACCAGCGAGGGATACAAATTATTTTGCCGCCGCAAGGAGAGCGGGCCAGGCTGTACTGAGTGTACCAACGAGGGATTCAATTCAGCCTTCTTCTGCAGGTAAGTTGACAAAAATATTTCAAGTTCATCATTATCAAAATCATTATCATTATTTGTATTGTTGTTATTGTTAGTATTAGTAGCATTTGTGTTGTTAGTGCTGCTGCCGCATAGCCGTTGGCCATTTTTAAGTTGAGTGCATCCGAGCACAATATATGTCAGCAGTGGAATGAAATTCCTCCGTGACTTGCTTTATTCTTTTCCATTACTTTCACTTTAGCAACATATAAGAACATTATTTGGCAACATTGTATCCTAACTCTATAAACATGTTGTTAGGCACATATAATGTGTCTTAAACTTACGTACTAAATACAATAAATACTTATACTAAAATACTAAAAGTACTAATTCCCTAATAATACTAAATTTGCTTTAACAACTTAAAACTGACAGTGTGGTAACACTGTATAGGTGGCAACGCTACGCAACATACAGTTAGATTTGACTCCATATGCTCTGCGTATACATTTTTTTCCGTCGCAACGTGGAGATCGAAAACTTTTCATCAGAGGTAAGTCGCATTTTTGCAAACATAAATTGATTTTCTAACATATAACTAATTATAAATATTTCTTTTTACAGATTTTTTATCAAATTGCTATTAAGTTTAATGATTGCGCTTAAAGGACGCGCTTTTCTATGCGCCAGACGCCGCCAGCCATGTGCAGGCCGCCACACAGGCGCCGACGCGTGCATTTGCTGATGCGCAATAAGCCTCGCATAGGCATTTGACCGCATCCAACGACGCCTCCGCTGGCTTATTGAATTGTGCTGCCGTTTCTCATGGACACCACTATGCAAACAGGAGTCGCTGCATATAAGAGTTTCGTGCACATGGTGTGCATTTTGGATTCCATATGGGCCGCGTTCAGTCAACCAGCTTGGACATCTTCGAGGCCGGAGCATGGCCATTGACCATTGCTGTTCCATCTGCAGGGGCGCCCGCACAAGTTCCGCGTGTGCTGGGAGGCAGGTACGTGCTCTTTTCCTTCCTTGCGGAGCCCGTCTAAATTGACATTTTCTTTTTCAGGTATGGCTGCTGTGAAAAACATCGGATATGGCCCGGCCTTTGCCAGTGCCTCCTGGCCGATACGCTGCTGCTGCCACTGCCACTTGTCAGGCAGCAGCTCATCTAGGAGCGGCCCTTGCAGTCGCCTCCGAATTGACGCCATTTGGTAAGTGCATCTACGTTTTGCAGACAGCATTAAATTCTCGTCCTTTCGCTTTACAGGCGTCGATTTTCGTTGCTGCAGCTCATGCTCAGCCGTCAATAGCGGCCTTGATGGCCCAGGCTGCCCCTGCACAGGCACCAGCTGCATTTCCAGCTCCTCAGGGGGGCCAGGCTCCATCAGCTGCTGCATCGTTGGACATCTGTCTACCTGGCGCTCCACAATGAGCCCAGGCATATCCAGTGGCAATTGCTCGGAATCTGCATTACTTTGCCGCCGCTCAGGAAGCGGATCAGGCTGCAGTTGCTGCTGCATCGTTGGATGAACAAGCCATGCCACCGCAAGGAAAGCGGGCCAGGTTCAGCCTCAGGCTGCAACGAGGGATATAAATCATTTTGCCGCCGCAAGGAGAGCGGGCCAGGCTGTGCTATATAAACCAGCGAGGGATACAAATTATTTTGCCGCCGCAAGGAGAGCGGGCCAGGCTGTACTGAGTGTACCAACGAGGGATTCAATTCAGCCTTCTTCTGCAGGTAAGTTGACAAAAATATTTCAAGTTCATCATTATCAAAATCATTATCATTATTTGTATTGTTGTTATTGTTAGTATTAGTAGCATTTGTGTTGTTAGTGCTGCTGCCGCATAGCCGTTGGCCATTTTTAAGTTGAGTGCATCCGAGCACAATATATGTCAGCAGTGGAATGAAATTCCTCCGTGACTTGCTTTATTCTTTTCCATTACTTTCACTTTAGCAACATATAAGAACATTATTTGGCTACATTGTATCCTAACTCTATAAACATGTTGTTAGGCACATATAATGTGTCTGTATTAAACTTACGTACTAAATACAATAAATACTTATACTAAAATACTAAAAGACTAAAAGTACTAATTCCCTAATAATACTAAATTTGCTTTAACAACTTAAAACTGACAGTGTGGTAACACTGTATAGGTGGCAACGCTACGCAACATACAGTTAGATTTGACTCCATATGCTCTGCGTATACATTTTTTTCCGTCGCAACGTGGAGATCGAAAACTTTTCATCAGAGGTAAGTCGCATTTTTGCAAACATAAATTGATTTTCTAACATATAACTAATTATAAATATTTCTTTTTACAGATTTTTTATCAAATTGTTATTAAGTTTAATGATTGCGCTTAAAGGACGCGCTTTTCTATGCGCCAGACGCCGCCAGCCATGTGCAGGCCGCCACACAGGCGCCGACGCGTGCATTTGCTGATGCGCAATAAGCCTCGCATAGGCATTTGACCGCATCCAACGACGCCTCCGCTGGCTTATTGAATTGTGCTGCCGTTTCTCATGGACACCACTATGCAAACAGGAGTCGCTGCATATAAGAGTTTCGTGCACATGGTGTGCATTTTGGATTCCATATGGGCCGCGTTCAGTCAACCAGCTTGGACATCTTCGAGGCCGGAGCATGGCCATTGACCATTGCTGTTCCATCTGCAGGGGCGCCCGCACAAGTTCCGCGTGTGCTGGGAGGCAGGTACGTGCTCTTTTCCTTCCTTGCGGAGCCCGTCTAAATTGACATTTTCTTTTTTCAGGTATGGCTGCTGTGAAAAACATCGGATATGGCCCGGCCTTTGCCAGTGCCTCCTGGCCGAAACGCTGCTGCTGCCACTGCCACTTGTCAGGCAGCAGCTCATCTAGGAGCGGCCCTTGCAGTCGCCTCCGAATTGACGCCATTTGGTAAGTGCATCTACGTTTTGCAGACAGCATTAAATTCTCATACTTTCGCCTTACAGGCGTCGATTGTCGTTGCTGCAGCTCATGCTCAGCCGTCAATAGCGGCCTTGATGGCCCAGGCTGCCCCTGCACAGGCACCAGCTGCATTTCCAGCTCCTCAGGGGGGCCAGGCTCCATCAGCTGCTGCATCGTTGGACATCTGTCTACCTGGCGCTCCACAATGAGCCCAGGCATATCCAGTGGCAACTGCTCGGAATCTGCATTACTTTGCCGCCGCTCAGGAAGCGGATCAGGCTGCAGTTGCTGCTGCATCGTTGGATGAACAAGCCATGCCACCGCAAGGAAAGCGGGCCAGGTTCAGCCTCAGGCTGCAACGAGGGATATAAATCATTTTGCCGCCGCAAGGAGAGCGGGCCAGGCTGTGCTATATAAACCAGCGAGGGATACAAATTATTTTGCCGCCGCAAGGAGAGCGGGCCAGGCTGTACTGAGTGTACCAACGAGGGATTCAATTCAGCCTTCTTCTGCAGGTAAGTTGACAAAAATATTTCAAGTTCATCATTATCAAAATCATTATCATTATTTGTATTGTTGTTATTGTTAGTATTAGTAGCATTTGTGTTGTTAGTGCTGCTGCCGCATAGCCGTTGGCCATTTTTAAGTTGAGTGCATCCGAGCACAATATATGTCAGCAGTGGAATGAAATTCCTCCGTGACTTGCTTTATTCTTTTCCATTACTTTCACTTTAGCAACATATAAGAACATTATTTGGCTACATTGTATCCTAACTCTATAAACATGTTGTTAGGCACATATAATGTGTCTGTATTAAACTTACGTACTAAATACAATAAATACTTATACTAAAATACTAAAAGACTAAAAGTACTAATTCCCTAATAATACTAAATTTGCTTTAACAACTTAACACTGACAGTGTGGTAACACTGTATAGGTGGCAACGCTACGCAACATACAGTTAGATTTGACTCCATATGCTCTGCGTATACATTTTTTTCCGTCGCAACGTGGAGATCGAAAACTTTTCATCAGAGGTAAGTCGCATTTTTGCAAACATAAATTGATTTTCTAACATATAACTAATTATAAATATTTCTTTTTACAGATTTTTTATCAAATTGTTATTAAGTTTAATGATTGCGCTTAAAGGACGCGCTTTTCTATGCGCCAGACGCCGCCAGCCATGTGCAGGCCGCCACACAGGCGCCGACGCGTGCATTTGCTGATGCGCAATAAGCCTCGCATAGGCATTTGACCGCATCCAACGACGCCTCCGCTGGCTTATTGAATTGTGCTGCCGTTTCTCATGGACACCACTATGCAAACAGGAGTCGCTGCATATAAGAGTTTCGTGCACATGGTGTGCATTTTGGATTCCATATGGGCCGCGTTCAGTCAACCAGCTTGGACATCTTCGAGGCCGGAGCATGGCCATTGACCATTGCTGTTCCATCTGCAGGGGCGCCCGCACAAGTTCCGCGTGTGCTGGGAGGCAGGTACGTGCTCTTTTCCTTCCTTGCGGAGCCCGTCTAAATTGACATTTTCTTTTTTCAGGTATGGCTGCTGTGAAAAACATCGGATATGGCCCGGCCTTTGCCAGTGCCTCCTGGCCGAAACGCTGCTGCTGCCACTGCCACTTGTCAGGCAGCAGCTCATCTAGGAGCGGCCCTTGCAGTCGCCTCCGAATTGACGCCATTTGGTAAGTGCATCTACGTTTTGCAGACAGCATTAAATTCTCATCCTTTCGCTTTACAGGCGTCGATTGTCGTTGCTGCAGCTCATGCTCAGCCGTCAATAGCGGCCTTGATGGCCCAGGCTGCCCCTGCACAGGCACCAGCTGCATTTCCAGCTCCTCAGGGGGCCAGGCTCCATCAGCTGCTGCATCGTTGGACATCTGTCTACCTGGCGCTCCACAATGAGCCCAGGCATATCCAGTGGCAACTGCTCGGAATCTGCATTACTTTGCCGCCGCTCAGGAAGCGGATCAGGCTGCAGTTGCTGCTGCATCGTTGGATGAACAAGCCATGCCACCGCAAGGAAAGCGGGCCAGGTTCAGCCTCAGGCTGCAACGAGGGATATAAATCATTTTGCCGCCGCAAGGAGAGCGGGCCAGGCTGTGCTATATAAACCAGCGAGGGATACAAATTATTTTGCCGCCGCAAGGAGAGCGGGCCAGGCTGTACTGAGTGTACCAACGAGGGATTCAATTCAGCCTTCTTCTGCAGGTAAGTTGACAAAAATATTTCAAGTTCATCATTATCAAAATCATTATCATTATTTGTATTGTTGTTATTGTTAGTATTAGTAGCATTTGTGTTGTTAGTGCTGCTGCCGCATAGCCGTTGGCCATTTTTAAGTTGAGTGCATCCGAGCACAATATATGTCAGCAGTGGAATGAAATTCCTCCGTGACTTGCTTTATTCTTTTCCATTACTTTCACTTTAGCAACATATAAGAACATTATTTGGCAACATTGTATCCTAACTCTATAAACATGTTGTTAGGCACATATAATGTGTCTGTATTAAACTTACGTACTAAATACAATAAATACTTATACTAAAATACTAAAAGACTAAAAGTACTAATTCCCTAATAATACTAAATTTGCTTTAACAACTTAAAACTGACAGTGTGGTAACACTGTATAGGTGGCAACGCTACGCAACATACAGTTAGATTTGACTCCATATGCTCTGCGTATACATTTTTTTCCGTCGCAACGTGGAGATCGAAAACTTTTCATCAGAGGTAAGTCGCATTTTTGCAAACATAAATTGATTTTCTAACATATAACTAATTATAAATATTTCTTTTTACAGATTTTTTATCAAATTGTTATTAAGTTTAATGATTGCGCTTAAAGGACGCGCTTTCTATGCGCCAGACGCCGCCAGCCATGTGCAGGCCGCCACACAGGCGCCGACGCGTGCATTTGCTGATGCGCAATAAGCCTCGCATAGGCATTTGACCGCATCCAACGACGCCTCCGCTGGCTTATTGAATTGTGCTGCCGTTTCTCATGGACACCACTATGCAAACAGGAGTCGCTGCATATAAGAGTTTCGTGCACATGGTGTGCATTTTGGATTCCATATGGGCCGCGTTCAGTCAACCAGCTTGGACATCTTCGAGGCCGGAGCATGGCCATTGACCATTGCTGTTCCATCTGCAGGGGCGCCCGCACAAGTTCCGCGTGTGCTGGGAGGCAGGTACGTGCTCTTTTCCTTCCTTGCGGAGCCCGTCTAAATTGACATTTTCTTTTTTCAGGTATGGCTGCTGTGAAAAACATCGGATATGGCCCGGCCTTTGCCAGTGCCTCCTGGCCGATACGCTGCTGCTGCCACTGCCACTTGTCAGGCAGCAGCTCATCTAGGAGCGGCCCTTGCAGTCGCCTCCGAATTGACGCCATTTGGTAAGTGCATCTACGTTTTGCAGACAGCATTAAATTCTCATCCTTTCGCTTTACAGGCGTCGATTGTCGTTGCTGCAGCTCATGCTCAGCCGTCAATAGCGGCCTTGATGGCCCAGGCTGCCCCTGCACAGGCACCAGCTGCATTTCCAGCTCCTCAGGGGGGCCAGGCTCCATCAGCTGCTGCATCGTTGGACATCTGTCTACCTGGCGCTCCACAATGAGCCCAGGCATATCCAGTGGCAACTGCTCGGAATCTGCATTACTTTGCCGCCGCTCAGGAAGCGGATCAGGCTGCAGTTGCTGCTGCATCGTTGGATGAACAAGCCATGCCACCGCAAGGAAAGCGGGCCAGGTTCAGCCTCAGGCTGCAACGAGGGATATAAATCATTTTGCCGCCGCAAGGAGAGCGGGCCAGGCTGTGCTATATAAACCAGCGAGGGATACAAATTATTTTGCCGCCGCAAGGAGAGCGGGCCAGGCTGTACTGAGTGTACCAACGAGGGATTCAATTCAGCCTTCTTCTGCAGGTAAGTTGACAAAAATATTTCAAGTTCATCATTATCAAAATCATTATCATTATTTGTATTGTTGTTATTGTTAGTATTAGTAGCATTTGTGTTGTTAGTGCTGCTGCCGCATAGCCGTTGGCCATGCTGCATTTGCAACTCATTTGTATTCAGCTGCACTGACTCATTGTCTGCAAGCCGCTGCTGTATTTCAATTTGAATATTATTTCCTGCAGCATTGAGCGCATCATCCATCTCCTGTCCCAGTGCCTGCTCCAACATATCCAGGCTGTGCTCGAGTTGCAATTCATCGGTATCGATAGCCGATTGTATTATGCCCTCTGGGGCCGGCTCTGCCGTCCGTGTTTGTTCCTGCTGCTGCCGCTGCAGGTGTTCTTGCTGCAGCTCAGGTAGAATTAGCCATTGTATCTGTAGTGGCTGGTTGTCAATTAGTGGCATTACGTTTTTGCGCGTTATTGTGCCCGTTCTAAGTCTGCGACGAAACGTGTTAATTGTGTATTCGTCAAATCGTTTTGGAGGCCCCATAGCTCGCCTTCGTTCCCTCTGGGCAAGCATAGCGGCTCTCCTTTCAGCCTCTTGCTCATCCTCTTCTAGCTGCAGCAGCGTTGGCAACCTCTCCTCAGCTACCTCTCTCTGCTGTGTCAACTGCTGCTGCCGTAGTGGCGCCATGCATCTATCCAATTGCTCTGTGTATCTGGGCCTCAGTAGCCGCACTGGTATAAATGGCTCTAGCAACAGTTTCCTAGCTTCAATGTTCGGATGACAACTGAGTGACTTTGCAAATCTATCGCTAGCCAACTGATATACTTCATCTACACTTTTTATCCCATACGTATCCCTCAACGTCTGATTCCTTGTGTACCAACTGGCATTCATGCATGTCCGCAAGATTTTATTCTGCATTGTTTCTATCCTTTTTATTTGCGTATTCGATACCAATGCTCCCCACACAGGAAGCGCGTATTGCCATATAGGTGCAATTAGCTGCTTATATACTACAGCCTTGCAATTTCTAGCGAGCCTACTATTATTTCCCAGCAACCAGTCCAGCTTTTTGTATACTCCACGCAGCCTTATGCAGAGCTGAGTTATGTGTACATTTAGTGTCAGTTTTCTATCCAATACTAAGCCCAAATATCGGTGCCGCCCATTATTTTCGATCATTTGATCATTTATCTTTGGACAGAGCCCTGCTAGTGTCGCATCCAGCCTGCGCGTGCTAAACATTACATGCGCTGTTTTGCTACTATTTATCTTTATGCACCATTTCTCTGCCCAACGCATCAAATGTCTCAAGTATTTTTCATTTAGATTCACTGCCTCCAATATATTATGGGATGCACACATAACTATTGTGTCATCAGCATATGTTGACAGCTGCATCCTATTGGGTTCGAACGATGCATATTCTTTCATTACAAGTCTAGGTAGTGGCATGTCTGAAGAAAATATTGTATATAATATAGGCCCAAGCACACTGCCCTGGGGTACACCTGCACACACTTTTTCAGCCCTTGACTTTATGCCGTCGTTGCATTTTACAATAAATATTCGCTCAGCCAAGTAGCTTTCCAGCACATTATACAGTGCAAGTGGCAGCAATTTAATTAGTTTAGCTAACAGCCCTGCGTGCCATACACGATCAAACACTTCGCTGATATCAATAAATACAGCCGAGCAATATTGTCTCTTCTCATAAGCATTCAGTATATATTGAGTCACACGAGCCAGCTGCTGCTCAGTACCGTGATCTTTTCTAAACCCAAATTGGTGGCTTGGTATAGCATTTGCAAACTCTTCGCATTCAAATAGCCTATTTAGCAGCAGTTTCTCGAACAATTTTGAGAAACCTGCTAGCAAACTAATTGGTCTGTATGACGATATCTCTCCTGTGCTTTTACCAGGCTTTAATATCATACTGATCTCTGCACATTTCCATTGCCTAGGAAAGAGCCCATACCTTAATATACAATTGAATATAAGTACCAAGTATATAACCGCCTTCTCAGGCAGTGATTTAATAACCCTATTGTCTATATTGTCCATGCCAGGAGACTTATTCAACTCTAGCATATCTATCTCTAGCATAGTCTCGCTAACACTTATCGGACGAAATGGCAGTACAGACATACTATCTGTATTCTCTTCAAATTGCTCTAGCTTTTTTCGCTTCTGCTCTAGCAGCTCATCTGTGATCAGATTACGCACAACATCTGTATTTGTTAGATTTGGCGCGAAGCGTTTCTCCAAGTGACATGCAAACGCCTCAGCCTTCTCTTTATTACTTCGTGTCCACGTTACATTGCCGTTTCTCCTAGTACTACTGCCACTAGCTATCTCTAACTTTAGCGGCCAATTTGGTTGCGGCTGCCTTTTCAAATTATTTGTTAGCCTCCATAATTTTTGCATTTTGTACCGATCCTGCACATCAATCTGCTTCAGTAACTCATTCATAGTATTCACCTTTGACAAACATAGCTCTTTTTTTAGCCGATTTTGTACTTGTCTATACATTTGCCTTGCATTCGGACAACGCGAAAGCATTAATTGCCTTTTATATACCTGCTTCATCTCTATCAGCCCTCGTAAGCGCCCATTGAGCCTATTTTGTCCGCAATTCATTCGTCGGTACAGTTTACCCTGCCCATGCCGTTGTTGTTGCTGTATTGAGTCTGCTGCTGCCTCATATATTCTTATTTAAAATGTCAACAGCGTCCTCTATATCGGCACCTGATCTTATCTCAGTATTTAGCAATATGCATCGATTTAAGTACTCTTGAAACTTTTTTATGTTCGCATTCATTGGCAACAATATTTTACGATTTCCTTTCATCATATTAACAACATTTAGCCCATCTATGCCAATTTCAATATGAACAGGCAAGTGATCCGAGTCTAAGTCTGTCGTCGTGTATGTTCGTAGTCGCGCATTTTGCAGACCGCCATATACGGCAAAGTCGATTGCCGACGGCATTTTTCGCCTGTCATATGGGTAGTGAGTGGCACCGCCGGTAGCTAGGATATTATAACGCCTATTCTTGTGTACGCTATCCATTAGCGCTTTCCCGCGTTTGCATCCTCGTATATTGCCCCACCAGGTATGCTTAGCGTTCCAATCCCCACATAGCATAAAGCCAGATGAGCCGTTGCATTCATCGTCTATGTGTTTGAATAGCCTGGCATATAACTTTCCGATATTGGCTGCAAAGCAATATGCTTAATATCATTTTTAACTAAAATTGCTACACCTCCACTCTTGTAGTTATCTGGGTGGGTAGCAAAATATGTGAGATACCCATTAATCCTCAAAACATTCGAACTAAAAATTGTATTTGCGCTAGTATTAATACGAGTCTCTATTATCATCATTATATCAATTTTATGGCGTTGTATAAACAGTTCTAATTCTAGTAACTTATTCCCCACCCCTGCAGCATTCCAATAGGCAATCCTAAAGGGACTGCCTACCTGATTGCCGCTATATGCATCAAAGTTACTATTAGTGGTAGTAGTTGTATTCAAATTATTACGGCTACTGTTCAGATTATTCATTATTATTCGTGACATTTGCGCTTGCTCGCAGTTTCGTCAAGTTCCTATGCGCGCGTCGCTTATGTATATGGGCACCAAGAAAGGGGAAATAATGTATACGTATATATATGTATGTGAGAGTTGTATTGTATGTTTATAAAAGAGATATATATATGTTTTGACAGGGGTTGTAAAATTTGTAGATGTAGGTGATGTATATATATGTATATGTTTTGATAGATGTATATGTATATGTTTGGATTTCTTGAGGAAAGTTTCGAGTGTGTGTTTTGCGCATGTGTGTGTCGTGTTGCGCGACAGCAACTATTTTGGCGCTTGTATATATGTGCAAAAAGGACAATTGCCAACACACATGCGTTATATGTTAGCACACACCTTGTTGGAAACTGCTGGAAATCCTCTTTGAAGCAATTTTTAAATGGAATGAAATGTTTGTTGGTCACCTTTGGGTTTGAATTTAATGGTAGAGTTAATTTAATACCTTGTTTTTTGGAGATGTAAGAGGTTAGGTTTTATTTTTGGTTATGTATTATATTATTTATATATATGATATATTTGTGATTTAATTGCTCTCTTTGTAGCTAAGAGTATATGAGTGTCCGTAGACGGACAGTTTGTAGCAAGATATATGCTAGATATATATATATATTTAATGTGTATTGAAAATATATATAGCTTTAGCAATTTAATTATTTAGATTTATGTAGTATAGGTTACATCAATTAATTGACTTTATGACAGGTGTGTAATTTAAGTGACTATATATAGACATAGTAACATAGTAAGGCACAGTTACATAAAGCACATATAAATGTGTAAGTGCTTTTGCGCGCCGTACGCCGGCGTCTGATGCGCAGCAGGACAACGCAAAAGTCACTGCAGGCCACGTGTACTATGTATCAAGACAGCCGCTATATGTATTGAACGAGGAAAAACCGAGTGAAAAACCGAAGGATATGTATTGCAATTTGCACTTTGCAATCGTGTCCTTATATACTTGATTCTGCTCGGCTAGTTTTGGCGCGCGCTGCCGAATAGACGATTTTTTGATTACTCCGCGAGCACGTCCGTTCACTTCAGACACCAAAAAGAGACTCCTATTTTTCTGTTTGTAGGTTGAGCAGGAGACCAGGTCGGATGAGACGAATGGGAATCGGGACCTGAGACACCGGGCACTCGCTCGCTCATTCCTTCGGAGAGAAAATGAGTGAGAGAGTGGAAATGTGAGAGATACCTTAGGTGGATGAGTGTATAGTACGAGGGTGAGCGTGTGTGAGTACGGGAGTAAGCGAGTCGTAGTGTGACGGCATTATGGCGCCAACTCAATTAAAATCTAACTACTCTCATATCCATGCCCCCTGTCACACACACTGGTCTCACGCAGGACACCAAACATCAGAGATATCCCCCCCAAAAACTCGGCTAGTCCGTCCGCAAATCTCACAGCCCCACACCGAACCGATCCCCACTCCAGAAGTTTATTGATATACTCTTATAGTTCTATACATGATAAATTTTATGTGTGTTGTGATTAAAAAGTTAATGTGTGCGTATACATGTTTAAAGGATTAATGTGTGTTGTGTATGTTTTACAATAGAATACATAAATGCATGAATTTGCCAATTAATTCATAATAATATATATGCAAAAGACACTTAATGATAAGGTTTATATATTGATTATCTTTTTGTCTCGATTTTTCAAATGAGTTCAAAGTTAATTGGTAATTTAAGCGTATAGAAAAGAGTACAGTTAGAGTGATGTGCGGCATCAGCATGTATATGTATGCCATTAGCCAGCATTATTGATAATAGCCGAGTGATTGATGTTGGAGAGATTTGTTTAATGGCGTTTATGAAGATTTTTCGTTATGATTAATCTGGGTTTGATGTGCGAAATAAGGAGAAATTTTTTCTTTTTTTTTACTTAAATTCGTCTGTTGTCCGACCGGGCGCTGTCCGCAAACACGTCCGCTCGCCTCGACCGCCACAGAGAGATTTTTCTTTTTATTATTACTCATTTCTACTTGGATTAAATTGCAAACAGAAATTTTAGAAACAGAGTTGGAGCACTTAAAACTATGCAACATTCTCCAGTTTGCAAGGTGGAGAGGAACATGATAAGGAGATACATTTAACATTTAATCTCGACTGACCTACATTTAAACATAACAGACTCTGTACATTTAACATATTAGCCTAGGTCAGTTGGCTGAGGGAAATTTCTGCACGATCAGTTGGCAGGGCTGTCGTGTGAATGGCAAGTATACATAAATACAAAGGGGCACGCTGAAAACATGTAAGTAGCTGAAAAACATTAAATTTAACAATTTGTATGTATGACGATATCTCTCCTGTGCTTTTACCAGGCTTTAATATCATACTGATCTCTGCACATTTCCATTGCCTAGGAAAGAGCCCATACCTTAATATACAATTGAATATAAGTACCAAGTATATAACCGCCTTCTCAGGCAGTGATTTAATAACCCTATTGTCTATATTGTCCATGCCAGGAGACTTATTCAACTCTAGCATATCTATCTCTAGCATAGTCTCGCTAACACTTATCGGACGAAATGGCAGTACAGACATACTATCTGTATTCGCTTCTAATTGCTCTAGCTTTTTTTGCTTCTGCACTAGCAGCTCATCTGTGATCAGATTACGCACAACATCTGTATTTGTTAGATTTGGCGCGAAGCGTTTCTCCAAGTGACATGCAAACGCCTCAGCCTTCTCTTTATTACTTCGTGTCCACGTTACATTGCCGTTTCTCCTAGTACTACTGCCACTAGCTATCTCTAACTTTTGCGGCCAATTTGGTTGCGGCTGCCTTTTCAAATTATTTGTTAGCCTCCATAATTTTTGCATTTTGTACCGATCCTGTACATCAATCTGCTTCAGTAACTCATTCATAGTATTCACCTTTGACAAACATAGCTCTTTTTTTAGCCGATTTTGTACTTGTCTATACATTTGCCTTGCATTCGGACAACGCGAAAGCATTAATTGCCTTTTATATACCTGCTTCATCTCTATCAGCCCTCGTAAGCGCCCATTGAGCCTATATTGTCCGCTATTCATTCGTCGGTACAGTTTACCCTGCCCATGCCGTTTTTGTTGCTGTATTGAGTCTGCTGCTGCCTCATATATATTCTTATTTAAAATGTCAACAGCGTCCTCTATATCGGCACCTGATCTTATCTCAGTATTTAGCAATATGCATCGATTTAAGTACTCTTGAAACTTTTTATGTTCGCATTCATTGGCAACAATATTTTACGATTTCCTTTCATCATATTAACAACATTTAGCCCATCTATGCCAATTTCAATATGAACAGGCAAGTGATCCGAGTCTAAGTCTGTCGTCGTGTATGTTCGTAGTCGCGCATTTTGCAGACCGCCATATACGGCAAAGTCGATTGCCGACGGCATTTTTCGCCTGTCATATGGGTAGTGAGTGGCACCGCCGGTAGCTAGGATATTATAACGCCTATTCTTGTGTACGCTATCCATTAGCGCTTTCCCGCGTTTGCATCCTCGTATATTGCCCCACCAGGTATGCTTAGCGTTCCAATCCCCACATAGCATAAAGCCAGATGAGCCGTTGCATTCATCGTCTATGTGTTTGAATAGCCTGGCATATAACTTTCCGATATTGGCTGCAAAGCAATATGCTTAATATCATTTTTAACTAAAATTGCTACACCTCCACTCTTGTAGTTATCTGGGTGGGTAGCAAAATATGTGAGATACCCATTAATCCTCAAAACATTCGAACTAAAAATTGTATTTGCGCTAGTATTAATACGAGTCTCTATTATCATCATTATATCAATTTTATGGCGTTGTATAAACAGTTCTAATTCTAGTAACTTATTCCCCACCCCTGCAGCATTCCAATAGGCAATCCTAAAGGGACTGCCTACCTGATTCCCGCTATACGCATCAAAGTTACTATTAGTGGTAGTAGTTGTATTCAAATTATTACGGCTACTGTTCAGATTATTCATTATTATTCGTGACATTTGCGCTTGCTCGCAGTTTCGTCAAGTTCCTATGCGCGCGTCGCTTATGTATATGGGCACCAAGAAAGGGGAAATAATGTATACGTATATATATGTATGTGAGAGTTGTATTGTATGTTTATAAAAGAGATATATATATGTTTTGACAGGGGTTGTAAAATTTGTAGATGTAGGTGATGTATATATATGTATATGTTTTGATAGATGTATATGTATATGTTTGGATTTCTTGAGGAAAGTTTCGAGTGTGTGTTTTGCGCATGTGTGTGTCGTGTTGCGCGACAGCAACTATTTTGGCGCTTGTATATATGTGCAAAAAGGACAATTGCCAACACACATGCGTTATATGTTAGCACACACCTTGTTGGAAACTGCTGGAAATCCTCTTTGAAGCAATTTTTAAATGGAATGAAATGTTTGTTGGTCACCTTTGGGTTTGAATTTAATGGTAGAGTTAATTTAATACCTTGTTTTTTGGAGATGTAAGAGGTTAGGTTTTATTTTTGGTAATGTATTATATTATTTATATATATGATATATTTGTGATTTAATTGCTCTCTTTGTAGCTAAGAGTATATGAGTGTCCGTAGACGGACAGTTTGTAGCAAGATATATGCTAGATATATATATATATTTAATGTGTATTGAAAATATATATAGCTTTAGCAATTTAATTATTTAGATTTATGTAGTATAGGTTACATCAATTAATTGACTTTATGACAGGTGTGTAATTTAAGTGACTATATATAGACATAGTAACATAGTAAGGCACAGTTACATAAAGCACATATAAATGTGTAAGTGCTTTTGCGCGCCGTACGCCGGCGTCTGATGCGCAGCAGGACAACTAAAACGAAAGTTCTAGTTGGCCACGTGGCGACACTTTGCGCAAAAGTCACTGCAGGCCACGTGTACTATGTATCAAGACAGCCGCTATATGTATTTGTTTGTGGTGGAGGCGTCGGATAAGTAAATTTGTTCTTCTTCAAATCAAACAATGATTGGTTTCTATATATATAGTAGTAGGTTTTATTTCACTTGCGGCTGCATATAATGAACTTTACATTAGAAGTGATTTGCATTTTTTTGTGTCAAAACGGTTGAGGTGGAGTGGAGATCGTGGGGAGAGTTCTGAGCGTACTTTGGATCCTATTTGAGAGTGAGTCTCTCTCAGTGAGTGGGTCTGCCTCAATGAGTGACTCTCTCACACTGAGTGAGGCTCAGTTAATGCTGTGTTCAGACTAGCAATGACTAGAACTGAACTGGCATGAACATTCTCCCCCCCCTGGCAATATGCAGATTGCAAGGATTCCTATTGCGTGCATGTGCCAGAGAGTATCCATCCAAACTTGGTATTTTGAGCCATCGGCAGACCGCCTTGGCTCGGGAGGATACCTGGTAGGATGATGTCTGGGTAGACGTCGGCGCCGAGTACCAAAGGGACTGGAGATGGACGGAACCATTCGTTGTCCGCCAAAGCGACGTTGCTGAACGGGTCCTTCATGTCCGCTCTGATAGCTCGGGCTGGAGTTATGCAGTTGAGTTGCGGGTCAGCCATTAAGACCACTTCTCGAGACATCTGAGTTGTCTTGGAGCGTAGCACGGCTGTGCACGCTCCTTCTGCGCCAATGCGTGTGACGGAAAAGCCATAGGCCCTTGCCACGGTTGCATTAATGCGGCTTACTGAACAACATGGATCGATCACAGCCCGCGTCTCAAGGGTCTTTTTTCCGGTGTCGAGCAGCACTATGGCGGTGGGCAGTATACTGACCCCCTTGTGCTGGAGAAGGGACGTAAGCGACGTCCGCATAGTAGCACGTCTCGGGCTTGGGGGTGATGTGCCGCTGGAGGGCGAGGAGCCAGAAGCTCTTCTTGTGGGCCTGCTGTCTGACCGAGAGGGTCGAGCGCTACGGGGATCACGCATGTGGAGCAAGCTGTGGTGGTCCTTTTTGCAAATTTTGCACTTGGCTCCACTGCGGCATGATTCCCCTGAATGCTGATGAGCCAGGCAGTTGGAGCAATATTTGTTAATTAACACGGCTCGGAGACGCTTCTCGGGCGTGAGCTTCAAGAAGCGCTGACACTTGCGTAACGCATGGATGCCTCTACACACCCGGCATCTAAAAGAGTCCGTTCCTTGACGTTGATTGGATGCCTTCGTTGACGGTGCCATGCTGGTTCTCTACAGAGGAGTGAACTGGAGAATAAGATGTAGGACAGGTGTTATTATGTGATGATTTTGTTTTGAAAGAGGGATTAGTTGCTTTTAAGGATTAGTCGGTGGTGCTATTTGCCTCAGTAGGAAGAAGGACCAATTTGGCTATTGGCCTTCGGAAGACACCACGAGCGGTAAGCACGTCCACTACGCGGACCTTGTCATCTGTGCCTGGGCAAGCCAGCTGGACTCGGCCAAGGCGCCATTCATTTATTGGTATGTTATCTTCCTTGATAATCACCATATCACCGACTTGGAGGTCCCTTGTAGGGGACTGCCATTTGTTTCGCTTATGGAGCTCTTTCAAATACTCATTCTTCCACCGTAAGCAAAATTGCTGGTGGAGCGCTTTGAGTCGCTGCCAGCGGTTAATTATAGAACTAGCGTCTTCTTTGATTACTGGCTCGTTAGTTGACAGAAGAGGGCCACCAACTAGGAAGTGGCCTGGACTTAGAGCCAATAAATCAGTCGGATCTTCCGACATTGGAGAGATTGGCCTGGAGTTAAGGCAGGCTTCAATCTTGGAGAGGAGAGTCGCGAACTCCTCAAATGTATATTTTGAGGATGCGGTGGACTTGTAGAAGTGGGTCTTAAAGCTTTTGACACCTGCTTCCCACAATCCGCCCATGTGAGGAGCGCCAGGAGGATTGAAATGCCAACACAAGTTTTGATGGCTATGCTTGGATAAGATGAGATCTTTGGTCGCTTGCAAGAAATCTCTCGAAAGAACGGATGACGCTCCCACAAATGTTTTCCCATTATCTGAGTACATCTGTTGTGGAAGGCCACGTCTTGCGATAAATCGCGAAAATGCGGCCAGGAATCTCTCCGTGGTTAGATCTGTGGTGGCTTCTAAATGGATTGCTTTCGTGCTGAAACACACGAAGACACATACATAACCCTTGGTAATTTTGCATGCTCGACCAATGTAGCTTTTAATATCGAAAGGTCCGGCAAAGTCTACACCCGTATGTGTGAAGGGTCGGGAAAAGGTTGATCTCGCCCTTGGGAGTTCGCCCATAAGTTGGGTCTGGAGTCGTCTACGGTGTATTACACAGACCTTGCAGGAGTTTATGGTAGATTTTACCAGGACCTTGAGCTTTGGGATCCAGTATTTGGCTCTTATGAGGCGCATTACCAACTGATTGCCTCCGTGAAAACAAATGAGGTGGGTAAATCGGACCAGGAGGCGTGAAAAATCACAATTAGCCGGAATGATTATGGGGTGTCGCTCATCATAGCCTAACGAGGTTGACGCTCTCACCCGTCCACAGGAGCGCAGAATACCCCTTTGATCGATGAAAGGGGTTAAATTGCGAATGCTGCTTGATCCTTGAATTGGCTTCTTATCGAGCAAACAGCTATACTCCTTAGGATAAGCTTGGCGTTGAGTATACTCGATAAGTCGGAACTGAACTCTCGTAAGTTCTTCATTACGGAGCTCGGCGGGAAAGTGGATCGCTGGATTTATACAGCGCTGGATAAAGCGACAGACATATGCAATAACTCGCAATGCCTTGTCGAATCTGGAGAATCGTTCCAGAAGGTTATAGGAGGGTAGCTGTGAGACATTGCACTTCACTGCGCGTTGTTCAATCTCTGTCTCAAGTACCGTAACAGGAACTGGCCATTGGTTTTGTGGTAGTTGTAACCATTCCGGTCCATGCCACCACAAAGTGCTGCCCAATAGGTCCCGAGGAGAAACCCCCCGACTAGCTAGGTCAGCTGGGTTATGTTCGGATCGAACATGGGACCATTTGCCATTGGTTGATGATATCTTGGCTACCCGGTTAGCCACAAAGGTAGACCATTTGCATGGAGGTTTATCCAACCAGGCAAGAACAATAGTGGAGTCTGTCCAATTGAAATTTTCTTTACTCTGGATGGGGAGCTGAGGAATAAGAGCCGTGGTGAGCTCGGAAAGAAGGACGGCGCCACACAGCTCTAAGCGTGGTAGTGATACCGTCTTAACTGGCGCGACTCTCGTTTTTGCTGCGAGAAGGTGAGTGGAGATGCATCCGTTGATCTCGACGCGCAAATAAAGTGCAGCACCATATGCGCGCTGGGACGCGTCGCAGAAGCCGTGAAACTGCACCTTTGCCCTTTGCTGAAAATCGACCCATCTTGGAATTCGGATCTCTTCGAGAGAGGGATAGTCGGTTAGGAAGTCATGCCAACGTTGAACGAGATCTTCCGGCAGGGAATCATCCCACCCCAGCTCTTGGAGCCAGATCTCTTGCATGAAAATCTTTGCTCGAACTATCACAGGTGCTAGCCATCCAGCAGGATCGAACAATTTCGCAATCTGTGATAGTACTTCACGTTTAGTGAGCGAAGGCTGAGATACCATTTTGGACGGAGCAAAGAAAAACTGGTCTGTTGTGGCTTGCCATCGAATGCCTAGCGTTTTAGCGACGCTGGCCTCTTCGATTTCTAAGAAATCCGCACACAGTAAGTGGTCCCTTGGTATTCCTTTTAACACTTCCTTTGTGTTGGATGTCCACTTTCTCAGAGGGAACCCAGCTCTGTCGAGTGCCATGCGGAGTTCTGCAATGGCTGAGATTGCTTGTTGCTTCGTGTGTGCCCCTGCTAGAACATCATCGACATACATATAATTTTCAATTATATCGGATGCGATGGGACATTGTTCTCGTATATCACGAGCAAGTTGATGGAGGACCCGGATTGCGAGGTATGGGGCACAGTTTACCCCAAAGGTAACTGTATTGAGTTCGAAGTCGCAAAGTTCTTCGTTCTCATTGCGAAATAGTATTCGTTGGTAGGGCGTATGTCTTGGATCGACCTGGATTTGCCGATACATCTTGGTTATATCGGCATTGAAAACGTAGCGGTAGAATCGCCACTTTAGTATCTGAATCGTCAGATCGGATTGGAGTACTGGTCCCGTGTGTAGGATATCATTTAGACTTTTGCCATTGGAAGACGGGCTGGAGGCGTTAAACACAACGCGAACCTTTGTTGTGGTGCTGTCGGGCTTAAAAACAGCATGATGAGGCAGGTAAAAATTATTGGGGTTGCTGTTTGGAGAGACTTGTGTCATATGACCTAAGTCGAAGTACTCCCGAATCACGGAGTCGTACTGCTCTTTCAAAGGAGGGTTTCTTTTTAAACGATTCTCGTTCTTTAGAAACTGAGCTAGTGCGATAGATCTTGAATGTCCTAAGTCTATGTGATTAGGTTCTTGGAAAGGTAGGGTGACTACATATCTGCCATTCTCGTTCCTTGTTGTTGTTCGGATGAAATTACTCTCACAAAAGGAGTCGGAGCTCTTTACCAGTTTGACTGGAATGTCCTCCACCTCCCAAAATTTTGTGAGAATGACGTCTAATTGCTCTTCTTGAGAGACAGATATTCGAGTCGAGAATGACGAGATTGCGGTGGATGCGGTCTTTGAAACTGGGCCTGTTAAAATCCACCCGAAAATAGTTTCCTGGCCCAGCAACGTGCCACATATATTAGGATGGGAGCCGCCCGTAAGGATGGACGGTAGGATATCAGCGCCAATCAGCACATCTATCTGCGAACTCTTGTGGAAATTAGGGTCCGCTAACTGGAGTTTTGGCAGGGTTGTCAATAAACTTTGGGGGATCGAACATGATGGTAGATTCCCTGCCAAATGTGGTAGGACGTAGGCTGATGCCTCGATTTGGATACGAGGCTTGGAAGGAGAGCCAATATTAAAATGGCAGAGCTTGCGAGGCTGGGCTGCAACAGCTTGATTTAATCCCGATACTTGTGCCTGTACGGATTTGTACGGCAGCTTAATCAGGTGGAAGAGTCGCTCGGAAATAAATGTTGCCTCTGATCCCGAGTCGATCAGCGCACGAGCTGTATAATTTACACCCAAATGGCGAACATATATAACAGCCGTACTTAGGAGAACACCGTGGGTGTTAATTGCAACATAATTGTGAACATTCGTTTGTTGGGATGGAGTGGACTGTATGGAATGATTAGAGGGCGCTGTTGCTTGTGGCATGGAGACTACTGTAGGGCTCAATTGTGGAGTGTCACTACGATGCAAGAGCGTATTGTGACGACCCTTGCACGTAAAACAATTGTGAGCACTTGTGCAATCCCTTAACTGATGACCCCTAGCGAAACAGTTCAAACATAGTTTTTGCTGTTTGATGTAAGTTGCCCGTTCGCTGACGGGCATTTGGAGAAATCGTGGGCACAGACGGATAGGGTGATTCTCCCTGGAGCACAATTTGCAGGCTTGCGGCTTGTTAGCGACCTTATTCTCAAATGAGTTAAGCTTTCTAGTGGTAGGAGGTTCTGTTCGAACAATTCTGGAGTGCGCTGGAGTATTTGAGCTTGGCTTAAGCTCTTCTATCGCTTCTAGAGTGCGATAGCGTTCTAAGAGAAAGGCGTTCATCTCAAGCCAAGATGAGATGTCGTTTTTTCTGGAGATGGACTGTTCCCATAAGGAGAGTGTTAATTTGGGTAATTTGGAGGAACATAGGAACACGAGGATACAGTCCCAGTTTTCTATGTTGATTTCGGATAACTCCAGAGCTGTTAAGCAACCTTGAATGGTGCTCTGAAGTTCCTTAATTGCCGTTCCAGACTCTTGGGAGATTGGCTGCAGGTTGAAAAGAATCTTGAGCTGGCTGTTGACTAACAATTTTCGGTTCTCAAAACGCTCAGTCAGATTGGCCCAGGCTGATCGGAAGCCATCGTTAGTCAAAGGTGACTTCGCTACAATCGCCTGAGCCTCACCGCTGGTTTTCGCATTGAGATGGAACAATTTCTCGACCTCTGATAACCTAGGATTATTTATGTAAATTGCGGTAAAGAGGTCTCGAAATGTGGGCCATCGTATGTAATCTCCGCTGAAGATTTCTGTGTCGCAAGGAGGTAATCGACACCCTGTGGGAACATATGTCGGAATGGTGGACTGAGCGGATGGTCTATTTTGGGCGTTAGCGGTATCGATTTGCTCGCTAAGTTTAGCGGCGCATCTCTCATATACCATATAACAATAGTCGTACTTGGACTGCATAACTGAAATGGTTTCCAGTGAACCGGCTTCCGAGATTATTGTTGAGCCGACCTCGTACTCTTTTTCAACCTTGTCCCACAAGGCTCGCACTTGGTCCCGACGGACCTGGCACGTATAGAGAGACGGATCAGAGCCTCCAGGAGTGTTTATTTTTGCCTCAAACTGACTTAGCCGATCAGTGACAGCAATAAACTTGATTAAGGCCGCGTCTGTCATATTTTGGGCCGTTTTGGTATTAGCTCGCGTGGAAATCGGACTAGATCTTGTGCTAATGGTTGCCTTAGTGCGTCCGACTGCAGTGGTCAGGGATGCTTCGCTTTTAGCTTTGGACGGCGGGCGACTGATTTTTATCAGTGGACTTGGCCTCGAACTAAGAGGTGCCTTAACAGTTCCCCTTGGCGTGGACGCGGGTGATTCGCTTTTACTCCGGGACGATGTTTCCCCTTTGACACTAAGGGCTGCTGTTGGAGACGGAGAAGTTCTGGAGGTGCTTGCGGACGGAACTGCTAATTGATTTTTTGTTTCGTCCCCTTTGCCAGTTGGCATACTAGGCGGAAGCGCTTGGGTGGGAAAACAAAGGTGCTCGTTTCTAGTAGTAGAGGTTGCGATGCTTAAAACAAAGAAACACTGGATTGCCGGTACAGGTAAATAATCGAGTTTATAATTCGATTGAGATTGCGGAAGATTTAAATAATTTTGCTTGAAATCAAGATTTATTTGATTTAATTAATTTAATTAATAAATTTATTTGACTTGGTAATTTAAAATACGATTATTTATTAAACACGGGAAATAATAATAAAGAATTCGATGCTCGTTTTCGATAATTTTATTATTATATTAGTCTTTGAATACGGTAACGGTTGGTTTATTTTTACTTTTTGTGGTACTCATAAAATACCCATTATTGTGGCTGAGTACACACCGCTGACAAATGTAGAACTTCGAAGTTAATGTGTAGTGTTTTTGTTTATTTACAATAAATTAGTAGTATTATTAATCTATTAATTATGATTGTTGTGTTTTTATTGGTGCGTCTCGGAACAAGAGTAATTGTATGGGAATGTGTGCAATTGCATAAAAACGTGTAATTGGAGTACGGACCGGCAGCTGTTTATTTTTACATATGTATGTGTGGTGTGTACATACGCACATACGCCGGTTGAAATTGCAATTTATTACTATAATATTGCTGTGTTATAATATTGCTGTGGATTGTGTACTAAAAAATATTATATGTGGACACACATAGTACATATGATTTGTGGATTTATTTATCGGATGTATGTACTATGTGGTTGCACAAATATATTCGTTTGCACTATGCACAATTATAAGTTAAGAAACTGAATTGGGGGTTGTGTTTATTTTTATTAAGTAATACAAGGTGCAATAAATTATAAGTTATTATAAGAGAATGAATTGGAGTTTGTGTTTATTAAATAATAATGTTAAATATAGTGTCTATTCAAAATGCATATGTGCAATTATATTCGGATTGAATATATGTATGTATGTATGTATGTATGTACAATACGTGCTTGTGAATCTGGTGTATGTTTGTGTGTCGGACCAAGAACATGAACTAACAATATTAATTAGGAAACAATATTGTGAAACAACTTGTCGGATTAAGTGCGGACACGTAATTAAAAAAATCTTTTTTTTATAGTTAGGAAAGTACACGAGTGCGTACGTATGTACATACAAAAAATGTTGAAGTGGATTTCTTTTGTAGTTGGAAGTAACTAACACAAAATTTAACTAACTGTTTTTAGTTTTGTGGTCGGATAATTTATATATATTTGTATATATATATAATATATATATTCAAAAAATTGCCAATCACTTTTCTTAAAGGAAAAAAATATGGCGGAAAAATATGGCGGATATTGCCGAATATATATATAGAGAGGAAATTTTGTATTTACTTATCTTTGCCAAAAAACTTGTGTAGGGGCGATCGGTTTATATATAATCCGGCTCGAAGGACCAATGTTTGTGGTGGAGGCGTCGGATAAGTAAATTTGTTCTTCTTCAAATCAAACAATGATTGGTTTCTATATATATAGTAGTAGGTTTTATTTCACTTGCGGCTGCATATAATGAACTTCACATTAGAAGTGATTTGCATTTTTTTGTGTCAAAACGGTTGAGGTGGAGTGGAGATCGTGGGGAGAGTTCTGAGCGTACTTTGGATCCTATTTGAGAGTGAGTCTCTCTCAGTGAGTGGGTCTGCCTCAATGAGTGACTCTCTCACACTGAGTGAGGCTCAGTTAATGCTGTGTTCAGACTAGCAATGACTAGAACTGAACTGGCATGAACAGTATTGAACGAGGAAAAACCGAGTGAAAAACCGAAGGATATGTATTGCAATTTGCACTTTGCAATCGTGTCCTTATATACTTGATTCTGCTCTGCTAGTTTTGGCGCGCGCTGCCGAATAGACGATTTTTTTTGATTACTCCGCGAGCACGTCCGTTCACTTCAGACACCAAAAAGAGACTCTACTTTTTTCTGTTTGTAGGTTGAGCAGGAGACCAGGTCGGATGAGACGAATGGGAATTGGGACCTGAGACACCGGGCACTCGCTCGCTCATTCCTTCGGAGAGAAAATGAGTGAGAGAGTGGAAATGTGAGAGATACCTTAGGTGGATGAGTGTATAGTACGAGGGTGAGCGTGTGTGTGAGTACGGGAGTAAGCGAGTCGTAGTGTGACGGCATTATGGCGCCAACTCAATTAAAATCTAACTACTCTCATATCCATGCCCCCTGTCACACACACTGGTCTCACGCAGGACACCAAACATCAGAGATATCCCCCCCAAAAACTCGGCTAGTCCGTCCGCAAATCTCACAGCCCCACACCGAACCGATCCCCACTCCAGAAGTTTATTGATATACTCTTATAGTTCTATACATGATAAATTTTATGTGTGTTGTGATTAAAAAGTTAATGTGTGCGTATACATGTTTAAAGGATTAATGTGTGTTGTGTATGTTTTACAATAGAATACATAAATGCATGAATTTGCCAATTAATTCATAATAATATATATGCAAAAGACACTTAATGATAAGGTTTATATATTGATTATCTTTTTGTCTCGATTTTTCAAATGAGTTCAAAGTTAATTGGTAATTTAAGCGTATAGAAAAGAGTACAGTTAGAGTGATGTGCGGCATCAGCATGTATATGTATGCCATTAGCCAGCATTATTGATAATAGCCGAGTGATTGATGTTGGAGAGATTTGTTTAATGGCGTTTATGAAGATTTTTCGTTATGATTAATCTGGGTTTGATGTGCGAAATAAGGAGAAATTTTTTCTTTTTTTTTTACTTAAATTCGTCTGTTGTCCGACCGGGCGCTGTCCGCAAACACGTCCGCTCGCCTCGACCGCCACAGAGAGATTTTTCTTTTTTATTATTACTCATTTCTACTTGGATTAAATTGCAAACAGAAATTTTAGAAACAGAGTTGGAGCACTTAAAACTATGCAACATTCTCCAGTTTGCAAGGTGGAGAGGAACATGATAAGGAGATACATTTAACATTTAATCTCGACTGACCTACATTTAAACATAACAGACTCTGTACATTTAACATATTAGCCTAGGTCAGTTGGCTGAGGGAAATTTCTGCACGATCAGTTGGCAGGGCTGTCGTGTGAATGGCAAGTATACATAAATACAAAGGGGCACGCTGAAAACATGTAAGTAGCTGAAAAACATTAAATTTAACAATTTGTATGTATGACGATATCTCTCCTGTGCTTTTACCAGGCTTTAATATCATACTGATCTCTGCACATTTCCATTGCCTAGGAAAGAGCCCATACCTTAATATACAATTGAATATAAGTACCAAGTATATAACCGCCTTCTCAGGCAGTGATTTAATAACCCTATTGTCTATATTGTCCATGCCAGGAGACTTATTCAACTCTAGCATATCTATCTCTAGCATAGTCTCGCTAACACTTATCGGACGAAATGGCAGTACAGACATACTATCTGTATTCGCTTCTAATTGCTCTAGCTTTTTTTGCTTCTGCACTAGCAGCTCATCTGTGATCAGATTACGCACAACATCTGTATTTGTTAGATTTGGCGCGAAGCGTTTCTCCAAGTGACATGCAAACGCCTCAGCCTTCTCTTTATTACTTCGTGTCCACGTTACATTGCCGTTTCTCCTAGTACTACTGCCACTAGCTATCTCTAACTTTTGCGGCCAATTTGGTTGCGGCTGCCTTTTCAAATTATTTGTTAGCCTCCATAATTTTTGCATTTTGTACCGATCCTGTACATCAATCTGCTTCAGTAACTCATTCATAGTATTCACCTTTGACAAACATAGCTCTTTTTTTAGCCGATTTTGTACTTGTCTATACATTTGCCTTGCATTCGGACAACGCGAAAGCATTAATTGCCTTTTATATACCTGCTTCATCTCTATCAGCCCTCGTAAGCGCCCATTGAGCCTATATTGTCCGCTATTCATTCGTCGGTACAGTTTACCCTGCCCATGCCGTTTTTGTTGCTGTATTGAGTCTGCTGCTGCCTCATATATATTCTTATTTAAAATGTCAACAGCGTCCTCTATATCGGCACCTGATCTTATCTCAGTATTTAGCAATATGCATCGATTTAAGTACTCTTGAAACTTTTTTATGTTCGCATTCATTGGCAACAATATTTTACGATTTCCTTTCATCATATTAACAACATTTAGCCCATCTATGCCAATTTCAATATGAACAGGCAAGTGATCCGAGTCTAAGTCTGTCGTCGTGTATGTTCGTAGTCGCGCATTTTGCAGACCGCCATATACGGCAAAGTCGATTGCCGACGGCATTTTTCGCCTGTCATATGGGTAGTGAGTGGCACCGCCGGTAGCTAGGATATTATAACGCCTATTCTTGTGTACGCTATCCATTAGCGCTTTCCCGCGTTTGCATCCTCGTATATTGCCCCACCAGGTATGCTTAGCGTTCCAATCCCCACATAGCATAAAGCCAGATGAGCCGTTGCATTCATCGTCTATGTGTTTGAATAGCCTGCTAAAATGCTCTGAAGACCATTTAGGCTGTGGTGGGCAATATATAGCTGCGATTATCATTCTATTTTTATTCCTTTCACTATTCATCAAGGCAATTGGTGCACACTGCATATAACTTTCCGATATTGGCTGCAAAGCAATATGCTTAATATCATTTTTAACTAAAATTGCTACACCTCCACTCTTGTAGTTATCTGGGTGGGTAGCAAAATATGTGAGATACCCATTAATCCTCAAAACATTCGAACTAAAAATTGTATTTGCGCTAGTATTAATACGCGTCTCTATTATCATCATTATATCAATTTTATGGCGTTGTATAAACAGTTCTAATTCTAGTAACTTATTCCCCACCCCTGCAGAATTCCAATAGGCAATCCTAAAGGGACTGCCTACCTGATTGCCGCTATATGCATCAAAGTTACTATTAGTGGTAGTAGTTGTATTCAAATTATTACGGCTACTGTTCAGATTATTCATTATTATTCGTGACATTGGCTTCATACATTGTGTGACTGCCTGCCATTTGACAATCGCTTACACGCAAGTTGGGTCTATTTTCTACAATGGTACTATTCTGTATAGGCATGGGCATATGTAAAGGTTGGGCATTTTTAAACGTATTGGCGACAAATTTAAATAGTACATTTAGTAAATTATCAATCTTTTTACCCATCTCCTCGACGATATTAACGTTCCGCTCCAACGCTCTCATAAGCGGACAATCAATCTGTGGGATTTGGTGTTGCTGCTGTTGTTGTGATTGTTCGTTGTGTATTGGCTCCTGTATAGTTCGCATGGACTGTTGCTGTTTTTGTTGGATTTGCTGTTTTTGGAAACGCTGCTGTTGGTTTTGGATACGCTGCTGCTGGTTTTGGTTACGCTGCTGCTGCTGAGGATGGCGCTGGTCTTGGGGACGCTGCTGGATTTGCCGATGATGTTCCTGTTGCTGCCACGGATGTTGTTGTTGCTGCCGTCTTTGCTGCTGCTCCATACGAAGCTGCTCCTGTAGCTTTTCGAGGTGCCTCGATGCAGGATTGTGGATTTTAACACCACCGCCACCACGGGCTACCTGGCTGTATGTCATACTTTTTGTGTTTGGATTTGTATTTGTATTCGTATTTGACCGCTGTTGAGACGCCTGCTGCCGTATTGGAGACTCCGGCTGACGTTGCTTTTTCTGTTTGTAGGTTGAGCAGGAGACCAAGTCGGATGAGACGAATGGGAATCGGGACCTGAGACACCGAGCATCGAGCACCGAGCACTCGCATCGCACAGAGAGCGAACGAGTGTGAGAGTGTGCATGGTCGTGGTGGTTGGAGGGCGTCGAGGCAGCATTGAGGGTGCCTACTAGCTCATGCTCGCTACCGCTCCACACCATCACGGGTATGCAGACCCACACACAGGCCACTAACCTGTAGCGGTTCGAGTACGTGGCCCACACATCCCACCGTCACACACCGAACCAATCTCCGCTCCAGAATTTATTGATATATACTTCTTTTAGTTCTATACATGATACATTTTCTGTGTGTTTGTGATTAAAAAGTTAATGTGTGTGTATACATGTTTAGTGATTTGTGTGTATCGTGTATGTTTTACGAAAAATTTTATGAATTGCCAACTCAATGTTCATACCATTTATGCAAAATTGCACTTGATGATAGAGTTATAATGTTTGATTTTTAGTCTCTATATGAGGGAGTAAAATTTTTTCTGTTTGTAGGTTGAGCAGGAGACCAGGTCGGATGAGACGAATGGGAATCGGGACCTGAGACACCGGGCACTCGCTCGCTCATTCCTTCGGAGAGAAAATGTGTGAGAGAGTGGAAATGTGAGAGATACCTTAGGTGGATGAGTGTATAGTACGAGGGTGAGCGTGTGTGTGAGTACGGGAGTAAGCGAGTCGTAGTGTGACGGCATTATGGCGCCAACTCAATTAAAATCTAACTACTCTCATATCCATGCGCCCTGTCACACACACTGGTCTCACGCAGGACACCAAACATCAGAGATATCCCCCCCAAAAACTCGGCTAGTCCGTCCGCAAATCTCACAGCCCCACACCGAACCGATCCCCACTCCAGAAGTTTATTGATATACTCTTATAGTTCTATACATGATAAATTTTATGTGTGTTGTGATTAAAAAGTTAATGTGTGCGTATACATGTTTAAAGGATTAATGTGTGTTGTGTATGTTTTACAATAGAATACATAAATGCATGAATTTGCCAATTAATTCATAATAATATATATGCAAAAGACACTTAATGATAAGGTTTATATATTGATTATCTTTTTGTCTCAGTTTTTCAAATGAGTTCAAAGTTAAATGGTAATTTAAGCGTATAGAAAAGAGTACAGTTAGAGTTCACAACTGCAATATTGTCATGTTTGTCCAGAGTTGAATGTTTAATGTTTGTTTACCCAATTTAAAAAATTCTCCCCATCCCTGTATTGGATCCCCACATCAAGAGCAGATAAATAATACCGTATTTGATAAGAAGTATGATGTTATTTTGGCCAAGTGTCTTCTCTCGCTTAGCACTGGCTGTTATCAGATGCGGATTGGCAGTATATAGATATCTGCGGTGTGGGATATTGGAATGAATAAGAATATTGAGAACTAGTAATGAATTGGCAGATTCGTGTATGAGAGGAAGCAGCGATAAGCGTATTGTGTATTGTTATTGCTGTTTTCTCGGTATGGTTGTGTGTGTATGTGAGCATGAAATTGATTGTGCGAGTATTCTTATTATAAGCAGGATAGAGTTGATAGTTGAAGATGCTGGAAGTCGTCAACGGCAAAGATGAGAATTGCCCCCACCCCACATAGGCCATTTTTTGCATTTAAAAATGCAAAACAACAACAAAGTTGCTGGTATTGGTCATGGGGTGGGCAGACAGTTTGGCTGCGGTCAGCCGGGCAATAACGTCGAGACATCTGTCTGTTGTGACAGAGTGTGAGCCAGCGCATGGACGAATACTAAGCACGCGTGTGTGCGTATGAGCTCGCATCATTCGAGCATTGAGAAGTGCTGGAGTGTCGCGAGCGAGCAGACACGGCGGCGCACATGGCAGCGCGTGGCTGGCAGTTTGTTTATTGTAGCTATTGATGATTGCTAGGATGAGATGTATATGTATTTTGATTTTTGTTGTTGTTTGCATTCAGAAGTGCAATTTGTGATGAGGTGAGTGTGTTTTCAGGAAAATAATAGTGACGAGGGGAGAAATTTAAAAGGTAAGTAAGTAAGGTAGGTAAAATAATAATGGGGTAAGTATGAAATAAGAATTTTGGGGAGTTAAAATAATAACGGGTAATTTAGAGTCACTGTCATTTTCCGGATTTTTTGTTTGGACTTGCAGCAGATGAGTCAAAGAAGACGGACACCTAAACAATTTTTTTAATTGAACTGTTACAGGTTGTGGCTGGTGTGGACGAGTTTTCGCCGTGGCGAAATAACTCCTGCAATTGTCGCTGCATCAGCGACATTGAGCCCATTAGCCTGTCTAGCTGCTCCTGCTGCTTTTGGGCCATTTGATATAGTATCTGATTATTGTTATCGTTTGGAGGATAGGTGTTGTTTGGTTGTTGTTGTTGCGGCTGCTGCTCAACATCCATTTGCATTGGCACTGGGTGCTTTTGCGGGACGGGTTGTTGGGCAGAGGCAACTTGCCGTTTTGATAAGTTTTCGAGCAGGTGGCGCTGCATTGAGACGATCTGTTCTCTGCTCTGAACAGAGTCAGGTCGTTCAAGTTGACGCTGTTGCTCTTGTTGTTGTTGTAATAATTGTAAATAATTCTCGCCCATCTAGATCGTGGATCCAAAGAGTTGGATGAGGAGACGGTGGGAGGTTTGGCATTTTTGGCGATATTTGCCGTATTTACATTTTTATTTACGTTTGGTGTGACAGATGCAGTGGGAGCTGCAGTTGGGATGCTGACAGTTGTATGTTGTTGCATAGGCTGCGGCTCTGTCTGTCCGCCATTTTGTTTTGATTTTTTGTTTTGTTTTTTCTTTTTGTTTTTGTTTGATTGCATTGGCATGGGCTGCTGTGTTGGCGCTTGTTGTTGTGTTTGCTGCTGCTGTTGCAGATGCAATTGAGTAGGTTGCTGACGCTGAGGCTGCTTATGCCGCTGCTGTAAATTCGGTTGTTTTTGTTGGGGCTGCCGAATTTTTGAATTTGTATTTTTGGTACTGAGCTGGGCCGATATTTTTGCTTCTAGCAGGTCCACATACAAGGGGCAGCCCTTGTAATTGGCTGTGTGGTCCGAGCCGCAGTTTGCACAATTTGCAGGCAAGTTTACCGGTTTGATGCAAGTCTGTGTAAGATGCTCGCTGCCGCATTTTACACAGCGAGCGGGGTGACGGCAATATCGGGCCGTATGGTTGAAGCGCTGGCATCGGTGGCACTGTGGCAATTTCTTGCCATCTATTTTAGGCCACTCGAAGCGGACAACGTATTTGCAAAGACTTTTGACTCCGAATATGGAACGATTCTTTGCGGGATCAGGAGCCAATTCCACAAAGAATATATTCGGTTGATATGTACCAGGGCCGCTGCGATTTTTGTATTTTGGGCAATATACGTTGCGAATCGTGTAGCCCATGCAGGTCAACTCGTTCCGGATTGCGTCGGTGCTTGTGGAGGCATGAATGCCCCGCACCACAACCCGGAAAGAGCGCTCCTCACGCCTCTGGTACGTGTTATAATCAAATATATTGTCCATATTGAGGACGTTTATGATTTTAGAGTGTCTCTAAAGTTTTTGGCAAGATTCTTAATATGCCAGGACTACCCAATTTTAGCCCATAATCGATTATGGGAGGATTTTGTCCATTTAATTTGGCAATTATTGAGTTGACGCCGTTTTGGTCTGGCTGGTTGCTATGCTGAATGCATATCTGTGGCGGTTTGTAGTGTTTGGCCATGGGGGCCGAAATAGTAAATGCACCTGTTTGCTGGTGATGATCAGGAGAATTTGAAGGAGTAACGACGGAGCCCGTGGCGGCAGCGGTGAAGCAGGCATTTGGAGTCGTTACTTCGTTATTGAATGTAATTGAAGCCGTCGTTGTCGGTTGTTTGGTGAACGCTAGTGCAGATTGTACAGCGGCGGCTAAATTATTGGTTGTCACCGGCAAATGTTGAGCTGACGCTTCAAGGTCAGATTCTGAGAGTATGTTGAACTGATTTGCAAGTTGATTGCGCCTTGAGTCTTGTTGAGATGAGCGAGAAATGGCCGAAATTTGACGACTTGATTTGCGCGCGTTTATCTTGCGCTTTTGATTGGCTGTTTTGCCTGTGTGATGTAGTAATTTATAGTGCGATGCACTGGTAGTGGCTGTGGTGGTGATTTTGCCGCCGGGGCCACCAGCACCGGGTGCATTGTTTGAACTGCTGTCACTGCTGCTGCTTATGCACATTGAGTTATTGCAGTTTTGATTGGCAACATTGCCAACCAAAATGGCTGCATAAGTTTGCGGGCTGAAATGTGTGGTAGGAGTATTTTTGCTAGTTGTTTCTGCAGCATGTTTTGATGCAGCAAGCAAAGGTGAATGAGTTGTATTTAATGTGACAGGAGCATCATTATTGAACGCAATGTTAGCGATTGGATCACTAGAAGAGTGTCCGTCGCTATGAATGATAGAGTTATTGAAATTTTGGATGTCGGTTGAAAAGTTTTCATTTGTGGGATTTTCAGCACAATCAGACTCTAGCTGAGCAATCAGACGCTTATAATGTGCCAATTGTGCTTGAGCATCAGCTGGCACGTATTTACTATTGGTGTTTATATTTGCTGTTGTAGCTGTTGCCGTTGTTGTTTTTGTTTTTGTCGTTGCGGAGACTATATTTGTCTCTTTTAAACCTGCAGCACGTTTCTGAGGGGACAGTGCCAATGGTGTCGAGGTCGTAGCCGTTGCCGGCGCCAGAGAGTCTGCTGTAAATGATGGCAGACGGTTCAGTGGTGTCGGCATTGGCGACATCGACGAGAGTGACATGTCTGATAGATCATACAGAAGGCCTGGTGATAGTGCCGGCTCAACGGACAGGTGAGTAGAGGACGCAGTGTCTGGATTTGACATGATGATAGTGGTAAATTGGTAAGTATTTTGAAGGTAGGTATTGGTATTTGTTAACTTTACGGTAAGTATTTGGTAAGTGTATCTATTGTTATTTATATTGATTGGTGATGGACCACCAGTAAACAGTGATATGATAAGGTAAGTATATGTAGGTAAGTATATGTAGGTAAGTTAATGTAGGTAAGTATAGATATAAGTGTTATTGTAGCATAATGTTGAATGGTGATGACACACCTAATTTAGCTACAAACTTCTTATAGTTTTGATAAAAGATAAGTATGTCGTTTTAAATTGTTTTGCTTATTGGTGATGATACACCAGTTTTGATATTGTTTGACAACCCTTGCAAAAACTTAGAGAGCAACCTGCAATGGAGGCGTGAAATATCTTAGGCTCTTTGATTGGTTTTGGCAAAAGGTTGAGTTTGTTTGAGGGGAAAAGAGCATAAAATGGCGATGGGTGGATGAAACGGCTAAGTGGCGCTTTGTTGTGATTGGTTTATAAGTGTGTGCTTTGGTTTCGCACCAAAATGGCCAGATTAGCCGATTCACCAAACAAATGAGCTTTTTAATTTCCACGCGAGCAACAAGGTTGGGAACTCGGATAGAATTTGGAAAAAGCGCACCAAGCGTCGACACGCTACAGTTGCGCTTGCTCGCAGTTTCGTCAAGTTCCTATGCGCGCGTCGCTTATGTATATGGGCACCAAGAAAGGGGAAATAATGTATACGTATATATATGTATGTGAGAGTTGTATTGTATGTTTATAAAAGAGATATATATATGTTTTGACAGGGGTTGTAAAATTTGTAGATGAAAGTGATGTATATATATGTATATGTTTTGATAGATGTATATGTATATGTTTGGATTTCTTGAGGAAAGTTTCGAGTGTGTGTTTTGCGCATGTGTGTGTCGTGTTGCGCGACAGCAACTATTTTGGCGCTTGTATATATGTGCAAAAAGGACAATTGCCAACACACATGCGTTATATGTTAGCACACACCTTGTTGGAAACTGCTGGAAATCCTCTTTGAAGCAATTTTTAAATGGAATGAAATGTTTGTTGGTCACCTTTGGGTTTGAATTTAATGGTAGAGTTAATTTAATACCTTGTTTTTTGGAGATGTAAGAGGTTAGGTTTTATTTTTGGTTATGTATTATATTATTTATATATATGATATATTTGTGATTTAATTGCTCTCTTTGTAGCTAAGAGTATATGAGTGTCCGTAGACGGACAGTTTGTAGCAAGATATATGCTAGATATATATATATATTTAATGTGTATTGAAAATATATATTGCTTTAGCAATTTAATTATTTAGATTTATGTAGTATAGGTTACATCAATTAATTGACTTTATGACAGGTGTGTAATTTAAGTGACTATATATAGACATAGTAACATAGTAAGGCACAGTTACATAAAGCACATATAAATGTGTAAGTGCTTTTGCGCGCCGTACGCCGGCGTCTGATGCGCAGCAGGACAACTAAAACGAAAGTTCTAGTTGGCCACGTGGCGACACTTTGCGCAAAAGTCACTGCAGGCCACGTGTACTATGTATCAAGACAGCCGCTATATGTATTGAACGAGGAAAAATCGAGTGAAAAACCGAAGGATATGTATTGCAATTTGCACTTTGCAATCGTGTCCTTATATACTTGATTCTGCTCGGCTAGTTTTGGCGCGCGCTGCCGAATAGACGATTTTTTTTGATTACTCCGCGAGCACGTCCGTTCACTTCAGACACCAAAAAGAGACTCTACTTTTTTCTGTTTGTAGGTTGAGCAGGAGACCAGGTCGGATGAGACGAATGGGAATTGGGACCTGAGACACCGGGCACTCGCTCGCTCATTCCTTCGGAGAGAAAATGAGTGAGAGAGTGGAAATGTGAGAGATACCTTAGGTGGATGAGTGTATAGTACGAGGGTGAGCGTGTGTGTGAGTACGGGAGTAAGCGAGTCGTAGTGTGACGGCATTATGGCGCCAACTCAATTAAAATCTAACTACTCTCATATCCATGCGCCCTGTCACACACACTGGTCTCACGCAGGACACCAAACATCAGAGATATCCCCCCCAAAAACTCGGCTAGTCCGTCCGCAAATCTCACAGCCCCACACCGAACCGATCCCCACTCCAGAAGTTTATTGATATACTCTTATAGTTCTATACATGATAAATTTTATGTGTGTTGTGATTAAAAAGTTAATGTGTGCGTATACATGTTTAAAGGATTAATGTGTGTTGTGTATGTTTTACAATAGAATACATAAATGCATGAATTTGCCAATTAATTCATAATAATATATATGCAAAAGACACTTAATGATAAGGTTTATATATTGATTATCTTTTTGTCTCGATTTTTCAAATGAGTTCAAAGTTAATTGGTAATTTAAGCGTATAGAAAAGAGTACAGTTAGAGTGATGTGCGGCATCAGCATGTATATGTATGCCATTAGCCAGCATTATTGATAATAGCCGAGTGATTGATGTTGGAGAGATTTGTTTAATGGCGTTTATGAAGATTTTTCGTTATGATTAATCTGGGTTTGATGTGCGAAATAAGGAGAAATTTTTTTTTTCTTTTTTTACTTAAATTCGTCTGTTGTCCGACCGGGCGCTGTCCGCAAACACGTCCGCTCGCCTCGACCGCCACAGAGAGATTTTTCTTTTTATTATTACTCATTTCTACTTGGATTAAATTGCAAACAGAAATTTTAGAAACAGAGTTGGAGCACTTAAAACTATGCAACATTCTCCAGTTTGCAAGGTGGAGAGGAACATGATAAGGAGATACATTTAACATTTAATCTCGACTGACCTACATTTAAACATAACAGACTCTGTACATTTAACATATTAGCCTAGGTCAGTTGGCTGAGGGAAATTTCTGCACGATCAGTTGGCAGGGCTGTCGTGTGAATGGCAAGTATACATAAATACAAAGGGGCACGCTGAAAACATGTAAGTAGCTGAAAAACATTAAATTTAACAATTTGTATGTATGACGATATCTCTCCTGTGCTTTTACCAGGCTTTAATATCATACTGATCTCTGCACATTTCCATTGCCTAGGAAAGAGCCCATACCTTAATATACAATTGAATATAAGTACCAAGTATATAACCGCCTTCTCAGGCAGTGATTTAATAACCCTATTGTCTATATTGTCCATGCCAGGAGACTTATTCAACTCTAGCATATCTATCTCTAGCATAGTCTCGCTAACACTTATCGGACGAAATGGCAGTACAGACATACTATCTGTATTCGCTTCTAATTGCTCTAGCTTTTTTTGCTTCTGCACTAGCAGCTCATCTGTGATCAGATTACGCACAACATCTGTATTTGTTAGATTTGGCGCGAAGCGTTTCTCCAAGTGACATGCAAACGCCTCAGCCTTCTCTTTATTACTTCGTGTCCACGTTACATTGCCGTTTCTCCTAGTACTACTGCCACTAGCTATCTCTAACTTTTGCGGCCAATTTGGTTGCGGCTGCCTTTTCAAATTATTTGTTAGCCTCCATAATTTTTGCATTTTGTACCGATCCTGTACATCAATCTGCTTCAGTAACTCATTCATAGTATTCACCTTTGACAAACATAGCTCTTTTTTTAGCCGATTTTGTACTTGTCTATACATTTGCCTTGCATTCGGACAACGCGAAAGCATTAATTGCCTTTTATATACCTGCTTCATCTCTATCAGCCCTCGTAAGCGCCCATTGAGCCTATATTGTCCGCTATTCATTCGTCGGTACAGTTTACCCTGCCCATGCCGTTTTTGTTGCTGTATTGAGTCTGCTGCTGCCTCATATATATTCTTATTTAAAATGTCAACAGCGTCCTCTATATCGGCACCTGATCTTATCTCAGTATTTAGCAATATGCATCGATTTAAGTACTCTTGAAACTTTTTTATGTTCGCATTCATTGGCAACAATATTTTACGATTTCCTTTCATCATATTAACAACATTTAGCCCATCTATGCCAATTTCAATATGAACAGGCAAGTGATCCGAGTCTAAGTCTGTCGTCGTGTATGTTCGTAGTCGCGCATTTTGCAGACCGCCATATACGGCAAAGTCGATTGCCGACGGCATTTTTCGCCTGTCATATGGGTAGTGAGTGGCACCGCCGGTAGCTAGGATATTATAACGCCTATTCTTGTGTACGCTATCCATTAGCGCTTTCCCGCGTTTGCATCCTCGTATATTGCCCCACCAGGTATGCTTAGCGTTCCAATCCCCACATAGCATAAAGCCAGATGAGCCGTTGCATTCATCGTCTATGTGTTTGAATAGCCTGCTAAAATGCTCTGAAGACCATTTAGGCTGTGGTGGGCAATATATAGCTGCGATTATCATTCTATTTTTATTCCTTTCACTATTCATCAAGGCAATTGGTGCACACTGCATATAACTTTCCGATATTGGCTGCAAAGCAATATGCTTAATATCATTTTTAACTAAAATTGCTACACCTCCACTCTTGTAGTTATCTGGGTGGGTAGCAAAATATGTGAGATACCCATTAATCCTCAAAACATTCGAACTAAAAATTGTATTTGCGCTAGTATTAATACGCGTCTCTATTATCATCATTATATCAATTTTATGGCGTTGTATAAACAGTTCTAATTCTAGTAACTTATTCCCCACCCCTGCAGAATTCCAATAGGCAATCCTAAAGGGACTGCCTACCTGATTGCCGCTATATGCATCAAAGTTACTATTAGTGGTAGTAGTTGTATTCAAATTATTACGGGTACTGTTCAGATTATTCATTATTATTCGTGACATTGGCTTCATACATTGTGTGACTGCCTGCCATTTGACAATCGCTTACACGCAAGTTGGGTCTATTTTCTACAATGGTACTATTCTGTATAGGCATGGGCATATGTAAAGGTTGGGCATTTTTAAACGTATTGGCGACAAATTTAAATAGTACATTTAGTAAATTATCAATCTTTTTACCCATCTCCTCGACGATATTAACGTTCCGCTCCAACGCTCTCATAAGCGGACAATCAATCTGTGGGATTTGGTGTTGCTGCTGTTGTTGTGATTGTTCGTTGTGTATTGGCTCCTATATAGTTCGCATGGACTGTTGCTGTTTTTGTTGGATTTGCTGTTTTTGGAAACGCTGCTGTTGGTTTTGGATACGCTGCTGCTGGTTTTGGTTACGCTGCTGCTGCTGAGGATGGCGCTGGTCTTGGGGACGCTGCTGGATTTGCCGATGATGTTCCTGTTGCTGCCACGGATGTTGTTGTTGCTGCCGTCTTTGCTGCTGCTCCATACGAAGCTGCTCCTGTAGCTTTCGAGGTGCCTCGATGCAGGATTGTGGATTTTAACACCACCGCCACCACGGGCTACCTGGCTGTATGTCATACTTTTTGTGTTTGGATTTGTATTTGTATTCGTATTTGACCGCTGTTGAGACGCCTGCTGCCGTATTGGAGACTCCGGCTGACGTTGCTTTTTCTGTTTGTAGGTTGAGCAGGAGACCAAGTCGGATGAGACGAATGGGAATCGGGACCTGAGACACCGAGCATCGAGCACCGAGCACTCGCATCGCACAGAGAGCGAACGAGTGTGAGTGTGCATGGTCGTGGTGGTTGGAGGGCGTCGAGGCAGCATTGAGGGTGCCTACTAGCTCATGCTCGCTACCGCTCCACACCATCACGGGTATGCAGACCCACACACAGGCCACTAACCTGTAGCGGTTCGAGTACGTGGCCCACACATCCCACCGTCACACACCGAACCAATCTCCGCTCCAGAATTTATTGATATATACTTCTTTTAGTTCTATACATGATACATTTTCTGTGTGTTTGTGATTAAAAAGTTAATGTGTGTGTATACATGTTTAGTGATTTGTGTGTATCGTGTATGTTTTACGAAAAATTTTATGAATTGCCAACTCAATGTTCATACCATTTATGCAAAATTGCACTTGATGATAGAGTTATAATGTTTGATTTTTAGTCTCTATATGAGGGAGTAAAATTTTTTCTGTTTGTAGGTTGAGCAGGAGACCAGGTCGGATGAGACGAATGGGAATCGGGACCTGAGACACCGGGCACTCGCTCGCTCATTCCTTCGGAGAAAATGTGTGAGAGAGTGGAAATGTGAGAGATACCTTAGGTGGATGAGTGTATAGTACGAGGGTGAGCGTGTGTGTGAGTACGGGAGTAAGCGAGTCGTAGTGTGACGGCATTATGGCGCCAACTCAATTAAAATCTAACTACTCTCATATCCATGCGCCCTGTCACACACACTGGTCTCACGCAGGACACCAAACATCAGAGATATCCCCCCCAAAAACTCGGCTAGTCCGTCCGCAAATCTCACAGCCCCACACCGAACCGATCCCCACTCCAGAAGTTTATTGATATACTCTTATAGTTCTATACATGATAAATTTTATGTGTGTTGTGATTAAAAAGTTAATGTGTGCGTATACATGTTTAAAGGATTAATGTGTGTTGTGTATGTTTTACAATAGAATACATAAATGCATGAATTTGCCAATTAATTCATAATAATATATATGCAAAAGACACTTAATGATAAGGTTTATATATTGATTATCTTTTTGTCTCAGTTTTTCAAATGAGTTCAAAGTTAAATGGTAATTTAAGCGTATAGAAAAGAGTACAGTTAGAGTTCACAACTGCAATATTGTCATGTTTGTCCAGAGTTGAATGTTTAATGTTTGTTTACCCAATTTAAAAAATTCTCCCCATCCCTGTATTGGATCCCCACATCAAGAGCAGATAAATAATACCGTATTTGATAAGAAGTATGATGTTATTTTGGCCAAGTGTCTTCTCTCGCTTAGCACTGGCTGTTATCAGATGCGGATTGGCAGTATATAGATATCTGCGGTGTGGGATATTGGAATGAATAAGAATATTGAGAACTAGTGGCAGATTCGTGTATGAGAGGAAGCAGCGATAAGCGTATTGTGTATTGTTATTGCTGTTTTCTCGGTATGGTTGTGTGTGTATGTGAGCATGAAATTGATTGTGCGAGTATTCTTATTATAAGCAGGATAGAGTTGATAGTTGAAGATGCTGGAAGTCGTCAACGGCAAAGATGAGAATTGCCCCCACCCCACATAGGCCATTTTTTGCATTTAAAAATGCAAAACAACAACAAAGTTGCTGGTATTGGTCATGGGGTGGGCAGACAGTTTGGCTGCGGTCAGCCGGGCAATAACGTCGAGACATCTGTCTGTTGTGACAGAGTGTGAGCCAGCGCATGGACGAATACTAAGCACGCGTGTGTGCGTATGAGCTCGCATCATTCGAGCATTGAGAAGTGCTGGAGTGTCGCGAGCGAGCAGACACGGCGGCGCACATGGCAGCGCGTGGCTGGCAGTTTGTTTATTGTAGCTATTGATGATTGCTAGGATGAGATGTATATGTATTTTGATTTTTGTTGTTGTTTGCATTCAGAAGTGCAATTTGTGATGAGGTGAGTGTGTTTTCAGGAAAATAATAGTGACGAGGGGAGAAATTTAAAAGGTAAGTAAGTAAGGTAGGTAAAATAATAATGGGGTAAGTATGAAATAAGAATTTTGGGGAGTTAAAATAATAACGGGTAATTTAGAGTCACTGTCATTTTCCGGATTTTTTGTTTGGACTTGCAGCAGATGAGTCAAAGAAGACGGACACCTAAACAATTTTTTAATTGAACTGTTACAGGTTGTGGCTGGTGTGGACGAGTTTTCGCCGTGGCGAAATAACTCCTGCAATTGTCGCTGCATCAGCGACATTGAGCCCATTAGCCTGTCTAGCTGCTCCTGCTGCTTTTGGGCCATTTGATATAGTATCTGATTATTGTTATCGTTTGGAGGATAGGTGTTGTTTGGTTGTTGTTGTTGCGGCTGCTGCTCAACATCCATTTGCATTGGCACTGGGTGCTTTTGCGGGACGGGTTGTTGGGCAGAGGCAACTTGCCGTTTTGATAAGTTTTCGAGCAGGTGGCGCTGCATTGAGACGATCTGTTCTCTGCTCTGAACAGAGTCAGGTCGTTCAAGTTGACGCTGTTGCTCTTGTTGTTGTTGTAATAATTGTAAATAATTCTCGCCCATCTAGATCGTGGATCCAAAGAGTTGGATGAGGAGACGGTGGGAGGTTTGGCATTTTTGGCGATATTTGCCGTATTTACATTTTTATTTACGTTTGGTGTGACAGATGCAGTGGGAGCTGCAGTTGGGATGCTGACAGTTGTATGTTGTTGCATAGGCTGCGGCTCTGTCTGTCCGCCATTTTGTTTTGATTTTTTGTTTTGTTTTTTCTTTTTGTTTTTGTTTGATTGCATTGGCATGGGCTGCTGTGTTGGCGCTTGTTGTTGTGTTTGCTGCTGCTGTTGCAGATGCAATTGAGTAGGTTGCTGACGCTGAGGCTGCTTATGCCGCTGCTGTAAATTCGGTTGTTTTTGTTGGGGCTGCCGAATTTTTGAATTTGTATTTTTGGTACTGAGCTGGGCCGATATTTTTGCTTCTAGCAGGTCCACATACAAGGGGCAGCCCTTGTAATTGGCTGTGTGGTCCGAGCCGCAGTTTGCACAATTTGCAGGCAAGTTTACCGGTTTGATGCAAGTCTGTGTAAGATGCTCGCTGCCGCATTTTACACAGCGAGCGGGGTGACGGCAATATCGGGCCGTATGGTTGAAGCGCTGGCATCGGTGGCACTGTGGCAATTTCTTGCCATCTATTTTAGGCCACTCGAAGCGGACAACGTATTTGCAAAGACTTTTGACTCCGAATATGGAACGATTCTTTGCGGGATCAGGAGCCAATTCCACAAAGAATATATTCGGTTGATATGTACCAGGGCCGCTGCGATTTTTGTATTTTGGGCAATATACGTTGCGAATCGTGTAGCCCATGCAGGTCAACTCGTTCCGGATTGCGTCGGTGCTTGTGGAAGCATGAATGCCCCGCACCACAACCCGGAAAGAGCGCTCCTCACGCCTCTGGTACGTGTTATAATCAAATATATTGTCCATATTGAGGACGTTTATGATTTTAGAGTGTCTCTAAAGTTTTTGGCAAGATTCTTAATATGCCAGGACTACCCAATTTTAGCCCATAATCGATTATGGGAGGATTTTGTCCATTTAATTTGGCAATTATTGAGTTGACGCCGTTTTGGTCTGGCTGGTTGCTATGCTGAATGCATATCTGTGGCGGTTTGTAGTGTTTGGCCATGGGGGCCGAAATAGTAAATGCACCTGTTTGCTGGTGATGATCAGGAGAATTTGAAGGAGTAACGACGGAGCCCGTGGCGGCAGCGGTGAAGCAGGCATTTGGAGTCGTTACTTCGTTATTGAATGTAATTGAAGCCGTCGTTGTCGGTTGTTTGGTGAACGCTAGTGCAGATTGTACAGCGGCGGCTAAATTATTGGTTGTCACCGGCAAATGTTGAGCTGACGCTTCAAGGTCAGATTCTGAGAGTATGTTGAACTGATTTGCAAGTTGATTGCGCCTTGAGTCTTGTTGAGATGAGCGAGAAATGGCCGAAATTTGACGACTTGATTTGCGCGCGTTTATCTTCCGCTTTTGATTGGCTGTTTTGCCTGTGTGATGTAGTAATTTATAGTGCGATGCACTGGTAGTGGCTGTGGTGGTGATTTTGCCGCCGGGGCCACCAGCACCGGGTGCATTGTTTGAACTGCTGTCACTGCTGCTGCTTATGCACATTGAGTTATTGCAGTTTTGATTGGCAACATTGCCAACCAAAATGGCTGCATAAGTTTGCGGGCTGAAATGTGTGGTAGGAGTATTTTTGCTAGTTGTTTCTGCAGCATGTTTTGATGCAGCAAGCAAAGGTGAATGAGTTGTATTTAATGTGACAGGAGCATCATTGTTGAACGCAATGTTAGCGATTGGATCACTAGAAGAGTGTCCGTCGCTATGAATGATAGAGTTATTGAAATTTTGGATGTCGGTTGAAAAGTTTTCATTTGTGGGATTTTCAGCACAATCAGACTCTAGCTGAGCAATCAGACGCTTATAATGTGCCAATTGTGCTTGAGCATCAGCTGGCACGTATTTACTATTGGTGTTTATATTTGCTGTTGTAGCTGTTGCCGTTGTTGTTTTTGTTTTTGTCGTTGCGGAGACTATATTTGTCTCTTTTAAACCTGCAGCACGTTTCTGAGGGGACAGTGCCAATGGTGTCGAGGTCGTAGCCGTTGCCGGCGCCAGAGAGTCTGCTGTAAATGATGGCAGACGGTTCAGTGGTGTCGGCATTGGCGACATCGACGAGAGTGACATGTCTGATAGATCATACAGAAGGCCTGGTGATAGTGCCGGCTCAACGGACAGGTGAGTAGAGGACGCAGTGTCTGGATTTGACATGATGATAGTGGTAAATTGGTAAGTATTTTGAAGGTAGGTATTGGTATTTGTTAACTTTACGGTAAGTATTTGGTAAGTGTATCTATTGTTATTTATATTGATTGGTGATGGACCACCAGTAAACAGTGATATGATAAGGTAAGTATATGTAGGTAAGTATATGTAGGTAAGTTAATGTAGGTAAGTATAGATATAAGTGTTATTGTAGCATAATGTTGAATGGTGATGACACACCTAATTTAGCTACAAACTTCTTATAGTTTTGATAAAAGATAAGTATGTCGTTTTAAATTGTTTTGCTTATTGGTGATGATACACCAGTTTTGATATTGTTTGACAACCCTTGCAAAAACTTAGAGAGCAACCTGCAATGGAGGCGTGAAATATCTTAGGCTCTTTGATTGGTTTTGGCAAAAGGTTGAGTTTGTTTGAGGGGAAAAGAGCATAAAATGGCGATGGGTGGATGAAACGGCTAAGTGGCGCTTTGTTGTGATTGGTTTATAAGTGTGTGCTTTGGTTTCGCACCAAAATGGCCAGATTAGCCGATTCACCAAACAAATGAGCTTTTTAATTTCCACGCGAGCAACAAGGTTGGGAACTCGGATAGAATTTGGAAAAAGCGCACCAAGCGTCGACACGCTACAGTTGCGCTTGCTCGCAGTTTCGTCAAGTTCCTATGCGCGCGTCGCTTATGTATATGGGCACCAAGAAAGGGGAAATAATGTATACGTATATATATGTATGTGAGAGTTGTATTGTATGTTTATAAAAGAGATATATATATGTTTTGACAGGGGTTGTAAAATTTGTAGATGAAAGTGATGTATATATATGTATATGTTTTGATAGATGTATATGTATATGTTTGGATTTCTTGAGGAAAGTTTCGAGTGTGTGTTTTGCGCATGTGTGTGTCGTGTTGCGCGACAGCAACTATTTTGGCGCTTGTATATACATATGTGCAAAAAGGACAATTGCCAACACACATGCGTTATATGTTAGCACACACCTTGTTGGAAACTGCTGGAAATCCTCTTTGAAGCAATTTTTAAATGGAATGAAATGTTTGTTGGTCACCTTTGGGTTTGAATTTAATGGTAGAGTTAATTTAATACCTTGTTTTTTGGAGATGTAAGAGGTTAGGTTTTATTTTTGGTTATGTATTATATTATTTATATATATGATATATTTGTGATTTAATTGCTCTCTTTGTAGCTAAGAGTATATGAGTGTCCGTAGACGGACAGTTTGTAGCAAGATATATGCTAGATATATATATATATTTAATGTGTATTGAAAATATATATTGCTTTAGCAATTTAATTATTTAGATTTATGTAGTATAGGTTACATCAATTAATTGACTTTATGACAGGTGTGTAATTTAAGTGACTATATATAGACATAGTAACATAGTAAGGCACAGTTACATAAAGCACATATAAATGTGTAAGTGCTTTTGCGCGCCGTACGCCGGCGTCTGATGCGCAGCAGGACAACTAAAACGAAAGTTCTAGTTGGCCACGTGGCGACACTTTGCGCAAAAGTCACTGCAGGCCACGTGTACTATGTATCAAGACAGCCGCTATATGTATTGAACGAGGAAAAATCGAGTGAAAAACCGAAGGATATGTATTGCAATTTGCACTTTGCAATCGTGTCCTTATATACTTGATTCTGCTCGGCTAGTTTTGGCGCGCGCTGCCGAATAGACGATTTTTTTTGATTACTCCGCGAGCACGTCCGTTCACTTCAGACACCAAAAAGAGACTCTACTTTTTTCTGTTTGTAGGTTGAGCAGGAGACCAGGTCGGATGAGACGAATGGGAATTGGGACCTGAGACACCGGGCACTCGCTCGCTCATTCCTTCGGAGAGAAAATGAGTGAGAGAGTGGAAATGTGAGAGATACCTTAGGTGGATGAGTGTATAGTACGAGGGTGAGCGTGTGTGTGAGTACGGGAGTAAGCGAGTCGTAGTGTGACGGCATTATGGCGCCAACTCAATTAAAATCTAACTACTCTCATATCCATGCCCCCTGTCACACACACTGGTCTCACGCAGGACACCAAACATCAGAGATATCCCCCCCAAAAACTCGGCTAGTCCGTCCGCAAATCTCACAGCCCCACACCGAACCGATCCCCACTCCAGAAGTTTATTGATATACTCTTATAGTTCTATACATGATAAATTTTATGTGTGTTGTGATTAAAAAGTTAATGTGTGCGTATACATGTTTAAAGGATTAATGTGTGTGGTGTATGTTTTACAATAGAATACATAAATGCATGAATTTGCCAATTAATTCATAATAATATATATGCAAAAGACACTTAATGATAAGGTTTATATATTGATTATCTTTTTGTCTCGATTTTTCAAATGAGTTCAAAGTTAATTGGTAATTTAAGCGTATAGAAAAGAGTACAGTTAGAGTGATGTGCGGCATCAGCATGTATATGTATGCCATTAGCCAGCATTATTGATAATAGCCGAGTGATTGATGTTGGAGAGATTTGTTTAATGGCGTTTATGAAGATTTTTCGTTATGATTAATCTGGGTTTGATGTGCGAAATAAGGAGAAATTTTTTCTTTTTTTTTACTTAAATTCGTCTGTTGTCCGACCGGGCGCTGTCCGCAAACACGTCCGCTCGCCTCGACCGCCACAGAGAGATTTTTCTTTTTATTATTACTCATTTCTACTTGGATTAAATTGCAAACAGAAATTTTAGAAACAGAGTTGGAGCACTTAAAACTATGCAACATTCTCCAGTTTGCAAGGTGGAGAGGAACATGATAAGGAGATACATTTAACATTTAATCTCGACTGACCTACATTTAAACATAACAGACTCTGTACATTTAACATATTAGCCTAGGTCAGTTGGCTGAGGGAAATTTCTGCACGATCAGTTGGCAGGGCTGTCGTGTGAATGGCAAGTATACATAAATACAAAGGGGCACGCTGAAAACATGTAAGTAGCTGAAAAACATTAAATTTAACAATTTGTTGGCTAGATTATAACTAATAATTAATTATATTCTATATCGCACCGCCTTGCGATGCGCTGGCCGTCTGCCTCGGGCCTTACGGTGGACAATTGGCTTCCACCGGGTACATGGCCGACTTATTGAAAAATTTTTTTGCAATTTGAATTGCGTGATGCTGCTGGATGTTGCACCGCTTGGGATGGATATGTCTTCTGCTGCTGGAGCTGATGGCAGGCAATGAACAACACTAAGCACACACCCAGGATGCATGGAAAGTGAATCGCCGAGTTTTCGCTTCTCCCAAAGCGCATATTGATGCCTGAAGGCTGAGGGATATGTAGCTTGCGCTGCATCATTTTTGTACGATCGGGTGGCGCTGTGTCCGGCCACTCGGCGTCGAGTGGATGACGTTTCGCCGGCTTCCGATTGTGCTTGGCTGGCTGCTGGCGCATTCGCTGGTCCAGTAGTGCAGGTAAGTGAGTGCGTGGCATTAATTCCATTTTGCAATTGTTAACATTTTTGTTTTGCTTGCAGGTACAGCGTCTGCTGGTCTGGATAACTGGCATTCTGCTCAATTTGGAGACGCTGCGTCTGGCCAAGGGAGGCCGATTTGACCACAATGTCCCATTGCTGGAGTAGCTGCTGCACCTTAACGGCTGGCTGCTGGATTGGCGGCTGCTTTTTTGTGCCAAGGGAGGCTGCTGGGGACAATCGCTGCAGATGCGCCTGTTTGTACTTAGGTACAGACTGCGCATTTTGCGGCTCGTGCTTGCGCCCATAGGAGGGCGTGGTGGCTGCCAACGGCTGTTGCTGCATATGCTGTTGCCCTCTCAGGGCAGGCTGCGGATTTGGCGGGCGTTTCTGGTGTCCATAGGCAGCCTTGGAGGCTCCTATTGCCCAGCGCTTTAGTGCTTGCTGCCCCCAGAGGACAGGCATCGGATTTGGCTGACATTGCTGGTGGCCAAAAAGGGGCATGGTGGCTCCAGTTGACCAGCGCTGCTGGTTCTGCAGCCCCTTTAGCGGAGGCTGCGGCTTTTGCAGCTGCTGCTGGTGGCCATTGTAGCGCATGGTGGCTGCCATCTGCTGCTGCTGCATGCTCGTCCCTGATGAACTAATTGATGTTGGTTATGCAGCCGATGCTGATCCTGGTGCATGGGCTGCCATATGTATTGGAGTTGATGATGCTGCTGATGCTGCCATGTAGGCAACTGAGTGGGCTGATCTCTGGCGAGTTTGTTCTGTAATTTAATAAAGTTTTTATTATCATAACAGTCCGTATTGGTGTCCAGTGTTGTCAGTTTATTTGTTATTGTCTGTTTGAGGCTCGTGAGCGTTATTGGCTGCAATATTTCTTCAGACAGCAGTTTATGTTGCACAGAGTGCATTAATGTCTGTTGTGTAAAGGGACATTGGACTACTTTTGAATTATTTTCTGATGGCAACTCTAAGTTGTCCATCTGAGTGGTCTGTATAGTATTTTTGGGCACGCTGTATTTGTTTTTACTACGCGCTATTGATGCGCGTAGCAGCGTGTGCCCTCTATAAATTTTAGCAAATGAGTTGCCTTTTTGGCTACGGCTGAGTGAAGGAGAATCATGTTCAGTTGAATACTCTAGTAAGTAATCTGTAGTTTCGATAGCATCCTTGGTGCTAAAATTAAAATACCTTTCCAAGGCTGCTTGAATGTCATGTCTGACGCATTTGCTTAGTGAATAGATAGCTTCTGGGTCCGATAATAGGCATTTTATTATAGTCGCCTTATCTATAGGTCGGCCGAAAGCCATTTTTGAGTATATGAATTTTTCGCTTATTTTAGCAATATTGAGTGCAGTAATCCGATTTGGAGTAGCTCTGCTAGAAGCTAAATTGTTAATGTGTTGTATGTTCCGAGAGTTTGTTGAATACTCCCTCACTCTATGGCCGTATCTCAGTATATTGTTTCGTTTACTCATTTCGAGTATCATTGGCGTCTGGGGTACTACTAGCAGCTAAGCTGGCTAGCGTCCTAGTGGCAAATCCGCGTAAATTAGTTGCAGGGTATAGATTTTTGTTATTGTTGGCCACTATTTTCAAAAGTAGTTCAACTACTTGGTCCAATTTAATGGTCATTTGCATAATTGCAGCCATGTTGCTATTTAAAGCATCAATGGCTGCATTATTGACCGGCTCTTGGCTTTCTTTTTGTTGCCGTTTCTTATTTATCTGTTTCTTCTGTTTCTGCTGCTGCTGCTGCTGCTGATGTTGACTAGCGCCTGTTGTGTTTGGAGCATTATCTGATCCTGTTTGGTTTTTCTGGCGCTGTTCCTCTTGTTCCATCTGAAGCTTCTTTTGGAACTTAAGGAGGTGTTGTGTGGCCGGATTGTGAACCCGACCAGTATTGGCTCGCCCGCTGGTCACCTGACTATATGTCATCGTCGAGTTGGCAATGTTACTTTGCATCTTCTGGTGCTGCTGAGGCTGGAGATGACGATCCTGCTTGGACACCATGTTATGCGTTCCTTGTTGACGCTTATTGGCTGATGGCTGCTTTTGCTCGTGCTGGATGGGCATGACTCGTGCCCGGTTTGCTAATAGCTTAGCTTGCTCATCTTTAAAAGCTTTGCAGCCCTTATAGTTGGCGACATGCTGTCCTTGACAAGGCGCACTTTGGAGGCGCACCTCTTGTCTTGGAGCATTTCGTAGTCGGGTGTCCTTGCCCGCATTTAAGGCATACAAATGGTCGTCGGCAATAGTTTTTACTATGCCCGTATGCCTGGCAACGGTGGCACTGGACAGGATCCGTGCGCTTCCGCTGCCTCTCCACTTTGATTTCCTGGCTGCCTAGATGCTTCAATTCCAGTATCTTGGTGTTATTATCATTTTTCTCTAGCTCAATTTCGAACGTGTTAATTGGTTTGGCTGTGAAGCGTTGTTTTATTACGCCCACATACCTCACCTCATGCCCCAATCTTCTCAATTCCATGCGTACCCAGTCGCATGGAGTTGTGTGGTGTAATTGACGAATAATAATTCTAAATCCGCGCTCATTGCGCATTTGATGAGTGTGCCGGTGAACATTTGAGGCATCAAGCAACGCAATTGTTGCATTGTATGCCTCAATGTCCACACATTGCACTCTCACACCACCTGTCTGCGTACTTTTAGTAGCAAACTTACTAGCACCCACTTTATTTGTGATATCTTTGATAATTCTTTGAATATCATCAATATTGGGCAGGTATATTGTGGGCACTTTAACCCGTTGAGCTATATTCAGCTGCATTGGCTGGCCAGATACTACATTTGGGATGCAATCTGTTGCCGTATCTTCAACATCCATGATGTCAATGTCGTCACTGTTCTCGTTGTTGTTGTCAATAGCAACGAATGTAGCATTGTTAATGTTGCCGACATTCGTGCCATTATTTGCATTAGTGCGCTTGCTAGTTTTGGCTGCTGGTATATTATAGTCGCTTGACAGATTGTTGGATACTTTAATGGCTGCATTCGATTTTAAAAAATCCGAATACGAGGGAGTATCCCTGACACTATCTGCGTTCATAATATGAACTTGCGCTCTAACAACATGTTGCTGTAGCCCCAAATTATCGCTCTCAACATTTTGTTCGCAGCTCGAGACGAACATGTTGCCATGATCGCTCTCACTTCGTTCATAGCTGCTGTTGCTGCTGCTGAATTTGCTCAAGTTCGATGCCGCTCTGCAGCCGTCACTCAAACGCTCAATTGGCGCTTCTGCCGACGCAAGCGCCGACAGCGACTGAGCCGCAGTGAGCATTGGCGCTCTCTTGTGCTTCGGCTTCGGCTTTCTCCGTTGCTGCTGCTTGGGTAGCTGGTGCCGTTGGCGGTGTTGTTGGTGTTGTGAATTAAGCTGCTGCTGTTGCTGCAGCTGTATTGGTGCGCCGCTGGCGACATATTCAGCAACAGGTGCCGGGGTATGGGGGGGCTTCTACTTTTGTAGCTTTGGTTGCAGCAATGGCCGCCGGCTTGGACGCCGCCTTTTCGCGCATTTTTCCCCTATTTACTTGGTTATGTACTTGCCCTTTTTTGCCTTATATACATAGCATTATGTATATATTTATGGAAATTTTTGCGTAGATTTCCCTCGCAGTCGTCAGGTATCTGGTCTGGATTGGCTTCTTTTGTTAATACAATTAACAATATGTTGCTGCTCTGCTATATATAATTTTATATACAGCACACAAATTATAAGTTTTACATATTTTATTATATTTATTTATTAATTTTATTGTTTAGCATTTAAAAATGCTGTTTGGCCGTCTTTAATTTATTAAAAGCTTATTTTATTATTTTTATTTTTGTTAATTTTCACTTTTTCTCCATTTTAGTTTTTAGTTAAATTTTTGGCTTTATTTTTTTTTTTTTTAGCATTTAAAAATGCTGATTGGCTGTCTTTTAGTTTTCCACTAATTAAACTTTATTATTTTTTTTATTTAATTGGCGCAAGCATTTTATTTTATTTAATTTAATTTAATTTAGTGACAGAAATAAAAACACTTGTAAACAATTTTTTTTTTTTTAATTTGTCTGTTGTCCGACCGGGCTCTGTCCGCAAACACGTCCGCTCGCCTCGACCGCCACAGAGAGATTTTTCTTTTTATTGTTACTCATTTCTACTTGGATTAAATTGCAAACAGAAATTTTAGAAACAGAGTTGGAGCACTTAAAACTATGCAACATTCTCCAGTTTGCAAGGTGGAGAGAAACATGATAAGGAGATACATTTAACATTTAATCTCGACTGACCTACATTTAAACATAACAGACTCTGTACATTTAACATATTAGCCTAGGTCAGTTGGCTGAGGGAAATTTCTGCACGATCAGTTGGCAGGGCTGTCGTGTGAATGGCAAGTGTACATAAATACAAAGGGGCACGCTGAAAACATGTAAGTGGATATAGATTTTAAAATTTAATAAATGATTGACTATCTTAATTTAATTTCTATTTCTAGCTTGTAGCGCACCGCTTTGCGGTGCGCTGGCAGCCTGGCTATTACCCTGGAGTGGGTAGTTTGGATCCCGTGGAGTCCGGGTCGCCGCTTGGCTGGTTGAGCCTGCAGCCTTACACGCTCTGAAGCCACTGATGTTACGAGCGCCTTCCAGGTGGTGGTATGGTGCTGGGCCCTCAGGCCGATGCTGGATAGGAGCAGCCATACTCCCAAGATTTTTGGCCATTGGACTACCCATTTGCCGCTGATGCAGCACATGAGCATTCCTGTGGGCTTATTGGCATGCAGCTGTTGCTGCATTCTGCTCCTTTTTGGCGACGGGGAGTCAGCATCTGCGGTATCCATGTTGTGCCGCTTGCCAGACTGTCGTCGCTGTGGAGGAGGATGTTGCTCCAGGGAGAGAGCTAAGTGCCTACATGGCTTTTTGGGCGCTAGTTCTTGCACAGAGGCTATGCGTTTGACAACTGTGTGCTTTTGTTGATTGCCGCTCTCATTGCAGTTGTTGATGGGCTGGGAGAGACTTCGCGTACGTTTCAGCTTAAGGGGTGCCGACAAGTGTGGCTGCAGCAGCTGCTGCGTGGCTGGTAGCCGCTGAGTATCCAGCCGCTGGATTGACTGATGCGGCCTCTGCCGTTTGTGCGCCGTCTGGGCTGTCGTCGCTGACTGCTGTCGTTGTTTCTGCTGCTGCTCGTCTTCGTCAGGCAGCCTGATTGGCTGTGGGTGTTGGCGACCCGGTACCTCAGCGGGGACTGCTGTCTTTTGGTTCGGTGGCTGCGCAGTCAGCCTAATTTGCTGATTGCCGTAAGTTGGAATCTGTAAAATATAAGAGTTTGTGTTAGTGTCCGCGCCAGTGGGGCTAGTGTTGGTCCAGTTGTCCCTGGCGTTGTCCTCGTTGGAGACATCTTCCGTCAGATCGTATACCGTCTGTGGTGCTGGAGGTTGAGCAGTTTGGGGCATATGTTGCTCATTGAAGTCATCTGCTGTCAAGTCGTATATTGCCTGAGGGACTAGTAGATCAGCAGGTTGGGGAATTTGTTGCTTGTTGGCGTCATCTGTCGTCAGGTCATATACTGTCTGCGCTGGTAGATGCTCAACAGTTTGGAGCATGTGTTGCTCATCGTGACTTAGTTGTTGGGCCTCGTCTAACTCGCGTTCAATTTCTACTCTTATTTGGTTTAGTCGTTGGCTTAGTCGCTGTTCTTCTTCATTTATGATTTGCTGTTGTTGGTGCTGGTTGGCTGGTGGGTCCGTCCGCCCTTGTTGTATATCGGGGAGGATTAGTTGCTGTATATAAGCTGGTTGATCCTGAATGTACTCAATTAGGGTACGCCTGGATATAAGCCCATTTTTGTGGCGTCTTCTAAGTGTGTTTATTTGGTACTCGCCAAACCTGGCTTTTACCCTTGGCCTCTGCCTGTGAGATGGACTGGTCGTATTGTTTCGCCTCCTGGACTCTTGCTCCTCATGTTCCCGGCGCAGTAGTGTAGGCAGGCTGTCCTCAGATTGCTGGTTATCCGTTATTTGGTGGTGCTGCTGCTGTTGTTGCAGAGGCCTTACGTGGCGCTCCAGTTGGAGTGTGTATAAGGGCCGATTTAGCCGAATTGGTGTGAATGGTTCACTTATTAGCTTTCGAGCATTAATATTTGGATGGATACTAAGGGCTTTTGCAAATCTACCACTAGTCAAATTGTATGTTTCATCTACCGTGGCTATGTCGTGGGCATCCCTGATTGACTGATTCCGCGTGTATTTTGCCCAACTTCAAGGCGTTGGAATTGTGTGGCCGACACTAATGCACCCCAAACTGGGAATGCATATCGCCATATTGGTGCAATCATCTGCTTATAAATTGTCATTTTGCAGTCAATTGTCAGCGGACTGTTTACACCAATGAGCCAATCTAATTTGTTGCACAGTGCTCTAGTGCGCGCACATAGCGTAGTGACGTGGTGTTTCATATTCAGCTTTTTATCTAGGTTAATACCCAGGTATTGGTGCTTAGTTTTATTAGTTATCTCTTGGCCGTACATCTTTGGTGATGTAGTTTGGCTATGTCGTTGAATTGTGCGCAATGTAAACATGACGTGCGCTGTTTTGCTCACGTTTACTTGAATGCACCAACGTTTAGTCCATTTTTCAAATTCATGAAGATATCTCTGAATTTTAGTGACTGCTCGATCGGGCAATGGTTCTGAACACATTATTACTGTGTCGTCAGCGAAGGTAGAGAGCAACGTGCTAGGTGATAGTGATGCATCTGCGGCTGCGGATGTTGTTGTTGTTGGTGGCCTAGTCGTAGGCCATAAGCTCCTCAGTACAGTAGAGGGGAGTGGCATGTCCGATGTGTATATGATATACAAAATCGGTCCCAATACGCTGCCCTGGGGTACACCAGCGCTAATATGTCCAATCCTTGATCGAGTTCCTTCATTTCCATTGACTATAAATGTGCGGTCTGTAAGATAACTTTTTAGAACATTCCACAGGACTGCAGGTAGTAGTTTGGCCAATTTGCTTAAAAGCCCCTCGTGCCAGACACGATCAAAAGCTTCGCGTATATCGACGAACACGGCTGAGCAGTATTGCCTTTTTTCATACGCATTCAGTATGAATTGCTTTACTCGAGCCAATTGTTGTTCTGTGCCGTGTTCCTTACGGAATCCAAATTGGTGGTTTGGTACTGCCTGGGCAAAGTCCTTGCACTCGAACATTCTCGTCATCAAAAGCCGTTCGAAAATTTTGCTGAACCCTGCCAGCAGGCTTATTGGCCGGTAGGAGCTGACCTCCTCCGTAGGTTTCCCAGGTTTTATGACCATTTTAATTTCTGCACATTTCCATTGGCGCGGAAAATGTCCGTGCCTAAGTATGCAGTTGAATATATTTGTGAGGTATATAATAGCTTTATGCGGAAGTGATTTAATGACGTGGTTATCAATGTTATCAATGCCCGGCGTCTTTTTTAATGTCAAGGCGGCAATAACTTGGCTTACCTCCTTGTCTGTGACTGGGCGAAATGGCGGTGTATTTGGCTGCTCATGCTGTTGGAGAAGCATGAATTGATTCACCTCATTGCTAATTTTTGTTCGCTCTTCAGCCGTATTCGTTAAATTTAAGCTGAATCTTTGCTCTAAATATTCTGCAAAGACTTCAGCCTTCTGTTTATTTGTTTTAGTCCATTCTATATTTTTGTTATTAGTTTGTATGCCATCGCCAAAAGGCGAAGTGGTGCCAGGCTTAATTTTTAAAGGACGATTCGGCTCTGGCTGTCTTTTAATTGAGTTGGTTGTCCTCCATAGTTGTTGCGTACGATTTGTGTCTGTATCGTTAATTTTCGCTATTTGCCGATTAAGGTTATTAATCTTATTACGTCGTAGTGTTTTATTTAGTCTGTTTTGTGCCTGCCTGTATTGGCTGCATGCTAGCGGTGTGCGTAGCAGCATGTAAGAGAATTTAAGTTGCCTTTTTTTGCGTATTTGCCTTAGAGTTTCTGCGCTAATTTTGTAGCGGCCGTATCTCATGCGACTTGTATTGCTTAGTTGTTGCCGCCTTCTGCGGGGAGGGGGTGTAGCTGTTATGGCTGCATTCCTTATTCTTTCATATAGGATGTCGATGGCATCCTCAATGTCAGTTCCAGAATTGATAACGATGTTTAAACGTAGATTTTCATTTAAAATTCTTTTAAATTTTTTAATGTTTGCATGTCGTGGCAAGATTTTATGTTTAGCATTGATTTTCTCAAGTGTCTGGCCGATAGCCATAACAATGTGTATAGGCAGGTGATCAGAGTTCAGGTCAATTGTTGAATATGTTCGTAATCGCCTGTCTCTGATGCCACCATAAATTGCGAAATCTATTGCAGATGGCTTATTTCCTCGAGCATAGGGATAGTGCGTGGCACCACCCGTCGCTAATATGTTAAAGTTTTTGTTTGTGTGTATGGTTCTCAATAGTTCCCTCCCTCGCTGGCAGTGTCGCGTATTGCCCCACCATATGCTTTTGGCATTCCAATCACCACATATGATAAATCCATGTGGGCTCAGGCTGTCAATGTGGCCGAGGAGTTTACCAAAGTTGTCTGCCGTCCATTTAAATTGCGGGGGGCAATATATAGAAGCGACTACTATAGTTTCCTGTATTGATAGGGTGATGGCAACTGGCGCACATTGTACGGCATCATACATTATTGGTTCCAGACCAATATGCTTGATACCATGTCTGACTAGTATGGCGACGCCTCCAGATCTTTGATTTGGAGCGTGTCGCTTTGCCACATATGTGTGGTAGCCATCAATGTTAAGTGGGGCGTTGTTCGCATGAGTATCTCGGTTTGAGCTCGGTTGGCTGGTAGTTCCTTGTCGTATTTCAATGACCATCATAATGTCAACATTATGATGGTGTGTAAAGGCTTCCAATTCTATTGTATTATTGGATATACCAGCAGCATTCCAATAGGCCATTTTGAATGTGTGGCCGTATTGAATGCTAGTGGCATGAGTGCCATAATTATTGGCAGTGGTTATGTTGCTGTTGTTAATGACAGGAGTGGATAAATTATTATTATTATTGTTTATTGTATTGGCATTAAAAGTGTTTGTATATTCGAATTGGCTGTTAGACATAATTACTATCATTGGCGACATTGAATGGGCTAGCATTATGGCTAGCTGACATTAGGGTGTCTGGACTTAGTATGTCCAGTAGCTGTGGCTCAACATTTCTGAAAAATGCTAAATCCGTCCATATATTATGGTATTTTAAGACGCAGAACAAGTCTGTGTCTGTATTGGCTGGTCTGTCAGCGAGCATGTTGCTAATGGCTTGCTCCCCAGCAACATGTTGCTGAAACTCCATGTTTTCACTCAATGTATGTTGATGACAATTCGAGTCGAACATGTTGCCATGATCGCTCTCACTACGTTCATAGCTGCTGTTGCTGCTGCTGAATTTGCTCAAGTTCGATGCCGCTCTGCAGCCGTCACTCAAACGCTCAATTGGCGCTTCTGCCGACGCAAGCGCCGACAGCGACTGAGCCGCAGTGAGCATTGGCGCTCTCTTGTGCTTCGGCTTCGGCTTTCTCCGTTGCTGCTGCTTGGGTAGCTGGTGCCGTTGCCGGTGTTGTTGGTGTTGTGAATTAAGCTGCTGCTGTTGCTGCAGCTGTATTGGTGCGCCGCTGACGACATATTCAGCAACAGGTGCCGTGGTATGGGGGGGCTTTTACTTTTGTAGCTTTGGATGCAGCAATGGCCGCCGGCTTGGACGCCGCCTTTTCGCGCATTTTTCCCCTATTTACTTGGTTATGTACTTGCCCTTTTTTGCCTTATATACATAGCATTATGTATATATTTATGAAAATTTTTGCGTAGATTTCCCTCGCAGTCGTCAGGTATCTGGTCTGGATTGGCTTCTTTTGTTAATACAATTAACAATATGTTGCTGCTCTGCTATATATAATTTTATATACAGCACACAAATTATAAGTTTTATATATTTTATTATATTTATTTATTAATTTTATTGTTTAGCATTTAAAAATGCTGTTTGGCCGTCTTTAATTTATTAAAAGCTTATTTTATTATTTTTATTTTTGTTAATTTTCACTTTTTCTCCATTTTAGTTTTTAGTTAAATTTTTGGCTTTATTTTTTTTTTTTAGCATTTAAAAATGCTGATTGGCTGTCTTTTAGTTTTCCACTAATTAAACTTTATTATTTTTTTTATTTAATTGGCGCAAGCATTTTATTTTATAATTTTTTTTTTTTTTTTTTTTTTTTTACACAGTGGCCATGGAAGACGCACTAACACTAAACTCTCCCCCATTTACGCGATTTCAGCTCTGCCTGTCCAGCAGGAGTGGTGAATTGCGCATCTGGGGGAGAGCAACTTTATTCAATCGATATTTACAAATATTGTAATTGAATTTGTTGGCGCCACAAGTCTGGCTCTTACTGGGTAAACTTATACTATGAGTATACATTTCAATTAATTTAGGTAAGTAGTTAATATAACAGATTAATTGTTTTTTTAAAATTTTAGCATATTTTCAGCGGCAATGGAGTGGGCGATCTGCAGGCTTCGAGTGGTTGAGGCAATTTTTGTTGCTCACGAGGTCACGACTAGGAGGCGACCTGAGGACTGCAACAGCCCACTTAAGGCAGGTAACACACGACTTCCAATTCGTCAGTGTCGGATGCAGCGGAAGGTGTGCTGCCGGCCGCAACAAGCGATGTGGCACGTGAGGAATGGCTAACTGCTGCTGGTGCAGCGTCATCTGGTATATGGTGAGTGGCGTTGTTGTTGTTGTTATGAGCTGCACTTAAAGTCCGTGCTTCATTTGGCTCAGGTGGAATTGAAGTCGCAGGCGTTGCAGCAGATGCAGGTCTCGGCAATATCCGGATGATACTGTGTCCAACAGCAGATGGTGATTGACTAACCGCGGGAGTCGCTAAGGCTGGCCATGCTTGATCAGCCTCCACCGGGCCACAGTCATCGATGGTTGTGTGAGCTGTACATTTCTTGCTGTTAATCAGAGCTGTTTTAATGTTTTGTTTCCTTCTATTTTCAGGTGTATTTGGAGTCACAGACGTTTGTGCTATCGCAAGGCCTGGTATTGAGAAGCTGGCGTTGCGCTCAGGAGCACTTGGTGCTTTTGCAGCCGCACGTGGCAGGATGGCTGGTGAAGCTGGTATGGCCACCGCCAGGCCAGGAGAGCCAGCTGCAGAGTGTGGCAATGCGACCGGCGTAGAAGCCCGTACCTCGATTACTGCAGATAGACTCGAGATCACAGTCATAGCAGCAGTGCGCTTAGTGGCAGCGGCTGTGGAACTAGCCGCTGGTAGTGCTTGCTCGGCCTCAGCCTGGCCGCGGTCATCAGTGAATAAGTGTGCTGTGCAACTCTTATTGCTTAGCAGAATATTGTTAATGGTTTGAATGCTTTTTATTTCAGATGTTTTGGGAGTCGCAGACGATTCAGCTACAGCAGGAACAGATGTTGAGAAGCTACCGTTGAGGACAGGAGCTTTGTATGCGATTGCAGCCGCACGTGGCGAGATGGCTGGTAAAGTTGGTTTGGCCACCGCCAGGCCAGGAGAGTCAGCTGCAGTGTGTGGCAATGTGACCGGTGTAGAAGCCCGTACCTCGCTAATTGCAGATGGACTCGAGATCACAATCATAGCAGCAGTGCGCTTAGTAGCGGCGGCTGTGGAACTAGCCGCAGGTGGCGCTATGGCTGATAGTGCTTGCTCGGCCTCAGCCTGGCCGCGATCATCTGTGAATAAGTGAGCTGTGCAACTCTTATTGTTCAGCAGAGAATTGTTAATGGTTTGAATGCTTATTATTTCAGATGTTTTGGGAGTCGCAGACGATTCAGCTACAGCAGGAACAGATGTTAAGAAGCTACCGTTGTGGGCAGGAGCATTGTATGCGTTTGCAGCCGCACGTGGCGAGATGGCTGGTAAAGTTGGTTTGGCCACCGCCAGGCCGGGAGAGTCATTTGCAGTGTGTGGCAATGTGACCGGTGTGGTAGCCCATACCTCGCTAATTGCCGATGGACTCGAGTTCACAGGCGTTGCAACTGTGAGCTTAGTAGCAGCGGCTGTGGAACTAGCCGCAGGTGGCGCTATGGCTGATTGTGCTTGCTCGGCCTCAGCCTGGCCGCGATCATCAGTAAATAAATGAGCTGTGCAATTCTTATTGTTTCGCAGAGTAGTGCTAATGCTTTGAGTCAATTTCATTTCAGGCGTTTTGAGAGTCGCAGACGATTGTGCTACAGCAGTAACAGGTGTTAAGAAGCTGCCGTTGTCCATTGCAGATGGACTCGAGCTCACAGGCGTTGCAACTGAGTGCTTAGTAGCAGCGGCTGTGGAACTAGCCCCACGTGGTACTATGGCTGGTAAAGTTGCTATGGCCACCGCCAGGACAGGAGAGTCAGCTGCAGTGTGTGGCAATGTGGCCGGTGAAGAAGCCTGACCGCGATCGTCAGTAAATAAGTGAGTCAATTTCATTTCAGGCGTTTTGAGAGTCGCAGACGATTGTGCTACAGCAGTAACAGGTGTTAAGAAGCTGCCGTTGTGATCAGGAGCATTATATGCGCTTGCAGCGGCACGTGGCGAGATGACTGGTGAAGTTTGTACGACCACCGCCAGGCCAGGAGAGTCAGCTGCAGTGTGTGGCAATGTGACCGGTGTAGAAGCCCGTGCCTCGCTAATTGCAGATGGACTCGAGCTCACAGGCGTTGCAACTGAGTGCTTAGTAGCGGCGGCTGTGGAACTAGCCCCACGTGGTACTATGGCTGGTAAAGTTGCTATGGCCACCGCCAGGACAGGAGAGTCAGCTGCAGTGTGTGGCAATGTGGCCGGTGAAGAAGCCTGACCGCGATCGTCAGTAAATAAGTGAGCTGTGCAATTCTTATTGTTTCGCAGAGTAATGCTAATGCTTTGAATTCTTTTCATTTCAGATGTTTTGGGAGTCGCCGACGTCTGTGCTACAGCCGGAACAGGTGTTGAGTAGCTGCCGTTGTGATGAGGAGCATTTAGTGCGTTTACTGCCGCACATGGCAGAGTGGCTGCTAGTGTTTGTTTTGCCACTGCCTGGCCAGGATAGTTGGCAGCAATATGTGGCAATGTGGCCGGTGGAGACTGATTGGTTGCTACGGACGAACTTGGAGTCACAGGCGTTGTCGCTGCCACTGGTCTCGGCAGTGCCTGAATGATGGTGTGCCTAGCTGTAGAGTTTGTCGCCGGCGGCGCTATGGGTAGCAGTGCGTGATCAGTCTCATCAATATGGGAAGCCGAGGAGCCCAGATCAGTTGCTCTGTGATCCAGTTCTTGAGCAGTAGGTGCGCTAATTGCCGCAGGTGGCGATGTGGCAGTTATGTTTTGGTTTACTGTCGCCAGGCCGGGGTAACCGGGGAAGGTACAAGCAATGCTGTAGTTGTTGTGGTGTTGAGCTGTGTTGATCGGTGCCCTTTCTCTATTTCCAGGCTCACTTGGGCTCGCTGCCATTGTTAATTGTTCGGGGTCCAGTAGTTCAGGACGAATTCGCGGAGGGAATTGTGGATCACCGACGGAAGCGCTTAATGGCAGTTGGTCGTCAGTTAAGTCGATAATTGCAAGTAAACCCGAAACAAGTTGCGTACTGTTGTTGACTGTATTGGGATTTGTTGCAGCTACAGCCGGGAAAGGAGGCACGTTGCCAGAAGTTTGAACTGCGCTTAGAATACGAGCACGTCTTTGGGCAACCTCCTCTCTGTACCGCTGCAGCTCCAATCTACGTTGCTCGACGATCTGATGATGCGTTAGTCTGGGTCTTTCGCTGCGCCCATAAAGCAGGTGTTGCCTTATAGTGACTGGTCCAAAAACAGGTAAGTACGCACGCGGCGGCGATACCTCTGGTTGCTGCGGTGGGGGCCGTTCATCCGGTGGCAGGCATCTGTCAATTATTGCAAGTATCTCGGACGTGATAATCTCTGTGGAACATACGGGAAGAGTGCCAGCTTCCTGGCCTCGGCGTTACAGTGTGTTAACAGTCTCTTCATGTATTTACTGCAGGCATTGCTATATACGTTCTCAATTGATGGAATACGCCAGTCAGCGTGCAGAGTGCGATTGCTAACATACCAGGGAGCGCCTGTTATAAGTCTGAGTACTTTATTCTGTATAGTCTGCAGCTTGTCGAACTGTGTCTGGCTGACTAGTGAGCCCCAAACAGGTGATGTGTTCTGCCAGATTGGTGCTATCAATTGCCTGTAGAGGATAATCTTTGCTTTGAGCGGCAATTTACTGTTGCTGTTTAGCAGCCAGTGCAGCTTTTTGATCCTCGACCTGAGTTTGGAGACAGTTGCCGAAACTTGGGAGTTTAGCAGCAGTTTGGCGTCAAGACATACACCCAAGTATGTGTGCGTTGGTTTGTTGGTGAGTGTGTGGCCATCCAGGATTGGCGTTGGCACCAAGTCAGTGCGTCGCAGCGTATGTAGCACGTGCGCTGTTTTGGAGGTATTGATTTGTATGCACCATTTCTTAGCCCATGAAGAGAATCTTTCCAGGTAATTGTTCATTGTGGTTATGGCGATTTTGTCAGATCCGTGAGCCGACATGATGGTCGTGTCGTCGGCGTAAGTCGCCAGGAGCATACCCTTCTGATTGCCACCGATTTCAGTGTGTGGAGGTACCGGCATATCGGATGAGTAGATGCTGTATAATACTGGTCCCAGGACACTGCCCTGGGGAACGCCAGCCCGGATAGACTTGATGCCAGAACGTACGCCGCCGCTGCATTTTTTTTTTTTTTTTTTACACAGTGGCCATGGAAGACGCACTAACACTAAACTCTCCCCCATTTACGCGATTTCAGCTCTGCCTGTCCAGAAGGAGTGGTGAATTGCGCATCTGGGGGAGAGCAACTTTATTCAATCGATATTTACAAATATTGTAATTGAATTTGTTGGCGCCACAAGTCTGGCTCTTACTGGGTAAACTTATACTATGAGTATACATTTCAATTAATTTAGGTAAGTAGTTAATATAACAGATTAATTGTTTTTTTAAAATTTTAGCATATTTTCAGCGGCAATGGAGTGGGCGATCTGCAGGCTTCGAGTGGTTGAGGCAATTTTTGTTGCTCACGAGGTCACGACTAGGAGGCGACCTGAGGACTGCAACAGCCCACTTAAGGCAGGTAACACACGACTTCCAATTCGTCAGTGTCGGATGCAGCGGAAGGTGTGCTGCCGGCCGCAACAAGCGATGTGGCACGTGAGGAATGGCTAACTGCTGCTGGTGCAGCGTCATCTGGTATATGGTGAGTGGCGTTGTTGTTGTTGTTATGAGCTGCACTTAAAGTCCGTGCTTCATTTGGCTCAGGTGGAATTGAAGTCGCAGGCGTTGCAGCAGATGCAGGTCTCGGCAATATCCGGATGATACTGTGTCCAACAGCAGATGGTGATTGACTAACCGCGGGAGTCGCTAAGGCTGGCCATGCTTGATCAGCCTCCACCGGGCCACAGTCATCGATGGTTGTGTGAGCTGTACATTTCTTGCTGTTAATCAGAGCTGTTTTAATGTTTTGTTTCCTTCTGTTTTCAGGTGTATTTGGAGTCACAGACGTTTGTGCTATCGCAAGGCCTGGTATTGAGAAGCTGGCGTTGCGCTCAGGAGCACTTGGTGCGTTTGCAGCCGCACGTGGCAGGATGGCTGGTGAAGCTGGTATGGCCACCGCCAGGCCAGGAGAGCCAGCTGCAGAGTGTGGCAATGCGACCGGCGTAGAAGCCCGTACCTCGATTACTGCAGATAGACTCGAGATCACAGTCATAGCAGCAGTGCGCTTAGTGGCAGCGGCTGTGGAACTAGCCGCTGGTAGTGCTTGCTCGGCCTCAGCCTGGCCGCGGTCATCAGTGAATAAGTGTGCTGTGCAACTCTTATTGCTTAGCAGAATATTGTTAATGGTTTGAATGCTTTTTATTTCAGATGTTTTGGGAGTCGCAGACGATTCAGCTACAGCAGGAACAGATGTTGAGAAGCTACCGTTGTGGACAGGAGCTTTGTATGCGATTGCAGCCGCACGTGGCGAGATGGCTGGTAAAGTTGGTTTGGCCACCGCCAGGCCAGGAGAGTCAGCTGCAGTGTGTGGCAATGTGACCGGTGTAGAAGCCCGTACCTCGCTAATTGCAGATGGACTCGAGATCACAATCATAGCAGCAGTGCGCTTAGTAGCGGCGGCTGTGGAACTAGCCGCAGGTGGCGCTATGGCTGATAGTGCTTGCTCGGCCTCAGCCTGGCCGCGATCATCTGTGAATAAGTGAGCTGTGCAACTCTTATTGTTCAGCAGAGAATTGTTAATGGTTTGAATGCTTATTATTTCAGATGTTTTGGGAGTCGCAGACGATTCAGCTACAGCAGGAACAGATGTTAAGAAGCTACCGTTGTGGGCAGGAGCATTGTATGCGTTTGCAGCCGCACGTGGCGAGATGGCTGGTAAAGTTGGTTTGGTCACCGCCAGGCCGGGAGAGTCATTTGCAGTGTGTGGCAATGTGACCGGTGTGGTAGCCCATACCTCGCTAATTGCCGATGGACTCGAGTTCACAGGTGTTGCAACTGTGAGCTTAGTAGCAGCGGCTGTGGAACTAGCCGCAGGTGGCTCTATGGCTGATTGTGCTTGCTCGGCCTCAGCCTGGCCGCGATCATCAGTAAATAAGTGAGCTGTGCAATTCTTATTGTTTCGCAGAGTAGTGCTAATGCTTTGAGTCAATTTCATTTCAGGCGTTTTGAGAGTCGCAGACGATTGTGCTACAGCAGTAACAGGTGTTAAGAAGCTGCCGTTGTCCATTGCAGATGGACTCGAGCTCACAGGCGTTGCAACTGAGTGCTTAGTAGCAGCGGCTGTGGAACTAGCCCCACGTGGTACTATGGCTGGTAAAGTTGCTATGGCCACCGCCAGGACAGGAGAGTCAGCTGCAGTGTGTGGCAATGTGGCCGGTGAAGAAGCCTGACCGCGATCGTCAGTAAATAAGTGAGTCAATTTCATTTCAGGCGTTTTGAGAGTCGCAGACGATTGTGCTACAGCAGTAACAGGTGTTAAGAAGCTGCCGTTGTGATCAGGAGCATTATATGCGCTTGCAGCGGCACGTGGCGAGATGACTGGTGAAGTTTGTACGACCACCGCCAGGCCAGGAGAGTCAGCTGCAGTGTGTGGCAATGTGACCGGTGTAGAAGCCCGTGCCTCGCCAATTGCAGATGGACTCGAGCTCACAGGCGTTGCAACTGAGTGCTTAGTAGCGGCGGCTGTGGAACTAGCCCCACGTGGTACTATGGCTGGTAAAGTTGCTATGGCCACCGCCAGGACAGGAGAGTCAGCTGCAGTGTGTGGCAATGTGGCCGGTGAAGAAGCCTGACCGCGATCGTCAGTAAATAAGTGAGCTGTGCAATTCTTATTGTTTCGCAGAGTAATGCTAATGCTTTGAATTCTTTTCATTTCAGATGTTTTGGGAGTCGCCGACGTCTGTGCTACAGCCGGAACAGGTGTTGAGTAGCTGCCGTTGTGATGAGGAGCATTTAGTGCGTTTACTGCCGCACATGGCAGAGTGGCTGCTAGTGTTTGTTTTGCCACTGCCTGGCCAGGATAGTTGGCAGCAATATGTGGCAATGTGGCCGGTGGAGACTGATTGGTTGCTACGGACGAACTTGGAGTCACAGGCGTTGTCGCTGCCACTGGTCTCGGCAGTGCCTGAATGATGGTGTGCCTAGCTGTAGAGTTTGTCGCCGGCGGCGCTATGGGTAGCAGTGCGTGATCAGTCTCATCAATATGGGAAGCCGAGGAGCCCAGATCAGTTGCTCTGTGATCCAGTTCTTGAGCAGTAGGTGCGCTAATTGCCGCAGGTGGCGATGTGGCAGTTGTGTTTTGGTTTACTGTCGCCAGGCCGGGGTAACCGGGGAAGGTACAAGCAATGCTGTAGTTGTTGTGGTGTTGAGCTGTGTTGATCGGTGCCCTTTCTCTATTTCCAGGCTCACTTGGGCTCGCTGCCATTGTTAATTGTTCGGGGTCCAGTAGTTCAGGACGAATTCGCGGAGGGAATTGTGGATCACCGACGGAAGCGCTTAATGGCAGTTGGTCGTCAGTTAAGTCGATAATTGCAAGTAAACCCGAAACAAGTTGCGTACTGTTGTTGACTGTATTGGGATTTGTTGCAGCTACAGCCGGGAAAGGAGGCACGTTGCCAGAAGTTTGAACTGCGCTTAGAATACGAGCACGTCTTTGGGCAACCTCCTCTCTGTACCGCTGCAGCTCCAATCTACGTTGCTCGACGATCTGATGATGCGTTAGTCTGGGTCTTTCGCTGCGCCCATAAAGCAGGTGTTGCCTTATAGTGACTGGTCCAAAAACAGGTAAGTACGCACGCGGCGGCGATACCTCTGGTTGCTGCGGTGGGGGGCCGTTCATCCGGTGGCAGGCATCTGTCAATTATTGCAAGTATCTCGGACGTGATAATCTCTGTGGAACATACGGGAAGAGTGCCAGCTTCCTGGCCTCGGCGTTACAGTGTGTTAACAGTCTCTTCATGTATTTACTGCAGGCATTGCTATATACGTTCTCAATTGATGGAATACGCAAGTCAGCGTGCAGAGTGCGATTGCTAACATACCAGGGAGCGCCTGTTATAAGTCTGAGTACTTTATTCTGTATAGTCTGCAGCTTGTCGAACTGTGTCTGGCTGACTAGTGAGCCCCAAACAGGTGATGTGTTCTGCCAGATTGGTGCTATCAATTGCCTGTAGAGGATAATCTTTGTTTTGAGCGGCAATTTACTGTTGCTGTTTAGCAGCCAGTGCAGCTTTTTGATCCTCGACCTGAGTTTGGAGACAGTTGCCGAAACTTGGGAGTTTAGCAGCAGTTTGGCGTCAAGACATACACCCAAGTATGTGTGCGTTGGTTTGTTGGTGAGTGTGTGGCCATCCAGGATTGGCGTTGGCACCAAGTCAGTGCGTCGCAGAGTATGTAGCACGTGCGCTGTTTTGGAGGTATTGATTTGTATGCACCATTTCTTAGCCCATGAAGAGAATCTTTCCAGGTAATTGTTCATTGTGGTTATGGCGATTTTGTCAGATCCGTGAGCCGACATGATGGTCGTGTCGTCGGCGTAAGTCGCCAGGAGCATACCCTTCTGATTGCCACCGATTTCAGTGTGTGGAGGTACCGGCATATCGGATGAGTAGATGCTGTATAATACTGGTCCCAGGACACTGCCCTGGGGAACGCCAGCCCGGATAGACTTGATGCCAGAACGTACGCCGCCGCTGCATTTTTTTTTTTTTTTTTTTACACAGTGGCCATGGAAGACGCACTAACACTAAACTCTCCCCCATTTACGCGATTTCAGCTCTGCCTGTCCAGAAGGAGTGGTGAATTGCGCATCTGGGGGAGAGCAACTTTATTCAATCGATATTTACAAATATTGTAATTGAATTTGTTGGCGCCACAAGTCTGGCTCTTACTGGGTAAACTTATACTATGAGTATACATTTCAATTAATTTAGGTAAGTAGTTAATATAACAGATTAATTGTTTTTTAAAATTTTAGCATATTTTCAGCGGCAATGGAGTGGGCGATCTGCAGGCTTCGAGTGGTTGAGGCAATTTTTGTTGCTCACGAGGTCACGACTAGGAGGCGACCTGAGGACTGCAACAGCCCACTTAAGGCAGGTAACACACGACTTCCAATTCGTCAGTGTCGGATGCAGCGGAAGGTGTGCTGCCGGCCGCAACAAGCGATGTGGCACGTGAGGAATGGCTAACTGCTGCTGGTGCAGCGTCATCTGGTATATGGTGAGTGGCGTTGTTGTTGTTGTTATGAGCTGCACTTAAAGTCCGTGCTTCATTTGGCTCAGGTGGAATTGAAGTCGCAGGCGTTGCAGCAGATGCAGGTCTCGGCAATATCCGGATGATACTGTGTCCAACAGCAGATGGTGATTGACTAACCGCGGGAGTCGCTAAGGCTGACCATGCTTGATCAGCCTCCACCGGGCCACAGTCATCGATGGTTGTGTGAGCTGTACATTTCTTGCTGTTAATCAGAGCTGTTTTAATGTTTTGTTTCCTTCTATTTTCAGGTGTATTTGGAGTCACAGACGTTTGTGCTATCGCAAGGCCTGGTATTGAGAAGCTGGCGTTGCGCTCAGGAGCACTTGGTGCGTTTGCAGCCGCACGTGGCAGGATGGCTGGTGAAGCTGGTATGGCCACCGCCAGGCCAGGAGAGCCAGCTGCAGAGTGTGGCAATGCGACCGGCGTAGAAGCCCGTACCTCGATTACTGCAGATAGACTCGAGATCACAGTCATAGCAGCAGTGCGCTTAGTGGCAGCGGCTGTGGAACTGGCCGCTGGTAGTGCTTGCTCGGCCTCAGCCTGGCCGCGGTCATCAGTGAATAAGTGTGCTGTGCAACTCTTATTGCTTAGCAGAATATTGTTAATGGTTTGAATGCTTTTTATTTCAGATGTTTTGGGAGTCGCAGACGATTCAGCTACAGCAGGAACAGATGTTAAGAAGCTACCGTTGTGGGCAGGAGCATTGTATGCGTTTGCAGCCGCACGTGGCGAGATGGCTGGTAAAGTTGGTTTGGTCACCGCCAGGCCGGGAGAGTCAGCTGCAGTGTGTGGCAATGTGACCGGTGTAGAAGCCCGTACCTCGCTAATTGCAGATGGACTCGAGATCACAATCATAGCAGCAGTGCGCTTAGTAGCGGCGGCTGTGGAACTAGCCGCAGGTGGCGCTATGGCTGATAGTGCTTGCTCGGCCTCAGCCTGGCCGCGATCATCTGTGAATAAGTGAGCTGTGCAACTCTTATTGTTCAGCAGAGAATTGTTAATGGTTTGAATGCTTATTATTTCAGATGTTTTGGGAGTCGCAGACGATTCAGCTACAGCAGGAACAGATGTTAAGAAGCTACCGTTGTGGGCAGGAGCATTGTATGCGTTTGCAGCCGCACGTGGCGAGATGGCTGGTAAAGTTGGTTTGGTCACCGCCAGGCCGGGAGAGTCAGCTGCAGTGTGTGGCAATGTGACCGGTGTAGAAGCCCGTACCTCGCTAATTGCAGATGGACTCGAGATCACAATCATAGCAGCAGTGCGCTTAGTAGCGGCGGCTGTGGAACTAGCCGCAGGTGGCGCTATGGCTGATTGTGCTTGCTCGGCCTCAGCCTGGCCGCGATCATCAGTAAATAAGTGAGCTGTGCAATTCTTATTGTTTCGCAGAGTAGTGCTAATGCTTTGAGTCAATTTCATTTCAGGCGTTTTGAGAGTCGCAGACGATTGTGCTACAGCAGTAACAGGTGTTAAGAAGCTGCCGTTGTCCATTGCAGATGGACTCGAGCTCACAGGCGTTGCAACTGAGTGCTTAGTAGCAGCGGCTGTGGAACTAGCCCCACGTGGTACTATGGCTGGTAAAGTTGCTATGGCCACCGCCAGGACAGGAGAGTCTGCTGCAGTGTGTGGCAATGTGGCCGGTGAAGAAGCCTGACCGCGATCGTCAGTAAATAAGTGAGTCAATTTCATTTCAGGCGTTTTGAGAGTCGCAGACGATTGTGCTACAGCAGTAACAGGTGTTAAGAAGCTGCCGTTGTGATCAGGAGCATTATATGCGCTTGCAGCGGCACGTGGCGAGATGACTGGTGAAGTTTGTACGACCACCGCCAGGCCAGGAGAGTCAGCTGCAGTGTGTGGCAATGTGACCGGTGTAGAAGCCCGTGCCTCGCTAATTGCAGATGGACTCGAGCTCACAGGCGTTGCAACTGAGTGCTTAGTAGCGGCGGCTGTGGAACTAGCCCCACGTGGTACTATGGCTGGTAAAGTTGCTATGGCCACCGCCAGGACAGGAGAGTCAGCTGCAGTGTGTGGCAATGTGGCCGGTGAAGAAGCCTGACCGCGATCGTCAGTAAATAAGTGAGCTGTGCAATTCTTATTGTTTCGCAGAGTAATGCTAATGCTTTGAATTCTTTTCATTTCAGATGTTTTGGGAGTCGCCGACGTCTGTGCTACAGCCGGAACAGGTGTTGAGTAGCTGCCGTTGTGATGAGGAGCATTTAGTGCGTTTACTGCCGCACATGGCAGAGTGGCTGCTAGTGTTTGTTTTGCCACTGCCTGGCCAGGATAGTTGGCAGCAATATGTGGCAATGTGGCCGGTGGAGACTGATTGGTTGCTACGGACGAACTTGGAGTCACAGGCGTTGTCGCTGCCACTGGTCTCGGCAGTGCCTGAATGATGGTGTGCCTAGCTGTAGAGTTTGTCGCCGGCGGCGCTATGGGTAGCAGTGCGTGATCAGTCTCATCAATATGGGAAGCCGAGGAGCCCAGATCAGTTGCTCTGTGATCCAGTTCTTGAGCAGTAGGTGCGCTAATTGCCGCAGGTGGCGATGTGGCAGTTGTGTTTTGGTTTACTGTCGCCAGGCCGGGGTAACCGGGGAAGGTACAAGCAATGCTGTAGTTGTTGTGGTGTTGAGCTGTGTTGATCGGTGCCCTTTCTCTATTTCCAGGCTCACTTGGGCTCGCTGCCATTGTTAATAGTTCGGGGTCCAGTAGTTCAGGACGAATTCGCGGAGGGAATTGTGGATCACCGACGGAAGCGCTTAATGGCAGTTGGTCGTCAGTTAAGTCGATAATTGCAAGTAAACCCGAAACAAGTTGCGTACTGTTGTTGACTGTATTGGGATTTGTTGCAGCTACAGCCGGGAAAGGAGGCACGATGCCAGAAGTTTGAACTGCGCTTAGAATACGAGCACGTCTTTGGGCAACCTCCTCTCTGTACCGCTGCAGCTCCAATCTACGTTGCTCGACGATCTGATGATGCGTTAGTCTGGGTCTTTCGCTGCGCCCATAAAGCAGGTGTTGCCTTATAGTGACTGGTCCAAAAACAGGTAAGTACGCACGCGGCGGCGATACCTCTGGTTGCTGCGGTGGGGGCCGTTCATCCGGTGGCAGGTATCTGTCAATTATTGCAAGTATCTCGGACGTGATAATCTCTGTGGAACATACGGGAAGAGTGCCAGCTTCCTGGCCTCGGCGTTACAGTGTGTTAACAGTCTCTTCATGTATTTACTGCAGGCATTGCTATATACGTTCTCAATTGATGGAATACGCCAGTCAGCGTGCAGAGTGCGATTGCTAACATACCAGGGAGCGCCTGTTATAAGTCTGAGTACTTTATTCTGTATAGTCTGCAGCTTGTCGAACTGTGTCTGGCTGACTAGTGAGCCCCAAACAGGTGATGTGTTCTGCCAGATTGGTGCTATCAATTGCCTGTAGAGGATAATCTTTGCTTTGAGCGGCAATTTACTGTTGCTGTTTAGCAGCCAGTGCAGCTTTTTGATCCTCGACCTGAGTTTGGAGACAGTTGCCGAAACTTGGGAGTTTAGCAGCAGTTTGGCGTCAAGACATACACCCAAGTATGTGTGCGTTGGTTTGTTGGTGAGTGTGTGGTCATCCAGGATTGGCGTTGGCACCAAGTCAGTGCGTCGCAGCGTATGTAGCACGTGCGCTATTTTGGAGGTATTGATTTGTATGCACCATTTCTTAGCCCATGAAGAGAATCTTTCCAGGTAATTGTTCATTGTGGTTATGGCGATTTTGTCAGATCCGTGAGCCGACATGATGGTCGTGTCGTCGGCGTAAGTCGCCAGGAGCATACCCTTCTGATTGCCACCGATTTCAGTGTGTGGAGGTACCGGCATATCGGATGAGTAGATGCTGTATAATACTGGTCCCAGGACACTGCCCTGGGGAACGCCAGCCCGGATAGACTTGATGCCAGACGTACGCCGCCGCTGCATTTTTTTTTTTTTTTTTTTTTACACAGTGGCCATGGAAGACGCACTAACACTAAACTCTCCCCCATTTACGCGATTTCAGCTCTGCCTGTCCAGCAGGAGTGGTGAATTGCGCATCTGGGGGAGAGCAACTTTATTCAATCGATATTTACAAATATTGTAATTGAATTTGTTGGCGCCACAAGTCTGGCTCTTACTGGGTAAACTTATACTATGAGTATACATTTCAATTAATTTAGGTAAGTAGTTAATATAACAGATTAATTGTTTTTTAAAATTTTAGCATATTTTCAGCGGCAATGGAGTGGGCGATCTGCAGGCTTCGAGTGGTTGAGGCAATTTTTGTTGCTCACGAGGTCACGACTAGGAGGCGACCTGAGGACTGCAACAGCCCACTTAAGGCAGGTAACACACGACTTCCAATTCGTCAGTGTCGGATGCAGCGGAGGAATGGCTAACTGCTGCTGGTGCAGCGTCATCTGGTATATGGTGAGTGGCGTTGTTGTTGTTGTTATGAGCTGCACTTAAAGTCCGTGCTTCATTTGGCTCAGGTGGAATTGAAGTCGCAGGCGTTGCAGCAGATGCAGGTCTCGGCAATATCCGGATGATACTGTGTCCAACAGCAGATGGTGATTGACTAACCGCGGGAGTCGCTAAGGCTGGCCATGCTTGATCAGCCTCCACCGGGCCACAGTCATCGATGGTTGTGTGAGCTGTACATTTCTTGCTGTTAATCAGAGCTGTTTTAATGTTTTGTTTCCTTCTATTTTCAGGTGTATTTGGAGTCACAGACGTTTGTGCTATCGCAAGGCCTGGTATTGAGAAGCTGGCGTTGCGCTCAGGAGCACTTGGTGCGTTTGCAGCCGCACGTGGCAGGATGGCTGGTGAAGCTGGTATGGCCACCGCCAGGCCAGGAGAGCCAGCTGCAGAGTGTGGCAATGCGACCGGCGTAGAAGCCCGTACCTCGATTACTGCAGATAGACTCGAGATCACAGTCATAGCAGCAGTGCGCTTAGTGGCAGCGGCTGTGGAACTGGCCGCTGGTAGTGCTTGCTCGGCCTCAGCCTGGCCGCGGTCATCAGTGAATAAGTGTGCTGTGCAACTCTTATTGCTTAGCAGAATATTGTTAATGGTTTGAATGCTTTTTATTTCAGATGTTTTGGGAGTCGCAGACGATTCAGCTACAGCAGGAACAGATGTTAAGAAGCTACCGTTGTGGGCAGGAGCATTGTATGCGTTTGCAGCCGCACGTGGCGAGATGGCTGGTAAAGTTGGTTTGGTCACCGCCAGGCCGGGAGAGTCATTTGCAGTGTGTGGCAATGTGACCGGTGTAGAAGCCCGTACCTCGCTAATTGCAGATGGACTCGAGATCACAATCATAGCAGCAGTGCGCTTAGTAGCGGCGGCTGTGGAACTAGCCGCAGGTGGCGCTATGGCTGATAGTGCTTGCTCGGCCTCAGCCTGGCCGCGATCATCTGTGAATAAGTGAGCTGTGCAACTCTTATTGTTCAGCAGAGAATTGTTAATGGTTTGAATGCTTATTATTTCAGATGTTTTGGGAGTCGCAGACGATTCAGCTACAGCAGGAACAGATGTTAAGAAGCTACCGTTGTGGGCAGGAGCATTGTATGCGTTTGCAGCCGCACGTGGCGAGATGGCTGGTAAAGTTGGTTTGGTCACCGCCAGGCCGGGAGAGTCATTTGCAGTGTGTGGCAATGTGACCGGTGTGGTAGCCCATACCTCGCTAATTGCCGATGGACTCGAGTTCACAGGTGTTGCAACTGTGAGCTTAGTAGCAGCGGCTGTGGAACTAGCCGCAGGTGGCTCTATGGCTGATTGTGCTTGCTCGGCCTCAGCCTGGCCGCGATCATCAGTAAATAAGTGAGCTGTGCAATTCTTATTGTTTCGCAGAGTAGTGCTAATGCTTTGAGTCAATTTCATTTCAGGCGTTTTGAGAGTCGCAGACGATTGTGCTACAGCAGTAACAGGTGTTAAGAAGCTGCCGTTGTCCATTGCAGATGGACTCGAGCTCACAGGCGTTGCAACTGAGTGCTTAGTAGCAGCGGCTGTGGAACTAGCCCCACGTGGTACTATGGCTGGTAAAGTTGCTATGGCCACCGCCAGGACAGGAGAGTCTGCTGCAGTGTGTGGCAATGTGGCCGGTGAAGAAGCCTGACCGCGATCGTCAGTAAATAAGTGAGTCAATTTCATTTCAGGCGTTTTGAGAGTCGCAGACGATTGTGCTACAGCAGTAACAGGTGTTAAGAAGCTGCCGTTGTGATCAGGAGCATTATATGCGCTTGCAGCGGCACGTGGCGAGATGACTGGTGAAGTTTGTACGACCACCGCCAGGCCAGGAGAGTCAGCTGCAGTGTGTGGCAATGTGACCGGTGTAGAAGCCCGTGCCTCGCTAATTGCAGATGGACTCGAGCTCACAGGCGTTGCAACTGAGTGCTTAGTAGCGGCGGCTGTGGAACTAGCCCCACGTGGTACTATGGCTGGTAAAGTTGCTATGGCCACCGCCAGGACAGGAGAGTCAGCTGCAGTGTGTGGCAATGTGGCCGGTGAAGAAGCCTGACCGCGATCGTCAGTAAATAAGTGAGCTGTGCAATTCTTATTGTTTCGCAGAGTAATGCTAATGCTTTGAATTCTTTTCATTTCAGATGTTTTGGGAGTCGCCGACGTCTGTGCTACAGCCGGAACAGGTGTTGAGTAGCTGCCGTTGTGATGAGGAGCATTTAGTGCGTTTACTGCCGCACATGGCAGAGTGGCTGCTAGTGTTTGTTTTGCCACTGCCTGGCCAGGATAGTTGGCAGCAATATGTGGCAATGTGGCCGGTGGAGACTGATTGGTTGCTACGGACGAACTTGGAGTCACAGGCGTTGTCGCTGCCACTGGTCTCGGCAGTGCCTGAATGATGGTGTGCCTAGCTGTAGAGTTTGTCGCCGGCGGCGCTATGGGTAGCAGTGCGTGATCAGTCTCATCAATATGGGAAGCCGAGGAGCCCAGATCAGTTGCTCTGTGATCCAGTTCTTGAGCAGTAGGTGCGCTAATTGCCGCAGGTGGCGATGTGGCAGTTGTGTTTTGGTTTACTGTCGCCAGGCCGGGGTAACCGGGGAAGGTACAAGCAATGCTGTAGTTGTTGTGGTGTTGAGCTGTGTTGATCGGTGCCCTTTCTCTATTTCCAGGCTCACTTGGGCTCGCTGCCATTGTTAATAGTTCGGGGTCCAGTAGTTCGGACGAATTCGCGGAGGGAATTGTGGATCACCGACGGAAGCTTAATGGCAGTTGGTCGTCAGTTAAGTCGATAATTGCAAGTAAACCCGAAACAAGTTGCGTACTGTTGTTGACTGTATTGGGATTTGTTGCAGCTACAGCCGGGAAAGGAGGCACGTTGCCAGAAGTTTGAACTGCGCTTAGAATACGAGCACGTCTTTGGGCAACCTCCTCTCTGTACCGCTGCAGCTCCAATCTACGTTGCTCGACGATCTGATGATGCGTTAGTCTGGGTCTTTCGCTGCGCCCATAAAGCAGGTGTTGCCTTATAGTGACTGGTCCAAAAACAGGTAAGTACGCACGCGGCGGCGATACCTCTGGTTGCTGCGGTGGGGGCCGTTCATCCGGTGGCAGGCATCTGTCAATTATTGCAAGTATCTCGGACGTGATAATCTCTGTGGAACATACGGGAAGAGTGCCAGCTTCCTGGCCTCGGCGTTACAGTGTGTTAACAGTCTCTTCATGTATTTACTGCAGGCATTGCTATATACGTTCTCAATTGATGGAATACGCCAGTCAGCGTGCAGAGTGCGATTGCTAACATACCAGGGAGCGCCTGTTATAAGTCTGAGTACTTTATTCTGTATAGTCTGCAGCTTGTCGAACTGTGTCTGGCTGACTAGTGAGCCCCAAACAGGTGATGTGTTCTGCCAGATTGGTGCTATCAATTGCCTGTAGAGGATAATCTTTGCTTTGAGCGGCAATTTACTGTTGCTGTTTAGCAGCCAGTGCAGCTTTTTGATCCTCGACCTGAGTTTGGAGACAGTTGCCGAAACTTGGGAGTTTAGCAGCAGTTTGGCGTCAAGACATACACCCAAGTATGTGTGCGTTGGTTTGTTGGTGAGTGTGTGGCCATCCAGGATTGGCGTTGGCACCAAGTCAGTGCGTCGCAGCGTATGTAGCACGTGCGCTGTTTTGGAGGTATTGATTTGTATGCACCATTTCTTAGCCCATGAAGAGAATCTTTCCAGGTAATTGTTCATTGTGGTTATGGCGATTTTGTCAGATCCGTGAGCCGACATGATGGTCGTGTCGTCGGCGTAAGTCGCCAGGAGCATACCCTTCTGATTGCCACCGATTTCAGTGTGTGGAGGTACCGGCATATCGGATGAGTAGATGCTGTATAATACTGGTCCCAGGACACTGCCCTGGGGAACGCCAGCCCGGATAGACTTGATGCCAGACGTACGCCGCCGCTGCATTTTTTTTTTTTTTTTTTACACAGTGGCCATGGAAGACGCACTAACACTAAACTCTCCCCCATTTACGCGATTTCAGCTCTGCCTGTCCAGCAGGAGTGGTGAATTGCGCATCTGGGGGAGAGCAACTTTATTCAATCGATATTTACAAATATTGTAATTGAATTTGTTGGCGCCACAAGTCTGGCTCTTACTGGGTAAACTTATACTATGAGTATACATTTCAATTAATTTAGGTAAGTAGTTAATATAACAGATTAATTGTTTTTTAAAATTTTAGCATATTTTCAGCGGCAATGGAGTGGGCGATCTGCAGGCTTCGAGTGGTTGAGGCAATTTTTGTTGCTCACGAGGTCACGACTAGGAGGCGACCTGAGGACTGCAACAGCCCACTTAAGGCAGGTAACACACGACTTCCAATTCGTCAGTGTCGGATGCAGCGGAGGAATGGCTAACTGCTGCTGGTGCAGCGTCATCTGGTATATGGTGAGTGGCGTTGTTGTTGTTGTTATGAGCTGCACTTAAAGTCCGTGCTTCATTTGGCTCAGGTGGAATTGAAGTCGCAGGCGTTGCAGCAGATGCAGGTCTCGGCAATATCCGGATGATACTGTGTCCAACAGCAGATGGTGATTGACTAACCGCGGGAGTCGCTAAGGCTGGCCATGCTTGATCAGCCTCCACCGGGCCACAGTCATCGATGGTTGTGTGAGCTGTACATTTCTTGCTGTTAATCAGAGCTGTTTTAATGTTTTGTTTCCTTCTATTTTCAGGTGTATTTGGAGTCACAGACGTTTGTGCTATCGCAAGGCCTGGTATTGAGAAGCTGGCGTTGCGCTCAGGAGCACTTGGTGCGTTTGCAGCCGCACGTGGCAGGATGGCTGGTGAAGCTGGTATGGCCACCGCCAGGCCAGGAGAGCCAGCTGCAGAGTGTGGCAATGCGACCGGCGTAGAAGCCCGTACCTCGATTACTGCAGATAGACTCGAGATCACAGTCATAGCAGCAGTGCGCTTAGTGGCAGCGGCTGTGGAACTGGCCGCTGGTAGTGCTTGCTCGGCCTCAGCCTGGCCGCGGTCATCAGTGAATAAGTGTGCTGTGCAACTCTTATTGCTTAGCAGAATATTGTTAATGGTTTGAATGCTTTTTATTTCAGATGTTTTGGGAGTCGCAGACGATTCAGCTACAGCAGGAACAGATGTTAAGAAGCTACCGTTGTGGGCAGGAGCATTGTATGCGTTTGCAGCCGCACGTGGCGAGATGGCTGGTAAAGTTGGTTTGGTCACCGCCAGGCCGGGAGAGTCATTTGCAGTGTGTGGCAATGTGACCGGTGTGGTAGCCCATACCTCGCTAATTGCCGATGGACTCGAGTTCACAGGCGTTGCAACTGTGAGCTTAGTAGCAGCGGCTGTGGAACTAGCCGCAGGTGGCGCTATGGCTGATTGTGCTTGCTCGGCCTCAGCCTGGCCGCGATCATCAGTAAATAAGTGAGCTGTGCAATTCTTATTGTTTCGCAGAGTAGTGCTAATGCTTTGAGTCAATTTCATTTCAGGCGTTTTGAGAGTCGCAGACGATTGTGCTACAGCAGTAACAGGTGTTAAGAAGCTGCCGTTGTGATCAGGAGCATTATATGCGCTTGCAGCGGCACGTGGCGAGATGACTGGTGAAGTTTGTACGACCACCGCCAGGCCAGGAGAGTCAGCTGCAGTGTGTGGCAATGTGACCGGTGTAGAAGCCCGTGCCTCGCTAATTGCAGATGGACTCGAGCTCACAGGCGTTGCAACTGAGTGCTTAGTAGCGGCGGCTGTGGAACTAGCCCCACGTGGTACTATGGCTGGTAAAGTTGCTATGGCCACCGCCAGGACAGGAGAGTCAGCTGCAGTGTGTGGCAATGTGGCCGGTGAAGAAGCCTGACCGCGATCGTCAGTAAATAAGTGAGCTGTGCAATTCTTATTGTTTCGCAGAGTAATGCTAATGCTTTGAATTCTTTTCATTTCAGATGTTTTGGGAGTCGCCGACGTCTGTGCTACAGCCGGAACAGGTGTTGAGTAGCTGCCGTTGTGATGAGGAGCATTTAGTGCGTTTACTGCCGCACATGGCAGAGTGGCTGCTAGTGTTTGTTTTGCCACTGCCTGGCCAGGATAGTTGGCAGCAATATGTGGCAATGTGGCCGGTGGAGACTGATTGGTTGCTACGGACGAACTTGGAGTCACAGGCGTTGTCGCTGCCACTGGTCTCGGCAGTGCCTGAATGATGGTGTGCCTAGCTGTAGAGTTTGTCGCCGGCGGCGCTATGGGTAGCAGTGCGTGATCAGTCTCATCAATATGGGAAGCCGAGGAGCCCAGATCAGTTGCTCTGTGATCCAGTTCTTGAGCAGTAGGTGCGCTAATTGCCGCAGGTGGCGATGTGGCAGTTGTGTTTTGGTTTACTGTCGCCAGGCCGGGGTAACCGGGGAAGGTACAAGCAATGCTGTAGTTGTTGTGGTGTTGAGCTGTGTTGATCGGTGCCCTTTCTCTATTTCCAGGCTCACTTGGGCTCGCTGCCATTGTTAATTGTTCGGGGTCCAGTAGTTCAGGACGAATTCGCGGAGGGAATTGTGGATCACCGACGGAAGCGCTTAATGGCAGTTGGTCGTCAGTTAAGTCGATAATTGCAAGTAAACCCGAAACAAGTTGCGTACTGTTGTTGACTGTATTGGGATTTGTTGCAGCTACAGCCGGGAAAGGAGGCACGTTGCCAGAAGTTTGAACTGCGCTTAGAATACGAGCACGTCTTTGGGCAACCTCCTCTCTGTACCGCTGCAGCTCCAATCTACGTTGCTCGACGATCTGATGATGCGTTAGTCTGGGTCTTTCGCTGCGCCCATAAAGCAGGTGTTGCCTTATAGTGACTGGTCCAAAAACAGGTAAGTACGCACGCGGCGGCGATACCTCTGGTTGCTGCGGTGGGGGCCGTTCATCCGGTGGCAGGCATCTGTCAATTATTGCAAGTATCTCGGACGTGATAATCTCTGTGGAACATACGGGAAGAGTGCCAGCTTCCTGGCCTCGGCGTTACAGTGTGTTAACAGTCTCTTCATGTATTTACTGCAGGCATTGCTATATACGTTCTCAATTGATGGAATACGCAAGTCAGCGTGCAGAGTGCGATTGCTAACATACCAGGGAGCGCCTGTTATAAGTCTGAGTACTTTATTCTGTATAGTCTGCAGCTTGTCGAACTGTGTCTGGCTGACTAGTGAGCCCCAAACAGGTGATGTGTTCTGCCAGATTGGTGCTATCAATTGCCTGTAGAGGATAATCTTTGTTTTGAGCGGCAATTTACTGTTGCTGTTTAGCAGCCAGTGCAGCTTTTTGATCCTCGACCTGAGTTTGGAGACAGTTGCCGAAACTTGGGAGTTTAGCAGCAGTTTGGCGTCAAGACATACACCCAAGTATGTGTGCGTTGGTTTGTTGGTGAGTGTGTGGCCATCCAGGATTGGCGTTGGCACCAAGTCAGTGCGTCGCAGAGTATGTAGCACGTGCGCTGTTTTGGAGGTATTGATTTGTATGCACCATTTCTTAGCCCATGAAGAGAATCTTTCCAGGTAATTGTTCATTGTGGTTATGGCGATTTTGTCAGATCCGTGAGCCGACATGATGGTCGTGTCGTCGGCGTAAGTCGCCAGGAGCATACCCTTCTGATTGCCACCGATTTCAGTGTGTGGAGGTACCGGCATATCGGATGAGTAGATGCTGTATAATACTGGTCCCAGGACACTGCCCTGGGGAACGCCAGCCCGGATAGACTTGATGCCAGAACGTACGCCGCCGCTGCATTTTTTTTTTTTTTTTTTTACACAGTGGCCATGGAAGACGCACTAACACTAAACTCTCCCCCATTTACGCGATTTCAGCTCTGCCTGTCCAGAAGGAGTGGTGAATTGCGCATCTGGGGGAGAGCAACTTTATTCAATCGATATTTACAAATATTGTAATTGAATTTGTTGGCGCCACAAGTCTGGCTCTTACTGGGTAAACTTATACTATGAGTATACATTTCAATTAATTTAGGTAAGTAGTTAATATAACAGATTAATTGTTTTTTAAAATTTTAGCATATTTTCAGCGGCAATGGAGTGGGCGATCTGCAGGCTTCGAGTGGTTGAGGCAATTTTTGTTGCTCACGAGGTCACGACTAGGAGGCGACCTGAGGACTGCAACAGCCCACTTAAGGCAGGTAACACACGACTTCCAATTCGTCAGTGTCGGATGCAGCGGAAGGTGTGCTGCCGGCCGCAACAAGCGATGTGGCACGTGAGGAATGGCTAACTGCTGCTGGTGCAGCGTCATCTGGTATATGGTGAGTGGCGTTGTTGTTGTTGTTATGAGCTGCACTTAAAGTCCGTGCTTCATTTGGCTCAGGTGGAATTGAAGTCGCAGGCGTTGCAGCAGATGCAGGTCTCGGCAATATCCGGATGATACTGTGTCCAACAGCAGATGGTGATTGACTAACCGCGGGAGTCGCTAAGGCTGGCCATGCTTGATCAGCCTCCACCGGGCCACAGTCATCGATGGTTGTGTGAGCTGTACATTTCTTGCTGTTAATCAGAGCTGTTTTAATGTTTTGTTTCCTTCTATTTTCAGGTGTATTTGGAGTCACAGACGTTTGTGCTATCGCAAGGCCTGGTATTGAGAAGCTGGCGTTGCGCTCAGGAGCACTTGGTGCGTTTGCAGCCGCACGTGGCAGGATGGCTGGTGAAGCTGGTATGGCCACCGCCAGGCCAGGAGAGCCAGCTGCAGAGTGTGGCAATGCGACCGGCGTAGAAGCCCGTACCTCGATTACTGCAGATAGACTCGAGATCACAGTCATAGCAGCAGTGCGCTTAGTGGCAGCGGCTGTGGAACTGGCCGCTGGTAGTGCTTGCTCGGCCTCAGCCTGGCCGCGGTCATCAGTGAATAAGTGTGCTGTGCAACTCTTATTGCTTAGCAGAATATTGTTAATGGTTTGAATGCTTTTTATTTCAGATGTTTTGGGAGTCGCAGACGATTCAGCTACAGCAGGAACAGATGTTAAGAAGCTACCGTTGTGGGCAGGAGCATTGTATGCGTTTGCAGCCGCACGTGGCGAGATGGCTGGTAAAGTTGGTTTGGTCACCGCCAGGCCGGGAGAGTCATTTGCAGTGTGTGGCAATGTGACCGGTGTGGTAGCCCATACCTCGCTAATTGCCGATGGACTCGAGTTCACAGGCGTTGCAACTGTGAGCTTAGTAGCAGCGGCTGTGGAACTAGCCGCAGGTGGCGCTATGGCTGATTGTGCTTGCTCGGCCTCAGCCTGGCCGCGATCATCAGTAAATAAGTGAGCTGTGCAATTCTTATTGTTTCGCAGAGTAGTGCTAATGCTTTGAGTCAATTTCATTTCAGGCGTTTTGAGAGTCGCAGACGATTGTGCTACAGCAGTAACAGGTGTTAAGAAGCTGCCGTTGTGATCAGGAGCATTATATGCGCTTGCAGCGGCACGTGGCGAGATGACTGGTGAAGTTTGTACGACCACCGCCAGGCCAGGAGAGTCAGCTGCAGTGTGTGGCAATGTGACCGGTGTAGAAGCCCGTGCCTCGCTAATTGCAGATGGACTCGAGCTCACAGGCGTTGCAACTGAGTGCTTAGTAGCGGCGGCTGTGGAACTAGCCCCACGTGGTACTATGGCTGGTAAAGTTGCTATGGCCACCGCCAGGACAGGAGAGTCAGCTGCAGTGTGTGGCAATGTGGCCGGTGAAGAAGCCTGACCGCGATCGTCAGTAAATAAGTGAGCTGTGCAATTCTTATTGTTTCGCAGAGTAATGCTAATGCTTTGAATTCTTTTCATTTCAGATGTTTTGGGAGTCGCCGACGTCTGTGCTACAGCCGGAACAGGTGTTGAGTAGCTGCCGTTGTGATGAGGAGCATTTAGTGCGTTTACTGCCGCACATGGCAGAGTGGCTGCTAGTGTTTGTTTTGCCACTGCCTGGCCAGGATAGTTGGCAGCAATATGTGGCAATGTGGCCGGTGGAGACTGATTGGTTGCTACGGACGAACTTGGAGTCACAGGCGTTGTCGCTGCCACTGGTCTCGGCAGTGCCTGAATGATGGTGTGCCTAGCTGTAGAGTTTGTCGCCGGCGGCGCATGTGGGTAGCAGTGCGTGATCAGTCTCATCAATATGGGAAGCCGAGGAGCCCAGATCAGTTGCTCTGTGATCCAGTTCTTGAGCAGTAGGTGCGCTAATTGCCGCAGGTGGCGATGTGGCAGTTGTGTTTTGGTTTACTGTCGCCAGGCCGGGGTAACCGGGGAAGGTACAAGCAATGCTGTAGTTGTTGTGGTGTTGAGCTGTGTTGATCGGTGCCCTTTCTCTATTTCCAGGCTCACTTGGGCTCGCTGCCATTGTTAATTGTTCGGGGTCCAGTAGTTCAGGACGAATTCGCGGAGGGAATTGTGGATCACCGACGGAAGCGCTTAATGGCAGTTGGTCGTCAGTTAAGTCGATAATTGCAAGTAAACCCGAAACAAGTTGCGTACTGTTGTTGACTGTATTGGGATTTGTTGCAGCTACAGCCGGGAAAGGAGGCACGTTGCCAGAAGTTTGAACTGCGCTTAGAATACGAGCACGTCTTTGGGCAACCTCCTCTCTGTACCGCTGCAGCTCCAATCTACGTTGCTCGACGATCTGATGATGCGTTAGTCTGGGTCTTTCGCTGCGCCCATAAAGCAGGTGTTGCCTTATAGTGACTGGTCCAAAAACAGGTAAGTACGCACGCGGCGGCGATACCTCTGGTTGCTGCGGTGGGGGCCGTTCATCCGGTGGCAGGCATCTGTCAATTATTGCAAGTATCTCGGACGTGATAATCTCTGTGGAACATACGGGAAGAGTGCCAGCTTCCTGGCCTCGGCGTTACAGTGTGTTAACAGTCTCTTCATGTATTTACTGCAGGCATTGCTATATACGTTCTCAATTGATGGAATACGCCAGTCAGCGTGCAGAGTGCGATTGCTAACATACCAGGGAGCGCCTGTTATAAGTCTGAGTACTTTATTCTGTATAGTCTGCAGCTTGTCGAACTGTGTCTGGCTGACTAGTGAGCCCCAAACAGGTGATGTGTTCTGCCAGATTGGTGCTATCAATTGCCTGTAGAGGATAATCTTTGCTTTGAGCGGCAATTTACTGTTGCTGTTTAGCAGCCAGTGCAGCTTTTTGATCCTCGACCTGAGTTTGGAGACAGTTGCCGAAACTTGGGAGTTTAGCAGCAGTTTGGCGTCAAGACATACACCCAAGTATGTGTGCGTTGGTTTGTTGGTGAGTGTGTGGCCATCCAGGATTGGCGTTGGCACCAAGTCAGTGCGTCGCAGCGTATGTAGCACGTGCGCTGTTTTGGAGGTATTGATTTGTATGCACCATTTCTTAGCCCATGAAGAGAATCTTTCCAGGTAATTGTTCATTGTGGTTATGGCGATTTTGTCAGATCCGTGAGCCGACATGATGGTCGTGTCGTCGGCGTAAGTCGCCAGGAGCATACCCTTCTGATTGCCACCGATTTCAGTGTGTGGAGGTACCGGCATATCGGATGAGTAGATGCTGTATAATACTGGTCCCAGGACACTGCCCTGGGGAACGCCAGCCCGGATAGACTTGATGCCAGAACGTACGCCGCCGCTGCATTTTTTTTTTTTTTTTTTTTACACAGTGGCCATGGAAGACGCACTAACACTAAACTCTCCCCCATTTACGCGATTTCAGCTCTGCCTGTCCAGAAGGAGTGGTGAATTGCGCATCTGGGGGAGAGCAACTTTATTCAATCGATATTTACAAATATTGTAATTGAATTTGTTGGCGCCACAAGTCTGGCTCTTACTGGGTAAACTTATACTATGAGTATACATTTCAATTAATTTAGGTAAGTAGTTAATATAACAGATTAATTGTTTTTTTAAAATTTTAGCATATTTTCAGCGGCAATGGAGTGGGCGATCTGCAGGCTTCGAGTGGTTGAGGCAATTTTTGTTGCTCACGAGGTCACGACTAGGAGGCGACCTGAGGACTGCAACAGCCCACTTAAGGCAGGTAACACACGACTTCCAATTCGTCAGTGTCGGATGCAGCGGAAGGTGTGCTGCCGGCCGCAACAAGCGATGTGGCACGTGAGGAATGGCTAACTGCTGCTGGTGCAGCGTCATCTGGTATATGGTGAGTGGCGTTGTTGTTGTTGTTATGAGCTGCACTTAAAGTCCGTGCTTCATTTGGCTCAGGTGGAATTGAAGTCGCAGGCGTTGCAGCAGATGCAGGTCTCGGCAATATCCGGATGATACTGTGTCCAACAGCAGATGGTGATTGACTAACCGCGGGAGTCGCTAAGGCTGGCCATGCTTGATCAGCCTCCACCGGGCCACAGTCATCGATGGTTGTGTGAGCTGTACATTTCTTGCTGTTAATCAGAGCTGTTTTAATGTTTTGTTTCCTTCTATTTTCAGGTGTATTTGGAGTCACAGACGTTTGTGCTATCGCAAGGCCTGGTATTGAGAAGCTGGCGTTGCGCTCAGGAGCACTTGGTGCGTTTGCAGCCGCACGTGGCAGGATGGCTGGTGAAGCTGGTATGGCCACCGCCAGGCCAGGAGAGCCAGCTGCAGAGTGTGGCAATGCGACCGGCGTAGAAGCCCGTACCTCGATTACTGCAGATAGACTCGAGATCACAGTCATAGCAGCAGTGCGCTTAGTGGCAGCGGCTGTGGAACTGGCCGCTGGTAGTGCTTGCTCGGCCTCAGCCTGGCCGCGGTCATCAGTGAATAAGTGTGCTGTGCAACTCTTATTGCTTAGCAGAATATTGTTAATGGTTTGAATGCTTTTTATTTCAGATGTTTTGGGAGTCGCAGACGATTCAGCTACAGCAGGAACAGATGTTAAGAAGCTACCGTTGTGGGCAGGAGCATTGTATGCGTTTGCAGCCGCACGTGGCGAGATGGCTGGTAAAGTTGGTTTGGTCACCGCCAGGCCGGGAGAGTCATTTGCAGTGTGTGGCAATGTGACCGGTGTGGTAGCCCATACCTCGCTAATTGCCGATGGACTCGAGTTCACAGGCGTTGCAACTGTGAGCTTAGTAGCAGCGGCTGTGGAACTAGCCGCAGGTGGCGCTATGGCTGATTGTGCTTGCTCGGCCTCAGCCTGGCCGCGATCATCAGTAAATAAGTGAGCTGTGCAATTCTTATTGTTTCGCAGAGTAGTGCTAATGCTTTGAGTCAATTTCATTTCAGGCGTTTTGAGAGTCGCAGACGATTGTGCTACAGCAGTAACAGGTGTTAAGAAGCTGCCGTTGTGATCAGGAGCATTATATGCGCTTGCAGCGGCACGTGGCGAGATGACTGGTGAAGTTTGTACGACCACCGCCAGGCCAGGAGAGTCAGCTGCAGTGTGTGGCAATGTGACCGGTGTAGAAGCCCGTGCCTCGCTAATTGCAGATGGACTCGAGCTCACAGGCGTTGCAACTGAGTGCTTAGTAGCGGCGGCTGTGGAACTAGCCCCACGTGGTACTATGGCTGGTAAAGTTGCTATGGCCACCGCCAGGACAGGAGAGTCAGCTGCAGTGTGTGGCAATGTGGCCGGTGAAGAAGCCTGACCGCGATCGTCAGTAAATAAGTGAGCTGTGCAATTCTTATTGTTTCGCAGAGTAATGCTAATGCTTTGAATTCTTTTCATTTCAGATGTTTTGGGAGTCGCCGACGTCTGTGCTACAGCCGGAACAGGTGTTGAGTAGCTGCCGTTGTGATGAGGAGCATTTAGTGCGTTTACTGCCGCACATGGCAGAGTGGCTGCTAGTGTTTGTTTTGCCACTGCCTGGCCAGGATAGTTGGCAGCAATATGTGGCAATGTGGCCGGTGGAGACTGATTGGTTGCTACGGACGAACTTGGAGTCACAGGCGTTGTCGCTGCCACTGGTCTCGGCAGTGCCTGAATGATGGTGTGCCTAGCTGTAGAGTTTGTCGCCGGCGGCGCTATGGGTAGCAGTGCGTGATCAGTCTCATCAATATGGGAAGCCGAGGAGCCCAGATCAGTTGCTCTGTGATCCAGTTCTTGAGCAGTAGGTGCGCTAATTGCCGCAGGTGGCGATGTGGCAGTTGTGTTTTGGTTTACTGTCGCCAGGCCGGGGTAACCGGGGAAGGTACAAGCAATGCTGTAGTTGTTGTGGTGTTGAGCTGTGTTGATCGGTGCCCTTTCTCTATTTCCAGGCTCACTTGGGCTCGCTGCCATTGTTAATTGTTCGGGGTCCAGTAGTTCAGGACGAATTCGCGGAGGGAATTGTGGATCACCGACGGAAGCGCTTAATGGCAGTTGGTCGTCAGTTAAGTCGATAATTGCAAGTAAACCCGAAACAAGTTGCGTACTGTTGTTGACTGTATTGGGATTTGTTGCAGCTACAGCCGGGAAAGGAGGCACGTTGCCAGAAGTTTGAACTGCGCTTAGAATACGAGCACGTCTTTGGGCAACCTCCTCTCTGTACCGCTGCAGCTCCAATCTACGTTGCTCGACGATCTGATGATGCGTTAGTCTGGGTCTTTCGCTGCGCCCATAAAGCAGGTGTTGCCTTATAGTGACTGGTCCAAAAACAGGTAAGTACGCACGCGGCGGCGATACCTCTGGTTGCTGCGGTGGGGGCCGTTCATCCGGTGGCAGGCATCTGTCAATTATTGCAAGTATCTCGGACGTGATAATCTCTGTGGAACATACGGGAAGAGTGCCAGCTTCCTGGCCTCGGCGTTACAGTGTGTTAACAGTCTCTTCATGTATTTACTGCAGGCATTGCTATATACGTTCTCAATTGATGGAATACGCCAGTCAGCGTGCAGAGTGCGATTGCTAACATACCAGGGAGCGCCTGTTATAAGTCTGAGTACTTTATTCTGTATAGTCTGCAGCTTGTCGAACTGTGTCTGGCTGACTAGTGAGCCCCAAACAGGTGATGTGTTCTGCCAGATTGGTGCTATCAATTGCCTGTAGAGGATAATCTTTGCTTTGAGCGGCAATTTACTGTTGCTGTTTAGCAGCCAGTGCAGCTTTTTGATCCTCGACCTGAGTTTGGAGACAGTTGCCGAAACTTGGGAGTTTAGCAGCAGTTTGGCGTCAAGACATACACCCAAGTATGTGTGCGTTGGTTTGTTGGTGAGTGTGTGGCCATCCAGGATTGGCGTTGGCACCAAGTCAGTGCGTCGCAGCGTATGTAGCACGTGCGCTGTTTTGGAGGTATTGATTTGTATGCACCATTTCTTAGCCCATGAAGAGAATCTTTCCAGGTAATTGTTCATTGTGGTTATGGCGATTTTGTCAGATCCGTGAGCCGACATGATGGTCGTGTCGTCGGCGTAAGTCGCCAGGAGCATACCCTTCTGATTGCCACCGATTTCAGTGTGTGGAGGTACCGGCATATCGGATGAGTAGATGCTGTATAATACTGGTCCCAGGACACTGCCCTGGGGAACGCCAGCCCGGATAGACTTGATGCCAGAACGTACGCCGCCGCTGCATTTTTTTTTTTTTTTTTTTTACACAGTGGCCATGGAAGACGCACTAACACTAAACTCTCCCCCATTTACGCGATTTCAGCTCTGCCTGTCCAGAAGGAGTGGTGAATTGCGCATCTGGGGAGAGCAACTTTATTCAATCGATATTTACAAATATTGTAATTGAATTTGTTGGCGCCACAAGTCTGGCTCTTACTGGGTAAACTTATACTATGAGTATACATTTCAATTAATTTAGGTAAGTAGTTAATATAACAGATTAATTGTTTTTTAAAATTTTAGCATATTTTCAGCGGCAATGGAGTGGGCGATCTGCAGGCTTCGAGTGGTTGAGGCAATTTTTGTTGCTCACGAGGTCACGACTAGGAGGCGACCTGAGGACTGCAACAGCCCACTTAAGGCAGGTAACACACGACTTCCAATTCGTCAGTGTCGGATGCAGCGGAAGGTGTGCTGCCGGCCGCAACAAGCGATGTGGCACGTGAGGAATGGCTAACTGCTGCTGGTGCAGCGTCATCTGGTATATGGTGAGTGGCGTTGTTGTTGTTGTTATGAGCTGCACTTAAAGTCCGTGCTTCATTTGGCTCAGGTGGAATTGAAGTCGCAGGCGTTGCAGCAGATGCAGGTCTCGGCAATATCCGGATGATACTGTGTCCAACAGCAGATGGTGATTGACTAACCGCGGGAGTCGCTAAGGCTGGCCATGCTTGATCAGCCTCCACCGGGCCACAGTCATCGATGGTTGTGTGAGCTGTACATTTCTTGCTGTTAATCAGAGCTGTTTTAATGTTTTGTTTCCTTCTATTTTCAGGTGTATTTGGAGTCACAGACGTTTGTGCTATCGCAAGGCCTGGTATTGAGAAGCTGGCGTTGCGCTCAGGAGCACTTGGTGCGTTTGCAGCCGCACGTGGCAGGATGGCTGGTGAAGCTGGTATGGCCACCGCCAGGCCAGGAGAGCCAGCTGCAGAGTGTGGCAATGCGACCGGCGTAGAAGCCCGTACCTCGATTACTGCAGATAGACTCGAGATCACAGTCATAGCAGCAGTGCGCTTAGTGGCAGCGGCTGTGGAACTGGCCGCTGGTAGTGCTTGCTCGGCCTCAGCCTGGCCGCGGTCATCAGTGAATAAGTGTGCTGTGCAACTCTTATTGCTTAGCAGAATATTGTTAATGGTTTGAATGCTTTTTATTTCAGATGTTTTGGGAGTCGCAGACGATTCAGCTACAGCAGGAACAGATGTTAAGAAGCTACCGTTGTGGGCAGGAGCATTGTATGCGTTTGCAGCCGCACGTGGCGAGATGGCTGGTAAAGTTGGTTTGGTCACCGCCAGGCCGGGAGAGTCATTTGCAGTGTGTGGCAATGTGACCGGTGTGGTAGCCCATACCTCGCTAATTGCCGATGGACTCGAGTTCACAGGCGTTGCAACTGTGAGCTTAGTAGCAGCGGCTGTGGAACTAGCCGCAGGTGGCGCTATGGCTGATTGTGCTTGCTCGGCCTCAGCCTGGCCGCGATCATCAGTAAATAAGTGAGCTGTGCAATTCTTATTGTTTCGCAGAGTAGTGCTAATGCTTTGAGTCAATTTCATTTCAGGCGTTTTGAGAGTCGCAGACGATTGTGCTACAGCAGTAACAGGTGTTAAGAAGCTGCCGTTGTGATCAGGAGCATTATATGCGCTTGCAGCGGCACGTGGCGAGATGACTGGTGAAGTTTGTACGACCACCGCCAGGCCAGGAGAGTCAGCTGCAGTGTGTGGCAATGTGACCGGTGTAGAAGCCCGTGCCTCGCTAATTGCAGATGGACTCGAGCTCACAGGCGTTGCAACTGAGTGCTTAGTAGCGGCGGCTGTGGAACTAGCCCCACGTGGTACTATGGCTGGTAAAGTTGCTATGGCCACCGCCAGGACAGGAGAGTCAGCTGCAGTGTGTGGCAATGTGGCCGGTGAAGAAGCCTGACCGCGATCGTCAGTAAATAAGTGAGCTGTGCAATTCTTATTGTTTCGCAGAGTAATGCTAATGCTTTGAATTCTTTTCATTTCAGATGTTTTGGGAGTCGCCGACGTCTGTGCTACAGCCGGAACAGGTGTTGAGTAGCTGCCGTTGTGATGAGGAGCATTTAGTGCGTTTACTGCCGCACATGGCAGAGTGGCTGCTAGTGTTTGTTTTGCCACTGCCTGGCCAGGATAGTTGGCAGCAATATGTGGCAATGTGGCCGGTGGAGACTGATTGGTTGCTACGGACGAACTTGGAGTCACAGGCGTTGTCGCTGCCACTGGTCTCGGCAGTGCCTGAATGATGGTGTGCCTAGCTGTAGAGTTTGTCGCCGGCGGCGCTATGGGTAGCAGTGCGTGATCAGTCTCATCAATATGGGAAGCCGAGGAGCCCAGATCAGTTGCTCTGTGATCCAGTTCTTGAGCAGTAGGTGCGCTAATTGCCGCAGGTGGCGATGTGGCAGTTGTGTTTTGGTTTACTGTCGCCAGGCCGGGGTAACCGGGGAAGGTACAAGCAATGCTGTAGTTGTTGTGGTGTTGAGCTGTGTTGATCGGTGCCCTTTCTCTATTTCCAGGCTCACTTGGGCTCGCTGCCATTGTTAATTGTTCGGGGTCCAGTAGTTCAGGACGAATTCGCGGAGGGAATTGTGGATCACCGACGGAAGCGCTTAATGGCAGTTGGTCGTCAGTTAAGTCGATAATTGCAAGTAAACCCGAAACAAGTTGCGTACTGTTGTTGACTGTATTGGGATTTGTTGCAGCTACAGCCGGGAAAGGAGGCACGTTGCCAGAAGTTTGAACTGCGCTTAGAATACGAGCACGTCTTTGGGCAACCTCCTCTCTGTACCGCTGCAGCTCCAATCTACGTTGCTCGACGATCTGATGATGCGTTAGTCTGGGTCTTTCGCTGCGCCCATAAAGCAGGTGTTGCCTTATAGTGACTGGTCCAAAAACAGGTAAGTACGCACGCGGCGGCGATACCTCTGGTTGCTGCGGTGGGGGCCGTTCATCCGGTGGCAGGCATCTGTCAATTATTGCAAGTATCTCGGACGTGATAATCTCTGTGGAACATACGGGAAGAGTGCCAGCTTCCTGGCCTCGGCGTTACAGTGTGTTAACAGTCTCTTCATGTATTTACTGCAGGCATTGCTATATACGTTCTCAATTGATGGAATACGCCAGTCAGCGTGCAGAGTGCGATTGCTAACATACCAGGGAGCGCCTGTTATAAGTCTGAGTACTTTATTCTGTATAGTCTGCAGCTTGTCGAACTGTGTCTGGCTGACTAGTGAGCCCCAAACAGGTGATGTGTTCTGCCAGATTGGTGCTATCAATTGCCTGTAGAGGATAATCTTTGCTTTGAGCGGCAATTTACTGTTGCTGTTTAGCAGCCAGTGCAGCTTTTTGATCCTCGACCTGAGTTTGGAGACAGTTGCCGAAACTTGGGAGTTTAGCAGCAGTTTGGCGTCAAGACATACACCCAAGTATGTGTGCGTTGGTTTGTTGGTGAGTGTGTGGCCATCCAGGATTGGCGTTGGCACCAAGTCAGTGCGTCGCAGCGTATGTAGCACGTGCGCTGTTTTGGAGGTATTGATTTGTATGCACCATTTCTTAGCCCATGAAGAGAATCTTTCCAGGTAATTGTTCATTGTGGTTATGGCGATTTTGTCAGATCCGTGAGCCGACATGATGGTCGTGTCGTCGGCGTAAGTCGCCAGGAGCATACCCTTCTGATTGCCACCGATTTCAGTGTGTGGAGGTACCGGCATATCGGATGAGTAGATGCTGTATAATACTGGTCCCAGGACACTGCCCTGGGGAACGCCAGCCCGGATAGACTTGATGCCAGAACGTACGCCGCCGCTGCATTTTTTTTTTTTTTTTTTTTTACACAGTGGCCATGGAAGACGCACTAACACTAAACTCTCCCCCATTTACGCGATTTCAGCTCTGCCTGTCCAGAAGGAGTGGTGAATTGCGCATCTGGGGGAGAGCAACTTTATTCAATCGATATTTACAAATATTGTAATTGAATTTGTTGGCGCCACAAGTCTGGCTCTTACTGGGTAAACTTATACTATGAGTATACATTTCAATTAATTTAGGTAAGTAGTTAATATAACAGATTAATTGTTTTTTAAAATTTTAGCATATTTTCAGCGGCAATGGAGTGGGCGATCTGCAGGCTTCGAGTGGTTGAGGCAATTTTTGTTGCTCACGAGGTCACGACTAGGAGGCGACCTGAGGACTGCAACAGCCCACTTAAGGCAGGTAACACACGACTTCCAATTCGTCAGTGTCGGATGCAGCGGAAGGTGTGCTGCCGGCCGCAACAAGCGATGTGGCACGTGAGGAATGGCTAACTGCTGCTGGTGCAGCGTCATCTGGTATATGGTGAGTGGCGTTGTTGTTGTTGTTATGAGCTGCACTTAAAGTCCGTGCTTCATTTGGCTCAGGTGGAATTGAAGTCGCAGGCGTTGCAGCAGATGCAGGTCTCGGCAATATCCGGATGATACTGTGTCCAACAGCAGATGGTGATTGACTAACCGCGGGAGTCGCTAAGGCTGGCCATGCTTGATCAGCCTCCACCGGGCCACAGTCATCGATGGTTGTGTGAGCTGTACATTTCTTGCTGTTAATCAGAGCTGTTTTAATGTTTTGTTTCCTTCTATTTTCAGGTGTATTTGGAGTCACAGACGTTTGTGCTATCGCAAGGCCTGGTATTGAGAAGCTGGCGTTGCGCTCAGGAGCACTTGGTGCGTTTGCAGCCGCACGTGGCAGGATGGCTGGTGAAGCTGGTATGGCCACCGCCAGGCCAGGAGAGCCAGCTGCAGAGTGTGGCAATGCGACCGGCGTAGAAGCCCGTACCTCGATTACTGCAGATAGACTCGAGATCACAGTCATAGCAGCAGTGCGCTTAGTGGCAGCGGCTGTGGAACTGGCCGCTGGTAGTGCTTGCTCGGCCTCAGCCTGGCCGCGGTCATCAGTGAATAAGTGTGCTGTGCAACTCTTATTGCTTAGCAGAATATTGTTAATGGTTTGAATGCTTTTTATTTCAGATGTTTTGGGAGTCGCAGACGATTCAGCTACAGCAGGAACAGATGTTAAGAAGCTACCGTTGTGGGCAGGAGCATTGTATGCGTTTGCAGCCGCACGTGGCGAGATGGCTGGTAAAGTTGGTTTGGTCACCGCCAGGCCGGGAGAGTCATTTGCAGTGTGTGGCAATGTGACCGGTGTGGTAGCCCATACCTCGCTAATTGCCGATGGACTCGAGTTCACAGGCGTTGCAACTGTGAGCTTAGTAGCAGCGGCTGTGGAACTAGCCGCAGGTGGCGCTATGGCTGATTGTGCTTGCTCGGCCTCAGCCTGGCCGCGATCATCAGTAAATAAGTGAGCTGTGCAATTCTTATTGTTTCGCAGAGTAGTGCTAATGCTTTGAGTCAATTTCATTTCAGGCGTTTTGAGAGTCGCAGACGATTGTGCTACAGCAGTAACAGGTGTTAAGAAGCTGCCGTTGTGATCAGGAGCATTATATGCGCTTGCAGCGGCACGTGGCGAGATGACTGGTGAAGTTTGTACGACCACCGCCAGGCCAGGAGAGTCAGCTGCAGTGTGTGGCAATGTGACCGGTGTAGAAGCCCGTGCCTCGCTAATTGCAGATGGACTCGAGCTCACAGGCGTTGCAACTGAGTGCTTAGTAGCGGCGGCTGTGGAACTAGCCCCACGTGGTACTATGGCTGGTAAAGTTGCTATGGCCACCGCCAGGACAGGAGAGTCAGCTGCAGTGTGTGGCAATGTGGCCGGTGAAGAAGCCTGACCGCGATCGTCAGTAAATAAGTGAGCTGTGCAATTCTTATTGTTTCGCAGAGTAATGCTAATGCTTTGAATTCTTTTCATTTCAGATGTTTTGGGAGTCGCCGACGTCTGTGCTACAGCCGGAACAGGTGTTGAGTAGCTGCCGTTGTGATGAGGAGCATTTAGTGCGTTTACTGCCGCACATGGCAGAGTGGCTGCTAGTGTTTGTTTTGCCACTGCCTGGCCAGGATAGTTGGCAGCAATATGTGGCAATGTGGCCGGTGGAGACTGATTGGTTGCTACGGACGAACTTGGAGTCACAGGCGTTGTCGCTGCCACTGGTCTCGGCAGTGCCTGAATGATGGTGTGCCTAGCTGTAGAGTTTGTCGCCGGCGGCGCTATGGGGTAGCAGTGCGTGATCAGTCTCATCAATATGGGAAGCCGAGGAGCCCAGATCAGTTGCTCTGTGATCCAGTTCTTGAGCAGTAGGTGCGCTAATTGCCGCAGGTGGCGATGTGGCAGTTGTGTTTTGGTTTACTGTCGCCAGGCCGGGGTAACCGGGGAAGGTACAAGCAATGCTGTAGTTGTTGTGGTGTTGAGCTGTGTTGATCGGTGCCCTTTCTCTATTTCCAGGCTCACTTGGGCTCGCTGCCATTGTTAATTGTTCGGGGTCCAGTAGTTCAGGACGAATTCGCGGAGGGAATTGTGGATCACCGACGGAAGCGCTTAATGGCAGTTGGTCGTCAGTTAAGTCGATAATTGCAAGTAAACCCGAAACAAGTTGCGTACTGTTGTTGACTGTATTGGGATTTGTTGCAGCTACAGCCGGGAAAGGAGGCACGTTGCCAGAAGTTTGAACTGCGCTTAGAATACGAGCACGTCTTTGGGCAACCTCCTCTCTGTACCGCTGCAGCTCCAATCTACGTTGCTCGACGATCTGATGATGCGTTAGTCTGGGTCTTTCGCTGCGCCCATAAAGCAGGTGTTGCCTTATAGTGACTGGTCCAAAAACAGGTAAGTACGCACGCGGCGGCGATACCTCTGGTTGCTGCGGTGGGGGCCGTTCATCCGGTGGCAGGCATCTGTCAATTATTGCAAGTATCTCGGACGTGATAATCTCTGTGGAACATACGGGAAGAGTGCCAGCTTCCTGGCCTCGGCGTTACAGTGTGTTAACAGTCTCTTCATGTATTTACTGCAGGCATTGCTATATACGTTCTCAATTGATGGAATACGCCAGTCAGCGTGCAGAGTGCGATTGCTAACATACCAGGGAGCGCCTGTTATAAGTCTGAGTACTTTATTCTGTATAGTCTGCAGCTTGTCGAACTGTGTCTGGCTGACTAGTGAGCCCCAAACAGGTGATGTGTTCTGCCAGATTGGTGCTATCAATTGCCTGTAGAGGATAATCTTTGCTTTGAGCGGCAATTTACTGTTGCTGTTTAGCAGCCAGTGCAGCTTTTTGATCCTCGACCTGAGTTTGGAGACAGTTGCCGAAACTTGGGAGTTTAGCAGCAGTTTGGCGTCAAGACATACACCCAAGTATGTGTGCGTTGGTTTGTTGGTGAGTGTGTGGCCATCCAGGATTGGCGTTGGCACCAAGTCAGTGCGTCGCAGCGTATGTAGCACGTGCGCTGTTTTGGAGGTATTGATTTGTATGCACCATTTCTTAGCCCATGAAGAGAATCTTTCCAGGTAATTGTTCATTGTGGTTATGGCGATTTTGTCAGATCCGTGAGCCGACATGATGGTCGTGTCGTCGGCGTAAGTCGCCAGGAGCATACCCTTCTGATTGCCACCGATTTCAGTGTGTGGAGGTACCGGCATATCGGATGAGTAGATGCTGTATAATACTGGTCCCAGGACACTGCCCTGGGGAACGCCAGCCCGGATAGACTTGATGCCAGAACGTACGCCGCCGCTGCATTTTTTTTTTTTTTTTTTTACACAGTGGCCATGGAAGACGCACTAACACTAAACTCTCCCCCATTTACGCGATTTCAGCTCTGCCTGTCCAGAAGGAGTGGTGAATTGCGCATCTGGGGGAGAGCAACTTTATTCAATCGATATTTACAAATATTGTAATTGAATTTGTTGGCGCCACAAGTCTGGCTCTTACTGGGTAAACTTATACTATGAGTATACATTTCAATTAATTTAGGTAAGTAGTTAATATAACAGATTAATTGTTTTTTAAAATTTTAGCATATTTTCAGCGGCAATGGAGTGGGCGATCTGCAGGCTTCGAGTGGTTGAGGCAATTTTTGTTGCTCACGAGGTCACGACTAGGAGGCGACCTGAGGACTGCAACAGCCCACTTAAGGCAGGTAACACACGACTTCCAATTCGTCAGTGTCGGATGCAGCGGAAGGTGTGCTGCCGGCCGCAACAAGCGATGTGGCACGTGAGGAATGGCTAACTGCTGCTGGTGCAGCGTCATCTGGTATATGGTGAGTGGCGTTGTTGTTGTTGTTATGAGCTGCACTTAAAGTCCGTGCTTCATTTGGCTCAGGTGGAATTGAAGTCGCAGGCGTTGCAGCAGATGCAGGTCTCGGCAATATCCGGATGATACTGTGTCCAACAGCAGATGGTGATTGACTAACCGCGGGAGTCGCTAAGGCTGGCCATGCTTGATCAGCCTCCACCGGGCCACAGTCATCGATGGTTGTGTGAGCTGTACATTTCTTGCTGTTAATCAGAGCTGTTTTAATGTTTTGTTTCCTTCTATTTTCAGGTGTATTTGGAGTCACAGACGTTTGTGCTATCGCAAGGCCTGGTATTGAGAAGCTGGCGTTGCGCTCAGGAGCACTTGGTGCGTTTGCAGCCGCACGTGGCAGGATGGCTGGTGAAGCTGGTATGGCCACCGCCAGGCCAGGAGAGCCAGCTGCAGAGTGTGGCAATGCGACCGGCGTAGAAGCCCGTACCTCGATTACTGCAGATAGACTCGAGATCACAGTCATAGCAGCAGTGCGCTTAGTGGCAGCGGCTGTGGAACTGGCCGCTGGTAGTGCTTGCTCGGCCTCAGCCTGGCCGCGGTCATCAGTGAATAAGTGTGCTGTGCAACTCTTATTGCTTAGCAGAATATTGTTAATGGTTTGAATGCTTTTTATTTCAGATGTTTTGGGAGTCGCAGACGATTCAGCTACAGCAGGAACAGATGTTAAGAAGCTACCGTTGTGGGCAGGAGCATTGTATGCGTTTGCAGCCGCACGTGGCGAGATGGCTGGTAAAGTTGGTTTGGTCACCGCCAGGCCGGGAGAGTCATTTGCAGTGTGTGGCAATGTGACCGGTGTGGTAGCCCATACCTCGCTAATTGCCGATGGACTCAAGTTCACAGGCGTTGCAACTGTGAGCTTAGTAGCAGCGGCTGTGGAACTAGCCGCAGGTGGCGCTATGGCTGATTGTGCTTGCTCGGCCTCAGCCTGGCCGCGATCATCAGTAAATAAGTGAGCTGTGCAATTCTTATTGTTTCGCAGAGTAGTGCTAATGCTTTGAGTCAATTTCATTTCAGGCGTTTTGAGAGTCGCAGACGATTGTGCTACAGCAGTAACAGGTGTTAAGAAGCTGCCGTTGTGATCAGGAGCATTATATGCGCTTGCAGCGGCACGTGGCGAGATGACTGGTGAAGTTTGTACGACCACCGCCAGGCCAGGAGAGTCAGCTGCAGTGTGTGGCAATGTGACCGGTGTAGAAGCCCGTGCCTCGCTAATTGCAGATGGACTCGAGCTCACAGGCGTTGCAACTGAGTGCTTAGTAGCGGCGGCTGTGGAACTAGCCCCACGTGGTACTATGGCTGGTAAAGTTGCTATGGCCACCGCCAGGACAGGAGAGTCAGCTGCAGTGTGTGGCAATGTGGCCGGTGAAGAAGCCTGACCGCGATCGTCAGTAAATAAGTGAGCTGTGCAATTCTTATTGTTTCGCAGAGTAATGCTAATGCTTTGAATTCTTTTCATTTCAGATGTTTTGGGAGTCGCCGACGTCTGTGCTACAGCCGGAACAGGTGTTGAGTAGCTGCCGTTGTGATGAGGAGCATTTAGTGCGTTTACTGCCGCACATGGCAGAGTGGCTGCTAGTGTTTGTTTTGCCACTGCCTGGCCAGGATAGTTGGCAGCAATATGTGGCAATGTGGCCGGTGGAGACTGATTGGTTGCTACGGACGAACTTGGAGTCACAGGCGTTGTCGCTGCCACTGGTCTCGGCAGTGCCTGAATGATGGTGTGCCTAGCTGTAGAGTTTGTCGCCGGCGGCGCTATGGGTAGCAGTGCGTGATCAGTCTCATCAATATGGGAAGCCGAGGAGCCCAGATCAGTTGCTCTGTGATCCAGTTCTTGAGCAGTAGGTGCGCTAATTGCCGCAGGTGGCGATGTGGCAGTTGTGTTTTGGTTTACTGTCGCCAGGCCGGGGTAACCGGGGAAGGTACAAGCAATGCTGTAGTTGTTGTGGTGTTGAGCTGTGTTGATCGGTGCCCTTTCTCTATTTCCAGGCTCACTTGGGCTCGCTGCCATTGTTAATTGTTCGGGGTCCAGTAGTTCAGGACGAATTCGCGGAGGGAATTGTGGATCACCGACGGAAGCGCTTAATGGCAGTTGGTCGTCAGTTAAGTCGATAATTGCAAGTAAACCCGAAACAAGTTGCGTACTGTTGTTGACTGTATTGGGATTTGTTGCAGCTACAGCCGGGAAAGGAGGCACGTTGCCAGAAGTTTGAACTGCGCTTAGAATACGAGCACGTCTTTGGGCAACCTCCTCTCTGTACCGCTGCAGCTCCAATCTACGTTGCTCGACGATCTGATGATGCGTTAGTCTGGGTCTTTCGCTGCGCCCATAAAGCAGGTGTTGCCTTATAGTGACTGGTCCAAAAACAGGTAAGTACGCACGCGGCGGCGATACCTCTGGTTGCTGCGGTGGGGGCCGTTCATCCGGTGGCAGGCATCTGTCAATTATTGCAAGTATCTCGGACGTGATAATCTCTGTGGAACATACGGGAAGAGTGCCAGCTTCCTGGCCTCGGCGTTACAGTGTGTTAACAGTCTCTTCATGTATTTACTGCAGGCATTGCTATATACGTTCTCAATTGATGGAATACGCCAGTCAGCGTGCAGAGTGCGATTGCTAACATACCAGGGAGCGCCTGTTATAAGTCTGAGTACTTTATTCTGTATAGTCTGCAGCTTGTCGAACTGTGTCTGGCTGACTAGTGAGCCCCAAACAGGTGATGTGTTCTGCCAGATTGGTGCTATCAATTGCCTGTAGAGGATAATCTTTGCTTTGAGCGGCAATTTACTGTTGCTGTTTAGCAGCCAGTGCAGCTTTTTGATCCTCGACCTGAGTTTGGAGACAGTTGCCGAAACTTGGGAGTTTAGCAGCAGTTTGGCGTCAAGACATACACCCAAGTATGTGTGCGTTGGTTTGTTGGTGAGTGTGTGGCCATCCAGGATTGGCGTTGGCACCAAGTCAGTGCGTCGCAGCGTATGTAGCACGTGCGCTGTTTTGGAGGTATTGATTTGTATGCACCATTTCTTAGCCCATGAAGAGAATCTTTCCAGGTAATTGTTCATTGTGGTTATGGCGATTTTGTCAGATCCGTGAGCCGACATGATGGTCGTGTCGTCGGCGTAAGTCGCCAGGAGCATACCCTTCTGATTGCCACCGATTTCAGTGTGTGGAGGTACCGGCATATCGGATGAGTAGATGCTGTATAATACTGGTCCCAGGACACTGCCCTGGGGAACGCCAGCCCGGATAGACTTGATGCCAGAACGTACGCCGCCGCTGCATTTTTTTTTTTTTTTTTTTTTACACAGTGGCCATGGAAGACGCACTAACACTAAACTCTCCCCATTTACGCGATTTCAGCTCTGCCTGTCCAGAAGGAGTGGTGAATTGCGCATCTGGGGGAGAGCAACTTTATTCAATCGATATTTACAAATATTGTAATTGAATTTGTTGGCGCCACAAGTCTGGCTCTTACTGGGTAAACTTATACTATGAGTATACATTTCAATTAATTTAGGTAAGTAGTTAATATAACAGATTAATTGTTTTTTAAAATTTTAGCATATTTTCAGCGGCAATGGAGTGGGCGATCTGCAGGCTTCGAGTGGTTGAGGCAATTTTTGTTGCTCACGAGGTCACGACTAGGAGGCGACCTGAGGACTGCAACAGCCCACTTAAGGCAGGTAACACACGACTTCCAATTCGTCAGTGTCGGATGCAGCGGAAGGTGTGCTGCCGGCCGCAACAAGCGATGTGGCACGTGAGGAATGGCTAACTGCTGCTGGTGCAGCGTCATCTGGTATATGGTGAGTGGCGTTGTTGTTGTTGTTATGAGCTGCACTTAAAGTCCGTGCTTCATTTGGCTCAGGTGGAATTGAAGTCGCAGGCGTTGCAGCAGATGCAGGTCTCGGCAATATCCGGATGATACTGTGTCCAACAGCAGATGGTGATTGACTAACCGCGGGAGTCGCTAAGGCTGGCCATGCTTGATCAGCCTCCACCGGGCCACAGTCATCGATGGTTGTGTGAGCTGTACATTTCTTGCTGTTAATCAGAGCTGTTTTAATGTTTTGTTTCCTTCTATTTTCAGGTGTATTTGGAGTCACAGACGTTTGTGCTATCGCAAGGCCTGGTATTGAGAAGCTGGCGTTGCGCTCAGGAGCACTTGGTGCGTTTGCAGCCGCACGTGGCAGGATGGCTGGTGAAGCTGGTATGGCCACCGCCAGGCCAGGAGAGCCAGCTGCAGAGTGTGGCAATGCGACCGGCGTAGAAGCCCGTACCTCGATTACTGCAGATAGACTCGAGATCACAGTCATAGCAGCAGTGCGCTTAGTGGCAGCGGCTGTGGAACTGGCCGCTGGTAGTGCTTGCTCGGCCTCAGCCTGGCCGCGGTCATCAGTGAATAAGTGTGCTGTGCAACTCTTATTGCTTAGCAGAATATTGTTAATGGTTTGAATGCTTTTTATTTCAGATGTTTTGGGACTCGCAGACGATTCAGCTACAGCAGGAACAGATGTTAAGAAGCTACCGTTGTGGGCAGGAGCATTGTATGCGTTTGCAGCCGAACGTGGCGAGATGGCTGGTAAAGTTGGTTTGGTCACCGCCAGGCCGGGAGAGTCATTTGCAGTGTGTGGCAATGTGACCGGTGTGGTAGCCCATACCTCGCTAATTGCCGATGGACTCAAGTTCACAGGCGTTGCAACTGTGAGCTTAGTAGCAGCGGCTGTGGAACTAGCCGCAGGTGGCGCTATGGCTGATTGTGCTTGCTCGGCCTCAGCCTGGCCGCGATCATCAGTAAATAAGTGAGCTGTGCAATTCTTATTGTTTCGCAGAGTAGTGCTAATGCTTTGAGTCAATTTCATTTCAGGCGTTTTGAGAGTCGCAGACGATTGTGCTACAGCAGTAACAGGTGTTAAGAAGCTGCCGTTGTGATCAGGAGCATTATATGCGCTTGCAGCGGCACGTGGCGAGATGACTGGTGAAGTTTGTACGACCACCGCCAGGCCAGGAGAGTCAGCTGCAGTGTGTGGCAATGTGACCGGTGTAGAAGCCCGTGCCTCGCTAATTGCAGATGGACTCGAGCTCACAGGCGTTGCAACTGAGTGCTTAGTAGCGGCGGCTGTGGAACTAGCCCCACGTGGTACTATGGCTGGTAAAGTTGCTATGGCCACCGCCAGGACAGGAGAGTCAGCTGCAGTGTGTGGCAATGTGGCCGGTGAAGAAGCCTGACCGCGATCGTCAGTAAATAAGTGAGCTGTGCAATTCTTATTGTTTCGCAGAGTAATGCTAATGCTTTGAATTCTTTTCATTTCAGATGTTTTGGGAGTCGCCGACGTCTGTGCTACAGCCGGAACAGGTGTTGAGTAGCTGCCGTTGTGATGAGGAGCATTTAGTGCGTTTACTGCCGCACATGGCAGAGTGGCTGCTAGTGTTTGTTTTGCCACTGCCTGGCCAGGATAGTTGGCAGCAATATGTGGCAATGTGGCCGGTGGAGACTGATTGGTTGCTACGGACGAACTTGGAGTCACAGGCGTTGTCGCTGCCACTGGTCTCGGCAGTGCCTGAATGATGGTGTGCCTAGCTGTAGAGTTTGTCGCCGGCGGCGCTATGGGTAGCAGTGCGTGATCAGTCTCATCAATATGGGAAGCCGAGGAGCCCAGATCAGTTGCTCTGTGATCCAGTTCTTGAGCAGTAGGTGCGCTAATTGCCGCAGGTGGCGATGTGGCAGTTGTGTTTTGGTTTACTGTCGCCAGGCCGGGGTAACCGGGGAAGGTACAAGCAATGCTGTAGTTGTTGTGGTGTTGAGCTGTGTTGATCGGTGCCCTTTCTCTATTTCCAGGCTCACTTGGGCTCGCTGCCATTGTTAATTGTTCGGGGTCCAGTAGTTCAGGACGAATTCGCGGAGGGAATTGTGGATCACCGACGGAAGCGCTTAATGGCAGTTGGTCGTCAGTTAAGTCGATAATTGCAAGTAAACCCGAAACAAGTTGCGTACTGTTGTTGACTGTATTGGGATTTGTTGCAGCTACAGCCGGGAAAGGAGGCACGTTGCCAGAAGTTTGAACTGCGCTTAGAATACGAGCACGTCTTTGGGCAACCTCCTCTCTGTACCGCTGCAGCTCCAATCTACGTTGCTCGACGATCTGATGATGCGTTAGTCTGGGTCTTTCGCTGCGCCCATAAAGCAGGTGTTGCCTTATAGTGACTGGTCCAAAAACAGGTAAGTACGCACGCGGCGGCGATACCTCTGGTTGCTGCGGTGGGGGCCGTTCATCCGGTGGCAGGCATCTGTCAATTATTGCAAGTATCTCGGACGTGATAATCTCTGTGGAACATACGGGAAGAGTGCCAGCTTCCTGGCCTCGGCGTTACAGTGTGTTAACAGTCTCTTCATGTATTTACTGCAGGCATTGCTATATACGTTCTCAATTGATGGAATACGCCAGTCAGCGTGCAGAGTGCGATTGCTAACATACCAGGGAGCGCCTGTTATAAGTCTGAGTACTTTATTCTGTATAGTCTGCAGCTTGTCGAACTGTGTCTGGCTGACTAGTGAGCCCCAAACAGGTGATGTGTTCTGCCAGATTGGTGCTATCAATTGCCTGTAGAGGATAATCTTTGCTTTGAGCGGCAATTTACTGTTGCTGTTTAGCAGCCAGTGCAGCTTTTTGATCCTCGACCTGAGTTTGGAGACAGTTGCCGAAACTTGGGAGTTTAGCAGCAGTTTGGCGTCAAGACATACACCCAAGTATGTGTGCGTTGGTTTGTTGGTGAGTGTGTGGCCATCCAGGATTGGCGTTGGCACCAAGTCAGTGCGTCGCAGCGTATGTAGCACGTGCGCTGTTTTGGAGGTATTGATTTGTATGCACCATTTCTTAGCCCATGAAGAGAATCTTTCCAGGTAATTGTTCATTGTGGTTATGGCGATTTTGTCAGATCCGTGAGCCGACATGATGGTCGTGTCGTCGGCGTAAGTCGCCAGGAGCATACCCTTCTGATTGCCACCGATTTCAGTGTGTGGAGGTACCGGCATATCGGATGAGTAGATGCTGTATAATACTGGTCCCAGGACACTGCCCTGGGGAACGCCAGCCCGGATAGACTTGATGCCAGAACGTACGCCGCCGCTGCATTTTTTTTTTTTTTTTTTTACACAGTGGCCATGGAAGACGCACTAACACTAAACTCTCCCCCATTTACGCGATTTCAGCTCTGCCTGTCCAGAAGGAGTGGTGAATTGCGCATCTGGGGGAGAGCAACTTTATTCAATCGATATTTACAAATATTGTAATTGAATTTGTTGGCGCCACAAGTCTGGCTCTTACTGGGTAAACTTATACTATGAGTATACATTTCAATTAATTTAGGTAAGTAGTTAATATAACAGATTAATTGTTTTTTAAAATTTTAGCATATTTTCAGCGGCAATGGAGTGGGCGATCTGCAGGCTTCGAGTGGTTGAGGCAATTTTTGTTGCTCACGAGGTCACGACTAGGAGGCGACCTGAGGACTGCAACAGCCCACTTAAGGCAGGTAACACACGACTTCCAATTCGTCAGTGTCGGATGCAGCGGAAGGTGTGCTGCCGGCCGCAACAAGCGATGTGGCACGTGAGGAATGGCTAACTGCTGCTGGTGCAGCGTCATCTGGTATATGGTGAGTGGCGTTGTTGTTGTTGTTATGAGCTGCACTTAAAGTCCGTGCTTCATTTGGCTCAGGTGGAATTGAAGTCGCAGGCGTTGCAGCAGATGCAGGTCTCGGCAATATCCGGATGATACTGTGTCCAACAGCAGATGGTGATTGACTAACCGCGGGAGTCGCTAAGGCTGGCCATGCTTGATCAGCCTCCACCGGGCCACAGTCATCGATGGTTGTGTGAGCTGTACATTTCTTGCTGTTAATCAGAGCTGTTTTAATGTTTTGTTTCCTTCTATTTTCAGGTGTATTTGGAGTCACAGACGTTTGTGCTATCGCAAGGCCTGGTATTGAGAAGCTGGCGTTGCGCTCAGGAGCACTTGGTGCGTTTGCAGCCGCACGTGGCAGGATGGCTGGTGAAGCTGGTATGGCCACCGCCAGGCCAGGAGAGCCAGCTGCAGAGTGTGGCAATGCGACCGGCGTAGAAGCCCGTACCTCGATTACTGCAGATAGACTCGAGATCACAGTCATAGCAGCAGTGCGCTTAGTGGCAGCGGCTGTGGAACTGGCCGCTGGTAGTGCTTGCTCGGCCTCAGCCTGGCCGCGGTCATCAGTGAATAAGTGTGCTGTGCAACTCTTATTGCTTAGCAGAATATTGTTAATGGTTTGAATGCTTTTTATTTCAGATGTTTTGGGACTCGCAGACGATTCAGCTACAGCAGGAACAGATGTTAAGAAGCTACCGTTGTGGGCAGGAGCATTGTATGCGTTTGCAGCCGAACGTGGCGAGATGGCTGGTAAAGTTGGTTTGGTCACCGCCAGGCCGGGAGAGTCATTTGCAGTGTGTGGCAATGTGACCGGTGTGGTAGCCCATACCTCGCTAATTGCCGATGGACTCAAGTTCACAGGCGTTGCAACTGTGAGCTTAGTAGCAGCGGCTGTGGAACTAGCCGCAGGTGGCGCTATGGCTGATTGTGCTTGCTCGGCCTCAGCCTGGCCGCGATCATCAGTAAATAAGTGAGCTGTGCAATTCTTATTGTTTCGCAGAGTAGTGCTAATGCTTTGAGTCAATTTCATTTCAGGCGTTTTGAGAGTCGCAGACGATTGTGCTACAGCAGTAACAGGTGTTAAGAAGCTGCCGTTGTGATCAGGAGCATTATATGCGCTTGCAGCGGCACGTGGCGAGATGACTGGTGAAGTTTGTACGACCACCGCCAGGCCAGGAGAGTCAGCTGCAGTGTGTGGCAATGTGACCGGTGTAGAAGCCCGTGCCTCGCTAATTGCAGATGGACTCGAGCTCACAGGCGTTGCAACTGAGTGCTTAGTAGCGGCGGCTGTGGAACTAGCCCCACGTGGTACTATGGCTGGTAAAGTTGCTATGGCCACCGCCAGGACAGGAGAGTCAGCTGCAGTGTGTGGCAATGTGGCCGGTGAAGAAGCCTGACCGCGATCGTCAGTAAATAAGTGAGCTGTGCAATTCTTATTGTTTCGCAGAGTAATGCTAATGCTTTGAATTCTTTTCATTTCAGATGTTTTGGGAGTCGCCGACGTCTGTGCTACAGCCGGAACAGGTGTTGAGTAGCTGCCGTTGTGATGAGGAGCATTTAGTGCGTTTACTGCCGCACATGGCAGAGTGGCTGCTAGTGTTTGTTTTGCCACTGCCTGGCCAGGATAGTTGGCAGCAATATGTGGCAATGTGGCCGGTGGAGACTGATTGGTTGCTACGGACGAACTTGGAGTCACAGGCGTTGTCGCTGCCACTGGTCTCGGCAGTGCCTGAATGATGGTGTGCCTAGCTGTAGAGTTTGTCGCCGGCGGCGCTATGGGTAGCAGTGCGTGATCAGTCTCATCAATATGGGAAGCCGAGGAGCCCAGATCAGTTGCTCTGTGATCCAGTTCTTGAGCAGTAGGTGCGCTAATTGCCGCAGGTGGCGATGTGGCAGTTGTGTTTTGGTTTACTGTCGCCAGGCCGGGGTAACCGGGGAAGGTACAAGCAATGCTGTAGTTGTTGTGGTGTTGAGCTGTGTTGATCGGTGCCCTTTCTCTATTTCCAGGCTCACTTGGGCTCGCTGCCATTGTTAATTGTTCGGGGTCCAGTAGTTCAGGACGAATTCGCGGAGGGAATTGTGGATCACCGACGGAAGCGCTTAATGGCAGTTGGTCGTCAGTTAAGTCGATAATTGCAAGTAAACCCGAAACAAGTTGCGTACTGTTGTTGACTGTATTGGGATTTGTTGCAGCTACAGCCGGGAAAGGAGGCACGTTGCCAGAAGTTTGAACTGCGCTTAGAATACGAGCACGTCTTTGGGCAACCTCCTCTCTGTACCGCTGCAGCTCCAATCTACGTTGCTCGACGATCTGATGATGCGTTAGTCTGGGTCTTTCGCTGCGCCCATAAAGCAGGTGTTGCCTTATAGTGACTGGTCCAAAAACAGGTAAGTACGCACGCGGCGGCGATACCTCTGGTTGCTGCGGTGGGGGCCGTTCATCCGGTGGCAGGCATCTGTCAATTATTGCAAGTATCTCGGACGTGATAATCTCTGTGGAACATACGGGAAGAGTGCCAGCTTCCTGGCCTCGGCGTTACAGTGTGTTAACAGTCTCTTCATGTATTTACTGCAGGCATTGCTATATACGTTCTCAATTGATGGAATACGCCAGTCAGCGTGCAGAGTGCGATTGCTAACATACCAGGGAGCGCCTGTTATAAGTCTGAGTACTTTATTCTGTATAGTCTGCAGCTTGTCGAACTGTGTCTGGCTGACTAGTGAGCCCCAAACAGGTGATGTGTTCTGCCAGATTGGTGCTATCAATTGCCTGTAGAGGATAATCTTTGCTTTGAGCGGCAATTTACTGTTGCTGTTTAGCAGCCAGTGCAGCTTTTTGATCCTCGACCTGAGTTTGGAGACAGTTGCCGAAACTTGGGAGTTTAGCAGCAGTTTGGCGTCAAGACATACACCCAAGTATGTGTGCGTTGGTTTGTTGGTGAGTGTGTGGCCATCCAGGATTGGCGTTGGCACCAAGTCAGTGCGTCGCAGCGTATGTAGCACGTGCGCTGTTTTGGAGGTATTGATTTGTATGCACCATTTCTTAGCCCATGAAGAGAATCTTTCCAGGTAATTGTTCATTGTGGTTATGGCGATTTTGTCAGATCCGTGAGCCGACATGATGGTCGTGTCGTCGGCGTAAGTCGCCAGGAGCATACCCTTCTGATTGCCACCGATTTCAGTGTGTGGAGGTACCGGCATATCGGATGAGTAGATGCTGTATAATACTGGTCCCAGGACACTGCCCTGGGGAACGCCAGCCCGGATAGACTTGATGCCAGAACGTACGCCGCCGCTGCATTTTTTTTTTTTTTTTTTTACACAGTGGCCATGGAAGACGCACTAACACTAAACTCTCCCCCATTTACGCGATTTCAGCTCTGCCTGTCCAGAAGGAGTGGTGAATTGCGCATCTGGGGGAGAGCAACTTTATTCAATCGATATTTACAAATATTGTAATTGAATTTGTTGGCGCCACAAGTCTGGCTCTTACTGGGTAAACTTATACTATGAGTATACATTTCAATTAATTTAGGTAAGTAGTTAATATAACAGATTAATTGTTTTTTAAAATTTTAGCATATTTTCAGCGGCAATGGAGTGGGCGATCTGCAGGCTTCGAGTGGTTGAGGCAATTTTTGTTGCTCACGAGGTCACGACTAGGAGGCGACCTGAGGACTGCAACAGCCCACTTAAGGCAGGTAACACACGACTTCCAATTCGTCAGTGTCGGATGCAGCGGAAGGTGTGCTGCCGGCCGCAACAAGCGATGTGGCACGTGAGGAATGGCTAACTGCTGCTGGTGCAGCGTCATCTGGTATATGGTGAGTGGCGTTGTTGTTGTTGTTATGAGCTGCACTTAAAGTCCGTGCTTCATTTGGCTCAGGTGGAATTGAAGTCGCAGGCGTTGCAGCAGATGCAGGTCTCGGCAATATCCGGATGATACTGTGTCCAACAGCAGATGGTGATTGACTAACCGCGGGAGTCGCTAAGGCTGGCCATGCTTGATCAGCCTCCACCGGGCCACAGTCATCGATGGTTGTGTGAGCTGTACATTTCTTGCTGTTAATCAGAGCTGTTTTAATGTTTTGTTTCCTTCTATTTTCAGGTGTATTTGGAGTCACAGACGTTTGTGCTATCGCAAGGCCTGGTATTGAGAAGCTGGCGTTGCGCTCAGGAGCACTTGGTGCGTTTGCAGCCGCACGTGGCAGGATGGCTGGTGAAGCTGGTATGGCCACCGCCAGGCCAGGAGAGCCAGCTGCAGAGTGTGGCAATGCGACCGGCGTAGAAGCCCGTACCTCGATTACTGCAGATAGACTCGAGATCACAGTCATAGCAGCAGTGCGCTTAGTGGCAGCGGCTGTGGAACTGGCCGCTGGTAGTGCTTGCTCGGCCTCAGCCTGGCCGCGGTCATCAGTGAATAAGTGTGCTGTGCAACTCTTATTGCTTAGCAGAATATTGTTAATGGTTTGAATGCTTTTTATTTCAGATGTTTTGGGAGTCGCAGACGATTCAGCTACAGCAGGAACAGATGTTAAGAAGCTACCGTTGTGGGCAGGAGCATTGTATGCGTTTGCAGCCGCACGTGGCGAGATGGCTGGTAAAGTTGGTTTGGTCACCGCCAGGCCGGGAGAGTCATTTGCAGTGTGTGGCAATGTGACCGGTGTGGTAGCCCATACCTCGCTAATTGCCGATGGACTCAAGTTCACAGGCGTTGCAACTGTGAGCTTAGTAGCAGCGGCTGTGGAACTAGCCGCAGGTGGCGCTATGGCTGATTGTGCTTGCTCGGCCTCAGCCTGGCCGCGATCATCAGTAAATAAGTGAGCTGTGCAATTCTTATTGTTTCGCAGAGTAGTGCTAATGCTTTGAGTCAATTTCATTTCAGGCGTTTTGAGAGTCGCAGACGATTGTGCTACAGCAGTAACAGGTGTTAAGAAGCTGCCGTTGTGATCAGGAGCATTATATGCGCTTGCAGCGGCACGTGGCGAGATGACTGGTGAAGTTTGTACGACCACCGCCAGGCCAGGAGAGTCAGCTGCAGTGTGTGGCAATGTGACCGGTGTAGAAGCCCGTGCCTCGCTAATTGCAGATGGACTCGAGCTCACAGGCGTTGCAACTGAGTGCTTAGTAGCGGCGGCTGTGGAACTAGCCCCACGTGGTACTATGGCTGGTAAAGTTGCTATGGCCACCGCCAGGACAGGAGAGTCAGCTGCAGTGTGTGGCAATGTGGCCGGTGAAGAAGCCTGACCGCGATCGTCAGTAAATAAGTGAGCTGTGCAATTCTTATTGTTTCGCAGAGTAATGCTAATGCTTTGAATTCTTTTCATTTCAGATGTTTTGGGAGTCGCCGACGTCTGTGCTACAGCCGGAACAGGTGTTGAGTAGCTGCCGTTGTGATGAGGAGCATTTAGTGCGTTTACTGCCGCACATGGCAGAGTGGCTGCTAGTGTTTGTTTTGCCACTGCCTGGCCAGGATAGTTGGCAGCAATATGTGGCAATGTGGCCGGTGGAGACTGATTGGTTGCTACGGACGAACTTGGAGTCACAGGCGTTGTCGCTGCCACTGGTCTCGGCAGTGCCTGAATGATGGTGTGCCTAGCTGTAGAGTTTGTCGCCGGCGGCGCTATGGGTAGCAGTGCGTGATCAGTCTCATCAATATGGGAAGCCGAGGAGCCCAGATCAGTTGCTCTGTGATCCAGTTCTTGAGCAGTAGGTGCGCTAATTGCCGCAGGTGGCGATGTGGCAGTTGTGTTTTGGTTTACTGTCGCCAGGCCGGGGTAACCGGGGAAGGTACAAGCAATGCTGTAGTTGTTGTGGTGTTGAGCTGTGTTGATCGGTGCCCTTTCTCTATTTCCAGGCTCACTTGGGCTCGCTGCCATTGTTAATTGTTCGGGGTCCAGTAGTTCAGGACGAATTCGCGGAGGGAATTGTGGATCACCGACGGAAGCGCTTAATGGCAGTTGGTCGTCAGTTAAGTCGATAATTGCAAGTAAACCCGAAACAAGTTGCGTACTGTTGTTGACTGTATTGGGATTTGTTGCAGCTACAGCCGGGAAAGGAGGCACGTTGCCAGAAGTTTGAACTGCGCTTAGAATACGAGCACGTCTTTGGGCAACCTCCTCTCTGTACCGCTGCAGCTCCAATCTACGTTGCTCGACGATCTGATGATGCGTTAGTCTGGGTCTTTCGCTGCGCCCATAAAGCAGGTGTTGCCTTATAGTGACTGGTCCAAAAACAGGTAAGTACGCACGCGGCGGCGATACCTCTGGTTGCTGCGGTGGGGGCCGTTCATCCGGTGGCAGGCATCTGTCAATTATTGCAAGTATCTCGGACGTGATAATCTCTGTGGAACATACGGGAAGAGTGCCAGCTTCCTGGCCTCGGCGTTACAGTGTGTTAACAGTCTCTTCATGTATTTACTGCAGGCATTGCTATATACGTTCTCAATTGATGGAATACGCCAGTCAGCGTGCAGAGTGCGATTGCTAACATACCAGGGAGCGCCTGTTATAAGTCTGAGTACTTTATTCTGTATAGTCTGCAGCTTGTCGAACTGTGTCTGGCTGACTAGTGAGCCCCAAACAGGTGATGTGTTCTGCCAGATTGGTGCTATCAATTGCCTGTAGAGGATAATCTTTGCTTTGAGCGGCAATTTACTGTTGCTGTTTAGCAGCCAGTGCAGCTTTTTGATCCTCGACCTGAGTTTGGAGACAGTTGCCGAAACTTGGGAGTTTAGCAGCAGTTTGGCGTCAAGACATACACCCAAGTATGTGTGCGTTGGTTTGTTGGTGAGTGTGTGGCCATCCAGGATTGGCGTTGGCACCAAGTCAGTGCGTCGCAGCGTATGTAGCACGTGCGCTGTTTTGATGGTATTGATTTGTATGCACCATTTCTTAGCCCATGAAGAGAATCTTTCCAGGTAATTGTTCATTGTGGTTATGGCGATTTTGTCAGATCCGTGAGCCGACATGATGGTCGTGTCGTCGGCGTAAGTCGCCAGGAGCATACCCTTCTGATTGCCACCGATTTCAGTGTGTGGAGGTACCGGCATATCGGATGAGTAGATGCTGTATAATACTGGTCCCAGGACACTGCCCTGGGGAACGCCAGCCCGGATAGACTTGATGCCAGAACGTACGCCGCCGCTGCATTTTTTTTTTTTTTTTTTTTTTACACAGTGGCCATGGAAGACGCACTAACACTAAACTCTCCCCCATTTACGCGATTTCAGCTCTGCCTGTCCAGAAGGAGTGGTGAATTGCGCATCTGGGGGAGAGCAACTTTATTCAATCGATATTTACAAATATTGTAATTGAATTTGTTGGCGCCACAAGTCTGGCTCTTACTGGGTAAACTTATACTATGAGTATACATTTCAATTAATTTAGGTAAGTAGTTAATATAACAGATTAATTGTTTTTTAAAATTTTAGCATATTTTCAGCGGCAATGGAGTGGGCGATCTGCAGGCTTCGAGTGGTTGAGGCAATTTTTGTTGCTCACGAGGTCACGACTAGGAGGCGACCTGAGGACTGCAACAGCCCACTTAAGGCAGGTAACACACGACTTCCAATTCGTCAGTGTCGGATGCAGCGGAAGGTGTGCTGCCGGCCGCAACAAGCGATGTGGCACGTGAGGAATGGCTAACTGCTGCTGGTGCAGCGTCATCTGGTATATGGTGAGTGGCGTTGTTGTTGTTGTTATGAGCTGCACTTAAAGTCCGTGCTTCATTTGGCTCAGGTGGAATTGAAGTCGCAGGCGTTGCAGCAGATGCAGGTCTCGGCAATATCCGGATGATACTGTGTCCAACAGCAGATGGTGATTGACTAACCGCGGGAGTCGCTAAGGCTGGCCATGCTTGATCAGCCTCCACCGGGCCACAGTCATCGATGGTTGTGTGAGCTGTACATTTCTTGCTGTTAATCAGAGCTGTTTTAATGTTTTGTTTCCTTCTATTTTCAGGTGTATTTGGAGTCACAGACGTTTGTGCTATCGCAAGGCCTGGTATTGAGAAGCTGGCGTTGCGCTCAGGAGCACTTGGTGCGTTTGCAGCCGCACGTGGCAGGATGGCTGGTGAAGCTGGTATGGCCACCGCCAGGCCAGGAGAGCCAACTGCAGAGTGTGGCAATGCGACCGGCGTAGAAGCCCGTACCTCGATTACTGCAGATAGACTCGAGATCACAGTCATAGCAGCAGTGCGCTTAGTGGCAGCGGCTGTGGAACTGGCCGCTGGTAGTGCTTGCTCGGCCTCAGCCTGGCCGCGGTCATCAGTGAATAAGTGTGCTGTGCAACTCTTATTGCTTAGCAGAATATTGTTAATGGTTTGAATGCTTTTTATTTCAGATGTTTTGGGAGTCGCAGACGATTCAGCTACAGCAGGAACAGATGTTAAGAAGCTACCGTTGTGGGCAGGAGCATTGTATGCGTTTGCAGCCGCACGTGGCGAGATGGCTGGTAAAGTTGGTTTGGTCACCGCCAGGCCGGGAGAGTCATTTGCAGTGTGTGGCAATGTGACCGGTGTGGTAGCCCATACCTCGCTAATTGCCGATGGACTCAAGTTCACAGGCGTTGCAACTGTGAGCTTAGTAGCAGCGGCTGTGGAACTAGCCGCAGGTGGCGCTATGGCTGATTGTGCTTGCTCGGCCTCAGCCTGGCCGCGATCATCAGTAAATAAGTGAGCTGTGCAATTCTTATTGTTTCGCAGAGTAGTGCTAATGCTTTGAGTCAATTTCATTTCAGGCGTTTTGAGAGTCGCAGACGATTGTGCTACAGCAGTAACAGGTGTTAAGAAGCTGCCGTTGTGATCAGGAGCATTATATGCGCTTGCAGCGGCACGTGGCGAGATGACTGGTGAAGTTTGTACGACCACCGCCAGGCCAGGAGAGTCAGCTGCAGTGTGTGGCAATGTGACCGGTGTAGAAGCCCGTGCCTCGCCAATTGCAGATGGACTCGAGCTCACAGGCGTTGCAACTGAGTGCTTAGTAGCGGCGGCTGTGGAACTAGCCCCACGTGGTACTATGGCTGGTAAAGTTGCTATGGCCACCGCCAGGACAGGAGAGTCAGCTGCAGTGTGTGGCAATGTGGCCGGTGAAGAAGCCTGACCGCGATCGTCAGTAAATAAGTGAGCTGTGCAATTCTTATTGTTTCGCAGAGTAATGCTAATGCTTTGAATTCTTTTCATTTCAGATGTTTTGGGAGTCGCCGACGTCTGTGCTACAGCAGTAACAGGTGTTAAGAAGCTGCCGTTGTGATCAGGAGCATTATATGCGCTTGCAGCGGCACGTGGCGAGATGACTGGTGAAGTTTGTACGACCACCGCCAGGCCAGGAGAGTCAGCTGCAGTGTGTGGCAATGTGACCGGTGTAGAAGCCCGTGCCTCGCTAATTGCAGATGGACTCGAGCTCACAGGCGTTGCAACTGAGTGCTTAGTAGCGGCGGCTGTGGAACTAGCCCCACGGGGTACTATGGCTGGTAAAGTTGCTATGGCCACCGCCAGGACAGGAGAGTCAGCTGCAGTGTGTGGCAATGTGGCCGGTGAAGAAGCCTGACCGCGATCGTCAGTAAATAAGTGAGCTGTGCAATTCTTATTGTTTCGCAGAGTAATGCTAATGCTTTGAATTCTTTTCATTTCAGATGTTTTGGGAGTCGCCGACGTCTGTGCTACAGCCGGAACAGGTGTTGAGTAGCTGCCGTTGTGATGAGGAGCATTTAGTGCGTTTACTGCCGCACATGGCAGAGTGGCTGCTAGTGTTTGTTTTGCCACTGCCTGGCCAGGATAGTTGGCAGCAATATGTGGCAATGTGGCCGGTGGAGACTGATTGGTTGCTACGGACGAACTTGGAGTCACAGGCGTTGTCGCTGCCACTGGTCTCGGCAGTGCCTGAATGATGGTGTGCCTAGCTGTAGAGTTTGTCGCCGGCGGCGCTATGGGTAGCAGTGCGTGATCAGTCTCATCAATATGGGAAGCCGAGGAGCCCAGATCAGTTGCTCTGTGATCCAGTTCTTGAGCAGTAGGTGCGCTAATTGCCGCAGGTGGCGATGTGGCAGTTGTGTTTTGGTTTACTGTCGCCAGGCCGGGGTAACCGGGGAAGGTACAAGCAATGCTGTAGTTGTTGTGGTGTTGAGCTGTGTTGATCGGTGCCCTTTCTCTATTTCCAGGCTCACTTGGGCTCGCTGCCATTGTTAATTGTTCGGGGTCCAGTAGTTCAGGACGAATTCGCGGAGGGAATTGTGGATCACCGACGGAAGCGCTTAATGGCAGTTGGTCGTCAGTTAAGTCGATAATTGCAAGTAAACCCGAAACAAGTTGCGTACTGTTGTTGACTGTATTGGGATTTGTTGCAGCTACAGCCGGGAAAGGAGGCACGTTGCCAGAAGTTTGAACTGCGCTTAGAATACGAGCACGTCTTTGGGCAACCTCCTCTCTGTACCGCTGCAGCTCCAATCTACGTTGCTCGACGATCTGATGATGCGTTAGTCTGGGTCTTTCGCTGCGCCCATAAAGCAGGTGTTGCCTTATAGTGACTGGTCCAAAAACAGGTAAGTACGCACGCGGCGGCGATACCTCTGGTTGCTGCGGTGGGGGCCGTTCATCCGGTGGCAGGCATCTGTCAATTATTGCAAGTATCTCGGACGTGATAATCTCTGTGGAACATACGGGAAGAGTGCCAGCTTCCTGGCCTCGGCGTTACAGTGTGTTAACAGTCTCTTCATGTATTTACTGCAGGCATTGCTATATACGTTCTCAATTGATGGAATACGCCAGTCAGCGTGCAGAGTGCGATTGCTAACATACCAGGGAGCGCCTGTTATAAGTCTGAGTACTTTATTCTGTATAGTCTGCAGCTTGTCGAACTGTGTCTGGCTGACTAGTGAGCCCCAAACAGGTGATGTGTTCTGCCAGATTGGTGCTATCAATTGCCTGTAGAGGATAATCTTTGCTTTGAGCGGCAATTTACTGTTGCTGTTTAGCAGCCAGTGCAGCTTTTTGATCCTCGACCTGAGTTTGGAGACAGTTGCCGAAACTTGGGAGTTTAGCAGCAGTTTGGCGTCAAGACATACACCCAAGTATGTGTGCGTTGGTTTGTTGGTGAGTGTGTGGCCATCCAGGATTGGCGTTGGCACCAAGTCAGTGCGTCGCAGCGTATGTAGCACGTGCGCTGTTTTGGAGGTATTGATTTGTATGCACCATTTCTTAGCCCATGAAGAGAATCTTTCCAGGTAATTGTTCATTGTGGTTATGGCGATTTTGTCAGATCCGTGAGCCGACATGATGGTCGTGTCGTCGGCGTAAGTCGCCAGGAGCATACCCTTCTGATTGCCACCGATTTCAGTGTGTGGAGGTACCGGCATATCGGATGAGTAGATGCTGTATAATACTGGTCCCAGGACACTGCCCTGGGGAACGCCAGCCCGGATAGACTTGATGCCAGACGTACGCCGCCGCTGCATTTTTTTTTTTTTTTTTTTACACAGTGGCCATGGAAGACGCACTAACACTAAACTCTCCCCCATTTACGCGATTTCAGCTCTGCCTGTCCAGCAGGAGTGGTGAATTGCGCATCTGGGGGAGAGCAACTTTATTCAATCGATATTTACAAATATTGTAATTGAATTTGTTGGCGCCACAAGTCTGGCTCTTACTGGGTAAACTTATACTATGAGTATACATTTCAATTAATTTAGGTAAGTAGTTAATATAACAGATTAATTGTTTTTTAAAATTTTAGCATATTTTCAGCGGCAATGGAGTGGGCGATCTGCAGGCTTCGAGTGGTTGAGGCAATTTTTGTTGCTCACGAGGTCACGACTAGGAGGCGACCTGAGGACTGCAACAGCCCACTTAAGGCAGGTAACACACGACTTCCAATTCGTCAGTGTCGGATGCAGCGGAAGGTGTGCTGCCGGCCGCAACAAGCGATGTGGCACGTGAGGAATGGCTAACTGCTGCTGGTGCAGCGTCATCTGGTATATGGTGAGTGGCGTTGTTGTTGTTGTTATGAGCTGCACTTAAAGTCCGTGCTTCATTTGGCTCAGGTGGAATTGAAGTCGCAGGCGTTGCAGCAGATGCAGGTCTCGGCAATATCCGGATGATACTGTGTCCAACAGCAGATGGTGATTGACTAACCGCGGGAGTCGCTAAGGCTGGCCATGCTTGATCAGCCTCCACCGGGCCACAGTCATCGATGGTTGTGTGAGCTGTACATTTCTTGCTGTTAATCAGAGCTGTTTTAATGTTTTGTTTCCTTCTATTTTCAGGTGTATTTGGAGTCACAGACGTTTGTGCTATCGCAAGGCCTGGTATTGAGAAGCTGGCGTTGCGCTCAGGAGCACTTGGTGCGTTTGCAGCCGCACGTGGCAGGATGGCTGGTGAAGCTGGTATGGCCACCGCCAGGCCAGGAGAGCCAGCTGCAGAGTGTGGCAATGCGACCGGCGTAGAAGCCCGTACCTCGATTACTGCAGATAGACTCGAGATCACAGTCATAGCAGCAGTGCGCTTAGTGGCAGCGGCTGTGGAACTGGCCGCTGGTAGTGCTTGCTCGGCCTCAGCCTGGCCGCGGTCATCAGTGAATAAGTGTGCTGTGCAACTCTTATTGCTTAGCAGAATATTGTTAATGGTTTGAATGCTTTTTATTTCAGATGTTTTGGGAGTCGCAGACGATTCAGCTACAGCAGGAACAGATGTTAAGAAGCTACCGTTGTGGGCAGGAGCATTGTATGCGTTTGCAGCCGCACGTGGCGAGATGGCTGGTAAAGTTGGTTTGGTCACCGCCAGGCCGGGAGAGTCATTTGCAGTGTGTGGCAATGTGACCGGTGTGGTAGCCCATACCTCGCTAATTGCCGATGGACTCGAGTTCACAGGCGTTGCAACTGTGAGCTTAGTAGCAGCGGCTGTGGAACTAGCCGCAGGTGGCGCTATGGCTGATTGTGCTTGCTCGGCCTCAGCCTGGCCGCGATCATCAGTAAATAAGTGAGCTGTGCAATTCTTATTGTTTCGCAGAGTAGTGCTAATGCTTTGAGTCAATTTCATTTCAGGCGTTTTGAGAGTCGCAGACGATTGTGCTACAGCAGTAACAGGTGTTAAGAAGCTGCCGTTGTGATCAGGAGCATTATATGCGCTTGCAGCGGCACGTGGCGAGATGACTGGTGAAGTTTGTACGACCACCGCCAGGCCAGGAGAGTCAGCTGCAGTGTGTGGCAATGTGACCGGTGTAGAAGCCCGTGCCTCGCTAATTGCAGATGGACTCGAGCTCACAGGCGTTGCAACTGAGTGCTTAGTAGCGGCGGCTGTGGAACTAGCCCCACGTGGTACTATGGCTGGTAAAGTTGCTATGGCCACCGCCAGGACAGGAGAGTCAGCTGCAGTGTGTGGCAATGTGGCCGGTGAAGAAGCCTGACCGCGATCGTCAGTAAATAAGTGAGCTGTGCAATTCTTATTGTTTCGCAGAGTAATGCTAATGCTTTGAATTCTTTTCATTTCAGATGTTTTGGGAGTCGCCGACGTCTGTGCTACAGCCGGAACAGGTGTTGAGTAGCTGCCGTTGTGATGAGGAGCATTTAGTGCGTTTACTGCCGCACATGGCAGAGTGGCTGCTAGTGTTTGTTTTGCCACTGCCTGGCCAGGATAGTTGGCAGCAATATGTGGCAATGTGGCCGGTGGAGACTGATTGGTTGCTACGGACGAACTTGGAGTCACAGGCGTTGTCGCTGCCACTGGTCTCGGCAGTGCCTGAATGATGGTGTGCCTAGCTGTAGAGTTTGTCGCCGGCGGCGCTATGGGTAGCAGTGCGTGATCAGTCTCATCAATATGGGAAGCCGAGGAGCCCAGATCAGTTGCTCTGTGATCCAGTTCTTGAGCAGTAGGTGCGCTAATTGCCGCAGGTGGCGATGTGGCAGTTGTGTTTTGGTTTACTGTCGCCAGGCCGGGGTAACCGGGGAAGGTACAAGCAATGCTGTAGTTGTTGTGGTGTTGAGCTGTGTTGATCGGTGCCCTTTCTCTATTTCCAGGCTCACTTGGGCTCGCTGCCATTGTTAATTGTTCGGGGTCCAGTAGTTCAGGACGAATTCGCGGAGGGAATTGTGGATCACCGACGGAAGCGCTTAATGGCAGTTGGTCGTCAGTTAAGTCGATAATTGCAAGTAAACCCGAAACAAGTTGCGTACTGTTGTTGACTGTATTGGGATTTGTTGCAGCTACAGCCGGGAAAGGAGGCACGTTGCCAGAAGTTTGAACTGCGCTTAGAATACGAGCACGTCTTTGGGCAACCTCCTCTCTGTACCGCTGCAGCTCCAATCTACGTTGCTCGACGATCTGATGATGCGTTAGTCTGGGTCTTTCGCTGCGCCCATAAAGCAGGTGTTGCCTTATAGTGACTGGTCCAAAAACAGGTAAGTACGCACGCGGCGGCGATACCTCTGGTTGCTGCGGTGGGGGCCGTTCATCCGGTGGCAGGCATCTGTCAATTATTGCAAGTATCTCGGACGTGATAATCTCTGTGGAACATACGGGAAGAGTGCCAGCTTCCTGGCCTCGGCGTTACAGTGTGTTAACAGTCTCTTCATGTATTTACTGCAGGCATTGCTATATACGTTCTCAATTGATGGAATACGCAAGTCAGCGTGCAGAGTGCGATTGCTAACATACCAGGGAGCGCCTGTTATAAGTCTGAGTACTTTATTCTGTATAGTCTGCAGCTTGTCGAACTGTGTCTGGCTGACTAGTGAGCCCCAAACAGGTGATGTGTTCTGCCAGATTGGTGCTATCAATTGCCTGTAGAGGATAATCTTTGTTTTGAGCGGCAATTTACTGTTGCTGTTTAGCAGCCAGTGCAGCTTTTTGATCCTCGACCTGAGTTTGGAGACAGTTGCCGAAACTTGGGAGTTTAGCAGCAGTTTGGCGTCAAGACATACACCCAAGTATGTGTGCGTTGGTTTGTTGGTGAGTGTGTGGCCATCCAGGATTGGCGTTGGCACCAAGTCAGTGCGTCGCAGCGTATGTAGCACGTGCGCTGTTTTGGAGGTATTGATTTGTATGCACCATTTCTTAGCCCATGAAGAGAATCTTTCCAGGTAATTGTTCATTGTGGTTATGGCGATTTTGTCAGATCCGTGAGCCGACATGATGGTCGTGTCGTCGGCGTAAGTCGCCAGGAGCATACCCTTCTGATTGCCACCGATTTCAGTGTGTGGAGGTACCGGCATATCGGATGAGTAGATGCTGTATAATACTGGTCCCAGGACACTGCCCTGGGGAACGCCAGCCCGGATAGACTTGATGCCAGAACGTACGCCGCCGCTGCATTTTTTTTTTTTTTTTTTTTACACAGTGGCCATGGAAGACGCACTAACACTAAACTCTCCCCCATTTACGCGATTTCAGCTCTGCCTGTCCAGAAGGAGTGGTGAATTGCGCATCTGGGGGAGAGCAACTTTATTCAATCGATATTTACAAATATTGTAATTGAATTTGTTGGCGCCACAAGTCTGGCTCTTACTGGGTAAACTTATACTATGAGTATACATTTCAATTAATTTAGGTAAGTAGTTAATATAACAGATTAATTGTTTTTTAAAATTTTAGCATATTTTCAGCGGCAATGGAGTGGGCGATCTGCAGGCTTCGAGTGGTTGAGGCAATTTTTGTTGCTCACGAGGTCACGACTAGGAGGCGACCTGAGGACTGCAACAGCCCACTTAAGGCAGGTAACACACGACTTCCAATTCGTCAGTGTCGGATGCAGCGGAAGGTGTGCTGCCGGCCGCAACAAGCGATGTGGCACGTGAGGAATGGCTAACTGCTGCTGGTGCAGCGTCATCTGGTATATGGTGAGTGGCGTTGTTGTTGTTGTTATGAGCTGCACTTAAAGTCCGTGCTTCATTTGGCTCAGGTGGAATTGAAGTCGCAGGCGTTGCAGCAGATGCAGGTCTCGGCAATATCCGGATGATACTGTGTCCAACAGCAGATGGTGATTGACTAACCGCGGGAGTCGCTAAGGCTGGCCATGCTTGATCAGCCTCCACCGGGCCACAGTCATCGATGGTTGTGTGAGCTGTACATTTCTTGCTGTTAATCAGAGCTGTTTTAATGTTTTGTTTCCTTCTATTTTCAGGTGTATTTGGAGTCACAGACGTTTGTGCTATCGCAAGGCCTGGTATTGAGAAGCTGGCGTTGCGCTCAGGAGCACTTGGTGCGTTTGCAGCCGCACGTGGCAGGATGGCTGGTGAAGCTGGTATGGCCACCGCCAGGCCAGGAGAGCCAGCTGCAGAGTGTGGCAATGCGACCGGCGTAGAAGCCCGTACCTCGATTACTGCAGATAGACTCGAGATCACAGTCATAGCAGCAGTGCGCTTAGTGGCAGCGGCTGTGGAACTGGCCGCTGGTAGTGCTTGCTCGGCCTCAGCCTGGCCGCGGTCATCAGTGAATAAGTGTGCTGTGCAACTCTTATTGCTTAGCAGAATATTGTTAATGGTTTGAATGCTTTTTATTTCAGATGTTTTGGGAGTCGCAGACGATTCAGCTACAGCAGGAACAGATGTTAAGAAGCTACCGTTGTGGGCAGGAGCATTGTATGCGTTTGCAGCCGCACGTGGCGAGATGGCTGGTAAAGTTGGTTTGGTCACCGCCAGGCCGGGAGAGTCATTTGCAGTGTGTGGCAATGTGACCGGTGTGGTAGCCCATACCTCGCTAATTGCCGATGGACTCGAGTTCACAGGCGTTGCAACTGTGAGCTTAGTAGCAGCGGCTGTGGAACTAGCCGCAGGTGGCGCTATGGCTGATTGTGCTTGCTCGGCCTCAGCCTGGCCGCGATCATCAGTAAATAAGTGAGCTGTGCAATTCTTATTGTTTCGCAGAGTAGTGCTAATGCTTTGAGTCAATTTCATTTCAGGCGTTTTGAGAGTCGCAGACGATTGTGCTACAGCAGTAACAGGTGTTAAGAAGCTGCCGTTGTGATCAGGAGCATTATATGCGCTTGCAGCGGCACGTGGCGAGATGACTGGTGAAGTTTGTACGACCACCGCCAGGCCAGGAGAGTCAGCTGCAGTGTGTGGCAATGTGACCGGTGTAGAAGCCCGTGCCTCGCTAATTGCAGATGGACTCGAGCTCACAGGCGTTGCAACTGAGTGCTTAGTAGCGGCGGCTGTGGAACTAGCCCCACGTGGTACTATGGCTGGTAAAGTTGCTATGGCCACCGCCAGGACAGGAGAGTCAGCTGCAGTGTGTGGCAATGTGGCCGGTGAAGAAGCCTGACCGCGATCGTCAGTAAATAAGTGAGCTGTGCAATTCTTATTGTTTCGCAGAGTAATGCTAATGCTTTGAATTCTTTTCATTTCAGATGTTTTGGGAGTCGCCGACGTCTGTGCTACAGCCGGAACAGGTGTTGAGTAGCTGCCGTTGTGATGAGGAGCATTTAGTGCGTTTACTGCCGCACATGGCAGAGTGGCTGCTAGTGTTTGTTTTGCCACTGCCTGGCCAGGATAGTTGGCAGCAATATGTGGCAATGTGGCCGGTGGAGACTGATTGGTTGCTACGGACGAACTTGGAGTCACAGGCGTTGTCGCTGCCACTGGTCTCGGCAGTGCCTGAATGATGGTGTGCCTAGCTGTAGAGTTTGTCGCCGGCGGCGCTATGGGTAGCAGTGCGTGATCAGTCTCATCAATATGGGAAGCCGAGGAGCCCAGATCAGTTGCTCTGTGATCCAGTTCTTGAGCAGTAGGTGCGCTAATTGCCGCAGGTGGCGATGTGGCAGTTGTGTTTTGGTTTACTGTCGCCAGGCCGGGGTAACCGGGGAAGGTACAAGCAATGCTGTAGTTGTTGTGGTGTTGAGCTGTGTTGATCGGTGCCCTTTCTCTATTTCCAGGCTCACTTGGGCTCGCTGCCATTGTTAATTGTTCGGGGTCCAGTAGTTCAGGACGAATTCGCGGAGGGAATTGTGGATCACCGACGGAAGCGCTTAATGGCAGTTGGTCGTCAGTTAAGTCGATAATTGCAAGTAAACCCGAAACAAGTTGCGTACTGTTGTTGACTGTATTGGGATTTGTTGCAGCTACAGCCGGGAAAGGAGGCACGTTGCCAGAAGTTTGAACTGCGCTTAGAATACGAGCACGTCTTTGGGCAACCTCCTCTCTGTACCGCTGCAGCTCCAATCTACGTTGCTCGACGATCTGATGATGCGTTAGTCTGGGTCTTTCGCTGCGCCCATAAAGCAGGTGTTGCCTTATAGTGACTGGTCCAAAAACAGGTAAGTACGCACGCGGCGGCGATACCTCTGGTTGCTGCGGTGGGGGCCGTTCATCCGGTGGCAGGCATCTGTCAATTATTGCAAGTATCTCGGACGTGATAATCTCTGTGGAACATACGGGAAGAGTGCCAGCTTCCTGGCCTCGGCGTTACAGTGTGTTAACAGTCTCTTCATGTATTTACTGCAGGCATTGCTATATACGTTCTCAATTGATGGAATACGCAAGTCAGCGTGCAGAGTGCGATTGCTAACATACCAGGGAGCGCCTGTTATAAGTCTGAGTACTTTATTCTGTATAGTCTGCAGCTTGTCGAACTGTGTCTGGCTGACTAGTGAGCCCCAAACAGGTGATGTGTTCTGCCAGATTGGTGCTATCAATTGCCTGTAGAGGATAATCTTTGCTTTGAGCGGCAATTTACTGTTGCTGTTTAGCAGCCAGTGCAGCTTTTGATCCTCGACCTGAGTTTGGAGACAGTTGCCGAAACTTGGGAGTTTAGCAGCAGTTTGGCGTCAAGACATACACCCAAGTATGTGTGCGTTGGTTTGTTGGTGAGTGTGTGGCCATCCAGGATTGGCGTTGGCACCAAGTCAGTGCGTCGCAGCGTATGTAGCACGTGCGCTGTTTTGGAGGTATTGATTTGTATGCACCATTTCTTAGCCCATGAAGAGAATCTTTCCAGGTAATTGTTCATTGTGGTTATGGCGATTTTGTCAGATCCGTGAGCCGACATGATGGTCGTGTCGTCGGCGTAAGTCGCCAGGAGCATACCCTTCTGATTGCCACCGATTTCAGTGTGTGGAGGTACCGGCATATCGGATGAGTAGATGCTGTATAATACTGGTCCCAGGACACTGCCCTGGGGAACGCCAGCCCGGATAGACTTGATGCCAGAACGTACGCCGCCGCTGCATTTTTTTTTTTTTTTTTTTTTACACAGTGGCCATGGAAGACGCACTAACACTAAACTCTCCCCCATTTACGCGATTTCAGCTCTGCCTGTCCAGCAGGAGTGGTGAATTGCGCATCTGGGGAGAGCAACTTTATTCAATCGATATTTACAAATATTGTAATTGAATTTGTTGGCGCCACAAGTCTGGCTCTTACTGGGTAAACTTATACTATGAGTATACATTTCAATTAATTTAGGTAAGTAGTTAATATAACAGATTAATTGTTTTTTAAAATTTTAGCATATTTTCAGCGGCAATGGAGTGGGCGATCTGCAGGCTTCGAGTGGTTGAGGCAATTTTTGTTGCTCACGAGGTCACGACTAGGAGGCGACCTGAGGACTGCAACAGCCCACTTAAGGCAGGTAACACACGACTTCCAATTCGTCAGTGTCGGATGCAGCGGAAGGTGTGCTGCCGGCCGCAACAAGCGATGTGGCACGTGAGGAATGGCTAACTGCTGCTGGTGCAGCGTCATCTGGTATATGGTGAGTGGCGTTGTTGTTGTTGTTATGAGCTGCACTTAAAGTCCGTGCTTCATTTGGCTCAGGTGGAATTGAAGTCGCAGGCGTTGCAGCAGATGCAGGTCTCGGCAATATCCGGATGATACTGTGTCCAACAGCAGATGGTGATTGACTAACCGCGGGAGTCGCTAAGGCTGGCCATGCTTGATCAGCCTCCACCGGGCCACAGTCATCGATGGTTGTGTGAGCTGTACATTTCTTGCTGTTAATCAGAGCTGTTTTAATGTTTTGTTTCCTTCTATTTTCAGGTGTATTTGGAGTCACAGACGTTTGTGCTATCGCAAGGCCTGGTATTGAGAAGCTGGCGTTGCGCTCAGGAGCACTTGGTGCGTTTGCAGCCGCACGTGGCAGGATGGCTGGTGAAGCTGGTATGGCCACCGCCAGGCCAGGAGAGCCAGCTGCAGAGTGTGGCAATGCGACCGGCGTAGAAGCCCGTACCTCGATTACTGCAGATAGACTCGAGATCACAGTCATAGCAGCAGTGCGCTTAGTGGCAGCGGCTGTGGAACTGGCCGCTGGTAGTGCTTGCTCGGCCTCAGCCTGGCCGCGGTCATCAGTGAATAAGTGTGCTGTGCAACTCTTATTGCTTAGCAGAATATTGTTAATGGTTTGAATGCTTTTTATTTCAGATGTTTTGGGAGTCGCAGACGATTCAGCTACAGCAGGAACAGATGTTAAGAAGCTACCGTTGTGGGCAGGAGCATTGTATGCGTTTGCAGCCGCACGTGGCGAGATGGCTGGTAAAGTTGGTTTGGTCACCGCCAGGCCGGGAGAGTCATTTGCAGTGTGTGGCAATGTGACCGGTGTGGTAGCCCATACCTCGCTAATTGCCGATGGACTCGAGTTCACAGGCGTTGCAACTGTGAGCTTAGTAGCAGCGGCTGTGGAACTAGCCGCAGGTGGCGCTATGGCTGATTGTGCTTGCTCGGCCTCAGCCTGGCCGCGATCATCAGTAAATAAGTGAGCTGTGCAATTCTTATTGTTTCGCAGAGTAGTGCTAATGCTTTGAGTCAATTTCATTTCAGGCGTTTTGAGAGTCGCAGACGATTGTGCTACAGCAGTAACAGGTGTTAAGAAGCTGCCGTTGTGATCAGGAGCATTATATGCGCTTGCAGCGGCACGTGGCGAGATGACTGGTGAAGTTTGTACGACCACCGCCAGGCCAGGAGAGTCAGCTGCAGTGTGTGGCAATGTGACCGGTGTAGAAGCCCGTGCCTCGCTAATTGCAGATGGACTCGAGCTCACAGGCGTTGCAACTGAGTGCTTAGTAGCGGCGGCTGTGGAACTAGCCCCACGTGGTACTATGGCTGGTAAAGTTGCTATGGCCACCGCCAGGACAGGAGAGTCAGCTGCAGTGTGTGGCAATGTGGCCGGTGAAGAAGCCTGACCGCGATCGTCAGTAAATAAGTGAGCTGTGCAATTCTTATTGTTTCGCAGAGTAATGCTAATGCTTTGAATTCTTTTCATTTCAGATGTTTTGGGAGTCGCCGACGTCTGTGCTACAGCCGGAACAGGTGTTGAGTAGCTGCCGTTGTGATGAGGAGCATTTAGTGCGTTTACTGCCGCACATGGCAGAGTGGCTGCTAGTGTTTGTTTTGCCACTGCCTGGCCAGGATAGTTGGCAGCAATATGTGGCAATGTGGCCGGTGGAGACTGATTGGTTGCTACGGACGAACTTGGAGTCACAGGCGTTGTCGCTGCCACTGGTCTCGGCAGTGCCTGAATGATGGTGTGCCTAGCTGTAGAGTTTGTCGCCGGCGGCGCTATGGGTAGCAGTGCGTGATCAGTCTCATCAATATGGGAAGCCGAGGAGCCCAGATCAGTTGCTCTGTGATCCAGTTCTTGAGCAGTAGGTGCGCTAATTGCCGCAGGTGGCGATGTGGCAGTTGTGTTTTGGTTTACTGTCGCCAGGCCGGGGTAACCGGGGAAGGTACAAGCAATGCTGTAGTTGTTGTGGTGTTGAGCTGTGTTGATCGGTGCCCTTTCTCTATTTCCAGGCTCACTTGGGCTCGCTGCCATTGTTAATTGTTCGGGGTCCAGTAGTTCAGGACGAATTCGCGGAGGGAATTGTGGATCACCGACGGAAGCGCTTAATGGCAGTTGGTCGTCAGTTAAGTCGATAATTGCAAGTAAACCCGAAACAAGTTGCGTACTGTTGTTGACTGTATTGGGATTTGTTGCAGCTACAGCCGGGAAAGGAGGCACGTTGCCAGAAGTTTGAACTGCGCTTAGAATACGAGCACGTCTTTGGGCAACCTCCTCTCTGTACCGCTGCAGCTCTAATCTACGTTGCTCGACGATCTGATGATGCGTTAGTCTGGGTCTTTCGCTGCGCCCATAAAGCAGGTGTTGCCTTATAGTGACTGGTCCAAAAACAGGTAAGTACGCACGCGGCGGCGATACCTCTGGTTGCTGCGGTGGGGGCCGTTCATCCGGTGGCAGGCATCTGTCAATTATTGCAAGTATCTCGGACGTGATAATCTCTGTGGAACATACGGGAAGAGTGCCAGCTTCCTGGCCTCGGCGTTACAGTGTGTTAACAGTCTCTTCATGTATTTACTGCAGGCATTGCTGTATACGTTCTCAATTGATGGAATACGCAAGTCAGCGTGCAGAGTGCGATTGCTAACATACCAGGGAGCGCCTGTTATAAGTCTGAGTACTTTATTCTGTATAGTCTGCAGCTTGTCGAACTGTGTCTGGCTGACTAGTGAGCCCCAAACAGGTGATGTGTACTGCCAGATTGGTGCTATCAATTGCCTGTAGAGGATAATCTTTGTTTTGAGCGGCAATTTACTGTTGCTGTTTAGCAGCTAGAGCAGCTTTTTGATCCTCGACCTGAGTTTGGAGACAGTTGCCGAAACTTGGGAGTTTAGCAGCAGTTTGGCGTCAAGACATACACCCAAGTATGTGTGCGTTGGTTTGTTGGTGAGTGTGTGGCCATCCAGGATTGGCGTTGGCACCAAGTCAGTGCGTCGCAGCGTATGTAGCACGTGCGCTGTTTTGGAGGTATTGATTTGTATGCACCATTTCTTAGCCCATGAAGAGAATCTTTCCAGGTAATTGTTCATTGTGGTTATGGCGATTTTGTCAGATCCGTGAGCCGACATGATGGTCGTGTCGTCGGCGTAAGTCGCCAGGAGCATACCCTTCTGATTGCCACCGATTTCAGTGTGTGGAGGTACCGGCATATCGGATGAGTAGATGCTGTATAATACTGGTCCCAGGACACTGCCCTGGGGAACGCCAGCCCGGATAGACTTGATGCCAGAACGTACGCCGCCGCTGCATTTTTTTTTTTTTTTTTTTTACACAGTGGCCATGGAAGACGCACTAACACTAAACTCTCCCCCATTTACGCGATTTCAGCTCTGCCTGTCCAGCAGGAGTGGTGAATTGCGCATCTGGGGGAGAGCAACTTTATTCAATCGATATTTACAAATATTGTAATTGAATTTGTTGGCGCCACAAGTCTGGCTCTTACTGGGTAAACTTATACTATGAGTATACATTTCAATTAATTTAGGTAAGTAGTTAATATAACAGATTAATTGTTTTTTAAAATTTTAGCATATTTTCAGCGGCAATGGAGTGGGCGATCTGCAGGCTTCGAGTGGTTGAGGCAATTTTTGTTGCTCACGAGGTCACGACTAGGAGGCGACCTGAGGACTGCAACAGCCCACTTAAGGCAGGTAACACACGACTTCCAATTCGTCAGTGTCGGATGCAGCGGAAGGTGTGCTGCCGGCCGCAACAAGCGATGTGGCACGTGAGGAATGGCTAACTGCTGCTGGTGCAGCGTCATCTGGTATATGGTGAGTGGCGTTGTTGTTGTTGTTATGAGCTGCACTTAAAGTCCGTGCTTCATTTGGCTCAGGTGGAATTGAAGTCGCAGGCGTTGCAGCAGATGCAGGTCTCGGCAATATCCGGATGATACTGTGTCCAACAGCAGATGGTGATTGACTAACCGCGGGAGTCGCTAAGGCTGGCCATGCTTGATCAGCCTCCACCGGGCCACAGTCATCGATGGTTGTGTGAGCTGTACATTTCTTGCTGTTAATCAGAGCTGTTTTAATGTTTTGTTTCCTTCTATTTTCAGGTGTATTTGGAGTCACAGACGTTTGTGCTATCGCAAGGCCTGGTATTGAGAAGCTGGCGTTGCGCTCAGGAGCACTTGGTGCGTTTGCAGCCGCACGTGGCAGGATGGCTGGTGAAGCTGGTATGGCCACCGCCAGGCCAGGAGAGCCAGCTGCAGAGTGTGGCAATGCGACCGGCGTAGAAGCCCGTACCTCGATTACTGCAGATAGACTCGAGATCACAGTCATAGCAGCAGTGCGCTTAGTGGCAGCGGCTGTGGAACTGGCCGCTGGTAGTGCTTGCTCGGCCTCAGCCTGGCCGCGGTCATCAGTGAATAAGTGTGCTGTGCAACTCTTATTGCTTAGCAGAATATTGTTAATGGTTTGAATGCTTTTTATTTCAGATGTTTTGGGAGTCGCAGACGATTAAGCTACAGCAGGAACAGATGTTAAGAAGCTACCGTTGTGGGCAGGAGCATTGTATGCGTTTGCAGCCGCACGTGGCGAGATGGCTGGTAAAGTTGGTTTGGTCACCGCCAGGCCGGGAGAGTCATTTGCAGTGTGTGGCAATGTGACCGGTGTGGTAGCCCATACCTCGCTAATTGCCGATGGACTCGAGTTCACAGGCGTTGCAACTGTGAGCTTAGTAGCAGCGGCTGTGGAACTAGCCGCAGGTGGCGCTATGGCTGATTGTGCTTGCTCGGCCTCAGCCTGGCCGCGATCATCAGTAAATAAGTGAGCTGTGCAATTCTTATTGTTTCGCAGAGTAGTGCTAATGCTTTGAGTCAATTTCATTTCAGGCGTTTTGAGAGTCGCAGACGATTGTGCTACAGCAGTAACAGGTGTTAAGAAGCTGCCGTTGTGATCAGGAGCATTATATGCGCTTGCAGCGGCACGTGGCGAGATGACTGGTGAAGTTTGTACGACCACCGCCAGGCCAGGAGAGTCAGCTGCAGTGTGTGGCAATGTGACCGGTGTAGAAGCCCGTGCCTCGCTAATTGCAGATGGACTCGAGCTCACAGGCGTTGCAACTGAGTGCTTAGTAGCGGCGGCTGTGGAACTAGCCCCACGTGGTACTATGGCTGGTAAAGTTGCTATGGCCACCGCCAGGACAGGAGAGTCAGCTGCAGTGTGTGGCAATGTGGCCGGTGAAGAAGCCTGACCGCGATCGTCAGTAAATAAGTGAGCTGTGCAATTCTTATTGTTTCGCAGAGTAATGCTAATGCTTTGAATTCTTTTCATTTCAGATGTTTTGGGAGTCGCCGACGTCTGTGCTACAGCCGGAACAGGTGTTGAGTAGCTGCCGTTGTGATGAGGAGCATTTAGTGCGTTTACTGCCGCACATGGCAGAGTGGCTGCTAGTGTTTGTTTTGCCACTGCCTGGCCAGGATAGTTGGCAGCAATATGTGGCAATGTGGCCGGTGGAGACTGATTGGTTGCTACGGACGAACTTGGAGTCACAGGCGTTGTCGCTGCCACTGGTCTCGGCAGTGCCTGAATGATGGTGTGCCTAGCTGTAGAGTTTGTCGCCGGCGGCGCTATGGGTAGCAGTGCGTGATCAGTCTCATCAATATGGGAAGCCGAGGAGCCCAGATCAGTTGCTCTGTGATCCAGTTCTTGAGCAGTAGGTGCGCTAATTGCCGCAGGTGGCGATGTGGCAGTTGTGTTTTGGTTTACTGTCGCCAGGCCGGGGTAACCGGGGAAGGTACAAGCAATGCTGTAGTTGTTGTGGTGTTGAGCTGTGTTGATCGGTGCCCTTTCTCTATTTCCAGGCTCACTTGGGCTCGCTGCCATTGTTAATTGTTCGGGGTCCAGTAGTTCAGGACGAATTCGCGGAGGGAATTGTGGATCACCGACGGAAGCGCTTAATGGCAGTTGGTCGTCAGTTAAGTCGATAATTGCAAGTAAACCCGAAACAAGTTGCGTACTGTTGTTGACTGTATTGGGATTTGTTGCAGCTACAGCCGGGAAAGGAGGCACGTTGCCAGAAGTTTGAACTGCGCTTAGAATACGAGCACGTCTTTGGGCAACCTCCTCTCTGTACCGCTGCAGCTCTAATCTACTTTGCTCGACGATCTGATGATGCGTTAGTCTGGGTCTTTCGCTGCGCCCATAAAGCAGGTGTTGCCTTATAGTGACTGGTCCAAAAACAGGTAAGTACGCACGCGGCGGCGATACCTCTGGTTGCTGCGGTGGGGGCCGTTCATCCGGTGGCAGGCATCTGTCAATTATTGCAAGTATCTCGGACGTGATAATCTCTGTGGAACATACGGGAAGAGTGCCAGCTTCCTGGCCTCGGCGTTACAGTGTGTTAACAGTCTCTTCATGTATTTACTGCAGGCATTGCTATATACGTTCTCAATTGATGGAATACGCAAGTCAGCGTGCAGAGTGCGATTGCTAACATTCCAGGGAGCGCCTGTTATAAGTCTGAGTACTTTATTCTGTATAGTCTGCAGCTTGTCGAACTGTGTCTGGCTGACTAGTGAGCCCCAAACAGGTGATGTGTACTGCCAGATTGGTGCTATCAATTGCCTGTAGAGGATAATCTTTGTTTTGAGCGGCAATTTACTGTTGCTGTTTAGCAGCTAGAGCAGCTTTTTGATCCTCGACCTGAGTTTGGAGACAGTTGCCGAAACTTGGGAGTTTAGCAGCAGTTTGGCGTCAAGACATACACCCAAGTATGTGTGCGTTGGTTTGTTGGTGAGTGTGTGGCCATCCAGGATTGGCGTTGGCACCAAGTCAGTGCGTCGCAGCGTATGTAGCACGTGCGCTGTTTTGGAGGTATTGATTTGTATGCACCATTTCTTAGCCCATGAAGAGAATCTTTCCAGGTAATTGTTCATTGTGGTTATGGCGATTTTGTCAGATCCGTGAGCCGACATGATGGTCGTGTCGTCGGCGTAAGTCGCCAGGAGCATACCATTCTGATTGCCACCGATTTCAGTGTGTGGAGGTACCGGCATATCGGATGAGTAGATGCTGTATAATACTGGTCCCAGGACACTGCCCTGGGGAACGCCAGCCCGGATAGACTTGATGCCAGAACGTACGCCGCCGCTGCATTCAACTGTAAAAGTTCTTTGAGTTAAGTAATCTCGAATCACTCTATATAAAGAGTCTGGTAAAACTTTGCTCAGCTTGTAGTAGAGGCCGTCGTGCCATACGCGGTCGAACGCTTCTTGAATATCGAGATACACAGCCGAGCAGTAGCAGCCATTCTCGAATGCTCTGAGGATGAACTGTGTGACTCTGCCTAGCTGCTGTTCCGCGGCGTGTGCCTTGCGTAAACCGAATTGGTGGGCAGGGAGGGCGTTTGTAAATTCTTCAACCTCGAACAGCCGTTTGAGCAGCAGTGCCTCGAATATTTTGGAGATTCCCGACAGTAGGCTGATAGGTCTGTACGATGATGGCAGCTCAGATGGTTTACCGGGCTTTGGAATCATTTTGACTACCGCTTGTTTCCATCTGGTTGGGAAGTGACCAAACTGGAGGATTTTATTAAAGAGCAATGTGATGTATTGCACAGCTGACTGCGGAAGCAATTTGATTGTACGATTATCAATGTTGTCCATCCCGGGTGATTTCTTTTGCTTTAGCTGCTTAATTTCAGTCTGGACCTCGGCAAGAGAGATTTGTCTGAAGGAGACCGCACTTGTTGGTGGAATGGTAAAACAGTTTTAACGGCCAGGTAGGGCTGTATGTTATAGGGTTGGAGAGTCAGGTGAGACTTTGTGGCTTCAACTTGCTCCCCTAGGCTGCACTTGCCAGATTGGCAGGGCCCCTGGTATCTGAGTCAAGTATTTGTAAAGCAGTTTTAACGGCTAGGTAGGGCTGTATGTTGTGTTGTTTGAAAGGTTTATCTATGTGGTTCTAAGGTAGGAGCTCGTTTGATACTAGTCAGTGCTTTTTTTTTTTTTTTTTTTTTTTTTACAATGTATACTAGCCTGTTGCATGGTACATATAGAAGACGGGGCCCAAATCTCTTCCAGTGGATAACCAATGGTAAGATTCGAGGAGTATCCGCAAGCGCCACTGAGTGGACCACGCGGCAACGGTCGTTTTAATTGGAGGCTTTTAATGGAAAGCAGTTTTAACGGCCAGGTAGGGCTGTATGTTGTAGGGTTGGAGAGTCAGGTGAGACTAGGTGGCTTCAACTTGCTCCCCTAGGCTGCACATGCCAGATTGGCAGGGCTCCTGGTATCTGAGTCAAGTTTGGTAAAGCAGTTTTGACGGCCAGGTAGGGCTGTATGTTATAGGGTTGGAGAGTCAGGTGAGACTATGTGGCTTCAACTTGCTCCCCTAGGCTGCACTTGCCAGATTGGCAGGGCCCCTGGTATCTGAGTCAAGTATTTGTAATGCAGTTTTAACGGCTAGGTAGGGCTGTATGTTGTGTTGTTTGAAAGGTTTATCTATGTGGTTCTAAGGTAGGAGCTCGTTTTTTTTTTTTTTTTTTTTTTACAATATATACTAGCCTGTTGCATGGTACATATAGAAGACGGGGCCCAAATCTCTACCAGTGGATAACCAATGGTAAGATTCGAGGAGTATCCGCAAGCGCCACTGAGTGGACCACGCGGCAACGGTCGTTTTAATTGGAGGCTTTTAATGGAAAGCAGTTTTAACGGCCAGGTAGGGCTGTATGTTGTAGGGTTGGAGAGTCAGGTGAGACTGTGTGGCTTCAACTTGCTCCCCTAGGCTGCACATGCCAGATTGGCAGGGCTCCTGGTATCTGAGTCAAGTTTGGTAAAGCAGTTTTGACGGCCAGGTAGGGCTGTATGTTATAGGGTTGGAGAGTCAGGTGAGACTATGTGGCTTCAACTTGCTCCCCTAGGCTGCACATGCCAGATTGGCAGGGCTCCTGGTATCTGAGTCAAGTTTGGTAATGCAGTTTTAACGGCTAGGTGGGGCTGTATGTTATAGGGTTGGAGAGTCAGGTGAGACTAGGTGGCTTCAACTTGCTCCCCTAGGCTGCACATGCCAGATTGGCAGGGCTCCTGGTATCTGAGTCAAGTTTGGTAATGCAGTTTTAACGGCCAGGTAGGGCTGTATGTTATAGGGTTGGAGAGTCAGGTGAGACTTTGTGGCTTCAACTTGCTCCCCTAGGCTGTACATGCCAGATTGGCAGGGCCCCTGGTATCTGAGTCAAGTTTGGTAAAGCAGTTTTGACGGCCAGGTAGGGCTGTATGTTATAGGGTTGGAGAGTCATGTGAGACTATGTGGCTTCAACTTGCTCCCCTAGGCTGCACATGCCAGATTGGCAGGGCTCCTGGTGTCTGAGTCAAGTTTGGTAATGCAGTTTTAACGGCCAGGTAGGGCTGTATGTTATAGGGTTGGAGAGTCAGGTGAGACTTTGTGGCTTCAACTTGCTCCCCTAGGCTGTACATGCCAGATTGGCAGGGCCCCTGGTATCTGAGTCAAGTTTGGTAAAGCAGTTTTGACGGCCAGGTAGGGCTGTATGTTATAGGGTTGGAGAGTCTGGTGGGACTTTGTGGCTTCAACTTGCTCCCCTAGGCAGCACATGCCAGATTGGCAGGGCCCCTGGTATCTGAGTCAAGTTTGGTAATGCAGTTTTTACGGCCAGGTAGGGCTGTATGTTATAGGGTTGGAGAGTCAGGTGACACTTTGTGGCTTCAACTTGCTCCCCTAGGCTGTACATGCCAGATTGGCAGGGCCCCTGGTATCTGAGTCAAGTTTGGTAAAGCAGTTTTGACGGCCAGGTAGGGCTGTATGTTATAGGGTTGGAGAGTCTGGTGGGACTTTGTGGCTTCAACTTGCTCCCCTAGGCAGCACATGCCAGATTGGCAGGGCCCCTGGTATCTGAGTCAAGTTTGGTAAAGCAGTTTTGACGGCCAGGTAGGGCTGTATGTTATAGGGTTGGTGGGTCAGGTGAGACTTTGTGGCTTCAACTTGCTCCCCTAGGCTGCACATGCCAGATTGGCAGGGCTCCTGGTACCTGAGTCAAGTTTGGTAAAGCAGTTTTAACGGCTAGGTGGGGCTGTATGTTATAGGGTTGGAGAGTCAGGTGAGACTTTGTGGCTTCAACTTGCTCCCCTAGGCTGTACATGCCAGATTGGCAGGGCCCCTGGTATCTGAGTCAAGTTTGGTAAAGCAGTTTTGACGGCCAGGTAGGGCTGTATGTTATAGGGTTGGAGAGTCTGGTGGGACTTTGTGGCTTCAACTTGCTCCCCTAGGCAGCACATGCCAGATTGGCAGGGCCCCTGGTATCTGAGTCAAGTTTGGTAATGCAGTTTTAACGGCCAGGTAGGGCTGTATGTTATAGGGTTGAAGAGTCTGGTGGGACTTTGTGGCTTCAACTTGCTCCCCTAGGCAGCACATGCCAGATTGGCAGGGCCCCTGGTATCTGAGTCAAGTTTGGTAAAGCAGTTTTGACGGCCAGGTAGGGCTGTATGTTATAGGGTTGGAGGGTCAGGTGAGACTTTGTGGCTTCAACTTGCTCCCCTAGGCTGCACATGCCAGATTGGCAGGGCTCCTGGTACCTGTGTCAAGTTTGGTAAAGCAGTTTTAACGGCTAGGTGGGGCTGTATGTTATAGGGTTGGAGAGTCAGGTGAGACTTTGTGGCTTCAACTTGCTCCCCTAGGCTGCACATGCCAGATTGGCAGGGCCCCTGGTATCTGAGTCAAGTTTAGTAAAGCAGTTTTAACGGCTAGGTGGGGCTGTATGTTATAGGGTTGGAGAGTCAGGTGAGACTTTGTGGCTTCAACTTGCTCCCCTAGGCTGCACATGCCAGATTGGCAGGGCCCCTGGTATCTGAGTCAAGTTTAGTAAAGCAGTTTTGACGGCCAGGTAGGGCTGTATGTTATAGGGTTGGAGAGTCAGGTGAGACTATGTGGCTTCAACTTGCTCCCCTAGGCTGCACATGCCAGATTGGCAGGGCTCCTGGTATCTGAGTCAAGTTTGGTAAAACAGTTTTAACGGCCAGGTAGGGCTGTATGTTATAGGGTTGGAGAGTCAGGTGAGACTTTGTGGCTTCAACTTGCTCCCCTAGGCTGCACTTGCCAGATTGGCAGGGCCCCTGGTATCTGAGTCAAGTATTTGTAAAGCAGTTTTAACGGCTAGGTAGGGCTGTATGTTGTGTTGTTTGAAAGGTTTATCTATGTGGTTCTAAGGTAGGAGCTCGTTTGATACTAGTCAGTGCTTTTTTTTTTTTTTTTTTTTTTTTTACAATGTATACTAGCCTGTTGCATGGTACATATAGAAGACGGGGCCCAAATCTCTACCAGTGGATAACCAATGGTAAGATTCGAGGAGTATCCGCAAGCGCCACTGAGTGGACCACGCGGCAACGGTCGTTTTCATTGGAGGCTTTTAATGGAAAGCAGTTTTAACGGCCAGGTAGGGCTGTATGTTGTAGGGTTGGAGAGTCAGGTGAGACTGTGTGGCTTCAACTTGCTCCCCTAGGCTGCACATGCCAGATTGGCAGGGCTCCTGGTATCTGAGTCAAGTTTGGTAAAGCAGTTTTAACGGCCAGGTAGGGCTGTATGTTATAGGGTTGGAGAGTCAGGTGAGACTATGTGGCTTCAACTTGCTCCCCTAGGCTGCACATGCCAGATTGGCAGTGCTCCTGGTATCTGAGTCAAGTTTGGTAAAACAGTTTTAACGGCCAGGTAGGGCTGTATGTTATAGGGTTGGAGAGTCAGGTGAGACTTTGTGGCTTCAACTTGCTCCCCTAGGCTGCACTTGCCAGATTGGCAGGGCCCCTGGTATCTGAGTCAAGTATTTGTAAAGCAGTTTTAACGGCTAGGTAGGGCTGTATGTTGTGTTGTTTGAAAGGTTTATCTATGTGGTTCTAAGGTAGGAGCTCGTTTGATACTAGTCAGTGTTTTTTTTTTTTTTTTTTTTTTTTACAATGTATACTAGCCTGTTGCATGGTACATATAGAAGACGGGGCCCAAATCTCTACCAGTGGATAACCAATGGTAAGATTCGAGGAGTATCCGCAAGCGCCACTGAGTGGACCACGCGGCAACGGTCGTTTTCATTGGAGGCTTTTAATGGAAAGCAGTTTTAACGGCCAGGTAGGGCTGTATGTTGTAGGGTTGGAGAGTCAGGTGAGACTGTGTGGCTTCAACTTGCTCCCCTAGGCTGCACATGCCAGATTGGCAGGGCTCCTGGTATCTGAGTCAAGTTTGGAAAAGCAGTTTTAACGGCCAGGTAGGGCTGTATGCTATAGGGTTGGAGAGTCAGGTGAGACTATGTGGCTTCAACTTGCTCCCCTAGGCTGCACATGCCAGATTGGCAGGGCTCCTGGTATCTGAGTCAAGTTTGTTAAAACAGTTTTAACGGCCAGGTAGGGCTGTATGTTATAGGGTTGGAGAGTCAGGTGAGACTTTGTGGCTTCAACTTGCTCCCCTAGGCTGCACTTGCCAGATTGGCAGGGCCCCTGGTATCTGAGTCAAGTATTTGTAAAGCAGTTTTAACGGCTAGGTAGGGCTGTATGTTGTGTTGTTTGAAAGGTTTATCTATGTGGTTCTAAGGTAGGAGCTCGTTTTTTTTTTTTTTTTTTTTACAATATATACTAGCCTGTTGCATGGTACATATAGAAGACGGGGCCCAAATCTCTACCAGTGGATAACCAATGGTAAGATTCGAGGAGTATCCGCAAGCGCCACTGAGTGGACCACGCGGCAACGGTCGTTTTAATTGGAGGCTTTTAATGGAAAGCAGTTTTAACGGCCAGGTAGGGCTGTATGTTGTAGGGTTGGAGAGTCAGGTGAGACTGTGTGGCTTCAACTTGCTCCCCTAGGCTGCACATGCCAGATTGGCAGGGCTCCTGGTATCTGAGTCAAGTTTGGTAAAGCAGTTTTAACGGCCAGGTAGGGCTGTATGTTATAGGGTTGGAGAGTCAGGTGAGACTTTGTGGCTTCAACTTGCTCCCCTAGGCTGTACATGCCAGATTGGCAGGGCCCCTGGTATCTGAGTCAAGTATTTGTAAAGCAGTTTTAACGGCTAGGTAGGGCTGTATGTTGTGTTGTTTGAAAGGCTTATCTATGTGGTTATAAGGTAGGAGCTCGTTTGATACTAGTCAGTGCTTTTTTTTTTTTTTTTTTTTTTTTTTATTACAATATATACTAGCCTGTTGCATGACGGGGCCCAAATCTCTACCAGTGGATAACCAATGGTAAGATTCGAGGAGTATCCGCAAGCGCCACTGAGTGGACCATGCGGCCACGGTCGTTTTAATTGGAGGCTTTTAATGGAAAGCAGTTTTAACGGCCAGGTAGGGCTGTATGTTGTAGGGTTGGAGAGTCAGGTGAGACTGTGTGGCTTCAACTTGCTCCCCTAGGCTGCACTTGCCAGATTGGCAGGGCCCCTGGTATCTGAGTCAAGTATTTGTAAAGCAGTTTTAACGGCCAGGTAGGGCTGTATGTTATAGGGTTGGAGAGTCAGGTGAGACTGTGTGGCTTCAACTTGCTCCCCTAGGCTGCACATGCCAGATTGGCAGGGCTCCTGGTATCTGAGTCAAGTTTGGTAAAGCAGTTTTAACGGCCAGGTAGGGCTGTATGTTATAGGGTTGGAGAGTCAGGTGAGACTAGGTGGCTTCAACTTGCTCCCCTAGGCTGCACATGCCAGTTTGGCAGGGCTCCTGGTATCTGAGTCAAGTTTGGTAATGCAGTTTTAACGGCCAGGTAGGGCTGTATGTTATAGGGTTGGAGAGTCAGGTGAGACTTTGTGGCTTCAACTTGCTCCCCTAGGCTGTACATGCCAGATTGGCAGGGCCCCTGGTATCTCAGTCAAGTTTGGTAAAGCAGTTTTGACGGCCAGGTAGGGCTGTATGTTATAGGGTTGGAGAGTCAGGTGAGACTTTGTGGCTTCAACTTGCTCCCCTAGGCAGCACATGCCAGATTGGCAGGGCCCCTGGTATCTGAGTCAAGTATGGTAAAGCAGTTTTGACGGCCAGGTAGGGCTGTATGTTATAGAGTTGGAGGGTCAGGTGAGACTTTGTGGCTTCAACTTGCTCCCCTAGGCTGCACATGCCAGATTGGCAGGGCTCCTGGTACCTGAGTCAAGTTTGGTAAAGCAGTTTTAACGGCTAGGTTTTTTTTTTTTTTTTTTTTTTACAATATATACTAGCCTGTTGCATGGTACATATAGAAGACGGGGCCCAAATCTCTACCAGTGGATAACCAATGGTAAGATTCGAGGCGTATTCGCAAGCGCCACTGAGTGGACCACGCGGCAACGGTCGTTTTCATTGGAGGCTTTTAATGGAAAGCAGTTTTAACGGCCAGGTAGGGCTGTATGTTGTAGGGTTGGAGAGTCAGGTGAGACTGTGTGGCTTCAACTTGCTCCCCTAGGCTGCACATGCCAGATTGGCAGGGCTCCTTTTTTTTTTTTTTTTTTTGTACATGGTACATATAGAAGACGGGGCCCAAATCTCTACCAGTGGATAACCAATGGTAAGATTCGAGGAGTATCCGCAAGCCCGCCACTAAGTGGACCACGCGGCAACGGTCGTTTTAATTGGAGGCTTTTTAATGGAAAGCAGTTTTAACGGCCAGGTAGGGCTGTATGTTGTAGGGTTGGAGAGTCAGGTGAGACTGTGTGGCTTCAACTTGCTCCCCTAGGCTGCACATGCCAGATTGGCAGGGCTCCTGGTATCTGAGTCAAGTTTGGTAAAGCAGTTTTAACGGCCAGGTAGGGCTGTATGTTATAGGGTTGGAGAGTCAGGTGAGACTAGGTGGCTTCAACTTGCTTCCCTAGGCTGCACATGCCAGATTGGCAGGGCCCCTGGTATCTGAGTCAAGTTTAGTAAAGCAGTTTTGACGGCCAGGTAGGGCTGTATGTTATAGGGTTGGAGGGTCAGGTGAGACTTTGTGGCTTCAACTTGCTCCCCTAGGCTGCACATGCCAGATTGGCAGGGCTCCTGGTACCTGAGTCAAGTTTGGTAAAGCAGTTTTAACGGCTAGGTGGGGCTGTATGTTATAGGGTTGGAGAGTCAGGTGAGACTTTGTGGCTTCAACTTGCTCCCCTAGGCTGCACATGCCAGATTGGCAGGGCCCCTGGTATCTGAGTCAAGTTTAGTAAAGCAGTTTTGACGGCCAGGTAGGGCTGTATGTTATAGGGTTGGAGAGTCAGGTGAGACTATGTGGCTTCAACTTGCTCCCCTAGGCTGCACATGCCAGATTGGCAGGGCTCCTGGTATCTGAGTCAAGTTTGGTAAAACAGTTTTAACGGCCAGGTAGGGCTGTATGTTATAGGGTTGGAGAGTCAGGTGAGACTTTGTGGCTTCAACTTGCTCCCCTAGGCTGCACTTGCCAGATTGGCAGGGCCCCTGGTATCTGAGTCAAGTATTTGTAAAGCAGTTTTAACGGCTAGGTAGGGCTGTATGTTGTGTTGTTTGAAAGGCTTATCTATGTGGTTATAAGGTAGGAGCTCGTTTGATACTAGTCAGTGCTTTTTTTTTTTTTTTTTTTTTTTTTTATTACAATATATACTAGCCTGTTGCATGGTACATATAGAAGACGGGGCCCAAATCTCTACCAGTGGATAACCAATGGTAAGATTCGAGGCGTATCCGCAAGCGCCACTGAGTGGACCACGCGGCAACGGTCGTTTTCATTGGAGGCTTTTAATGGAAAGCAGTTTTAACGGCCAGGTAGGGCTGTATGTTGTAGGGTTGGAGAGTCAGGTGAGACTGTGTGGCTTCAACTTGCTCCCATAGGCTGCACATGCCAGATTGGCAGGGCTCCTGGTATCTGAGTCAAGTTTGGTAAAGCAGTTTTAACGGCCAGGTAGGGCTGTATGTTATAGGGTTGGAGAGTCAGGTGAGACTAGGTGGCTTCAACTTGCTCCCCTAGGCTGCACATGCCAGATTGGCAGGGCTCCTGGTATCTGAGTCAAGTTTGGTAATGCAGTTTTAACGGCCAGGTAGGGCTGTATGTTATAGGGTTGGAGAGTCAGGTGAGACTTTGTGGCTTCAACTTGCTCCCCTAGGCTGTACATGCCAGATTGGCAGGGCCCCTGGTATCTGAGTCAAGTTTGGTAAAGCAGTTTTGACGGCCAGGTAGGGCTGTATGTTATAGGGTTGGAGAGTCAGGTGAGACTTTGTGTCTTCAACTTGCTCCCCTAGGCAGCACATGCCAGATTGGCAGGGCCCCTGGTATCTGAGTCAAGTTTGGTAAAGCAGTTTTGACGGCCAGGTAGGGCTGTATGTTATAGGGTTGGAGGGTCAGGTGAGACTTTGTGGCTTCAACTTGCTCCCCTAGGCTGCACATGCCAGATTGGCAGGGCTCCTGGTACCTGAGTCAAGTTTGGTAAAGCAGTTTTAACGGCTAGGTGGGGCTGTATGTTATAGGGTTGGAGAGTCAGGTGAGACTTTGTGGCTTCAACTTGCTCCCCTAGGCTGCACATGCCAGATTGGCAGGGCCCCTGGTATCTGAGTCAAGTTTAGTAAAGCAGTTTTGACGGCCAGGTAGGGCTGTATGTTATAGGGTTGGAGAGTCAGGTGAGACTATGTGGCTTCAACTTGCTCCCCTAGGCTGCACATGCCAGATTGGCAGGGCTCCTGGTATCTGAGTCAAGTTTGGTAAAACAGTTTTAACGGCCAGGTAGGGCTGTATGTTATATGGTTGGAGAGTCAGGTGAGACTTTGTGGCTTCAACTTGCTCCCCTAGGCTGCACTTGCCAGATTGGCAGGGCCCCTGGTATCTGAGTCAAGTATTTGTAAAGCAGTTTTAACGGCCAGGTAGGGCTGTATGTTGTAGGGTTGGAGAGTCAGGTGAGACTGTGTGGCTTCAACTTGCTCCCCTAGGCTGCACTTGCCAGATTGGCAGGGCCCCTGGTATCTGAGTCAAGTATTTGTAAAGCAGTTTTAACGGCCAGGTAGGGCTGTATGTTATAGGGTTGGAGAGTCAGGTGAGACTGTGTGGCTTCAACTTGCTCCCCTAGGCTGCACATGCCAGATTGGCAGGGCTCCTGGTATCTGAGTCAAGTTTGGTAAAGCAGTTTTAACGGCCAGGTAGGGCTGTATGTTATAGGGTTGGAGAGTCAGGTGAGACTAGGTGGCTTCAACTTGCTCCCCTAGGCTGCACATGCCAGATTGGCAGGGCTCCTGGTATCTGAGTCAAGTTTGGTAATGCAGTTTTAACGGCCAGGTAGGGCTGTATGTTATAGGGTTGGAGAGTCAGGTGAGACTTTGTGGCTTCAACTTGCTCCCCTAGGCTGTACATGCCAGATTGGCAGGGCCCCTGGTATCTCAGTCAAGTTTGGTAAAGCAGTTTTGACGGCCAGGTAGGGCTGTATGTTATAGGGTTGGAGAGTCAGGTGAGACTTTGTGGCTTCAACTTGCTCCCCTAGGCAGCACATGCCAGATTGGCAGGGCCCCTGGTATCTGAGTCAAGTATGGTAAAGCAGTTTTGACGGCCAGGTAGGGCTGTATGTTATAGAGTTGGAGGGTCAGGTGAGACTTTGTGGCTTCAACTTGCTCCCCTAGGCTGCACATGCCAGATTGGCAGGGCTCCTGGTACCTGAGTCAAGTTTGGTAAAGCAGTTTTAACGGCTAGGTGGGGCTGTATGTTATAGGGTTGGAGAGTCAGGTGAGACTTTGTGGCTTCAACTTGCTCCCCTAGGCTGTACATGCCAGATTGGCAGGGCCCCTGGTATCTGAGTCAAGTTTGGTAAAGCAGTTTTGACGGCCAGGTAGGGCTGTATGTTATAGGGTTGCAGAGTCAGGTGACACTTTGTGGCTTCAACTTGCTCCCCTAGGCTGTACATGCCAGATTGGCAGGGCCCCTGGTATCTGAGTCAAGTTTGGTAAAGCAGTTTTGACGGCCAGGTAGGGCTGTATGTTATAGGGTTGGAGAGTCTGGTGGGACTTTGTGGCTTCAACTTGCTCCCCTAGGCAGCACATGCCAGATTGGCAGGGCCCCTGGTATCTGAGTCAAGTTTGGTAAAGCAGTTTTGACGGCCAGGTAGGGCTGTATGTTATAGGGTTGGAGGGTCAGGTGAGACTTTGTGGCTTCAACTTGCTCCCCTAGGCTGCACATGCCAGATTGGCAGGGCTCCTGGTACCTGAGTCAAGTTTGGTAAAGCAGTTTTAACGGCTAGGTGGGGCTGTATGTTATAGGGTTGGAGAGTCAGGTGAGACTTTGTGGCTTCAACTTGCTCCCCTAGGCTGTACATGCCAGATTGGCAGGGCCCCTGGTATCTGAGTCAAGTTTGGTAAAGCAGTTTTGACGGCCAGGTAGGGCTGTATGTTATAGGGTTGGAGAGTCTGGTGGGACTTTGTGGCTTCAACTTGCTCCCCTAGGCAGCACATGCCAGATTGGCAGGGCCCCTGGTATCTGAGTCAAGTTTGGTAATGCAGTTTTAACGGCCAGGTAGGGCTGTATGTTATAGGGTTGGAGAGTCAGGTGAGACTTTGTGGCTTCAACTTGCTCCCCTAGGCTGTACATGCCAGATTGGCAGGGCCCCTGGTATCTGAGTCAAGTTTGGTAAAGCAGTTTTGACGGCCAGGTAGGGCTGTATGTTATAGGGTTGGAGAGTCTGGTGGGACTTTGTGGCTTCAACTTGCTCCCCTAGGCAGCACATGCCAGATTGGCAGGGCCCCTGGTATCTGAGTCAAGTTTGGTAAAGCAGTTTTGACGGCCAGGTAGGGCTGTATGTTATAGGGTTGGAGGGTCAGGTGAGACTTTGTGGCTTCAACTTGCTCCCCTAGGCTGCACATGCCAGATTGGCAGGGCCCCTGGTATCTGAGTCAAGTTTAGTAAAGCAGTTTTGACGGCCAGGTAGGGCTGTATGTTATAGGGTTGGAGAGTCAGGTGAGACTATGTGGCTTCAACTTGCTCCCCTAGGCTGCACATGCCAGATTGGCAGGGCTCCTGGTATCTGAGTCAAGTTTGGTAAAACAGTTTTAACGGCCAGGTAGGGCTGTATGTTATAGGGTTGGAGAGTCAGGTGAGACTTTGTGGCTTCAACTTGCTCCCCTAGGCTGCACTTGCCAGATTGGCAGGGCCCCTGGTATCTGAGTCAAGTATTTGTAAAGCAGTTTTAACGGCTAGGTAGGGCTGTATGTTGTGTTGTTTGAAAGGTTTATCTATGTGGTTCTAAGGTAGGAGCTCGTTTGATACTAGTCAGTGCTTTTTTTTTTTTTTTTTTTTTTTTTTTACAATGTATACTAGCCTGTTGCATGGTACATATAGAAGACGGGGCCCAAATCTCTACCAGTGGATAACCAATGGTAAGATTCGAGGAGTATCCGCAAGCGCCACTGAGTGGACCACGCGGCAACGGTCGTTTTCATTGGAGGCTTTTAATGGAAAGCAGTTTTAACGGCCAGGTAGGGCTGTATGTTGTAGGGTTGGAGAGTCAGGTGAGACTGTGTGGCTTCAACTTGCTCCCCTAGGCTGCACATGCCAGATTGGCAGGGCTCCTGGTATCTGAGTCAAGTTTGGTAAAGCAGTTTTGACGGCCAGGTAGGGCTGTATGTTATAGGGTTGGAGAGTCAGGTGAGACTATGTGGCTTCAACTTGCTCCCCTAGGCTGCACATGCCAGATTGGCAGGGCTCCTGGTATCTGAGTCAAGTTTGGTAATGCAGTTTTAACGGCTAGGTGGGGCTGTATGTTATAGGGTTGGAGAGTCAGGTGAGACTAGGTGGCTTCAACTTGCTCCCCTAGGCTGCACATGCCAGATTGGCAGGGCTCCTGGTATCTGAGTCAAGTTTGGTAATGCAGTTTTAACGGCCAGGTAGGGCTGTATGTTATAGGGTTGGAGAGTCAGGTGAGACTTTGTGGCTTCAACTTGCTCCCCTAGGCTGTACATGCCAGATTGGCAGGGCCCCTGGTATCTGAGTCAAGTTTGGTAAAGCAGTTTTGACGGCCAGGTAGGGCTGTATGTTATAGGGTTGGAGAGTCATGTGAGACTATGTGGCTTCAACTTGCTCCCCTAGGCTGCACATGCCAGATTGGCAGGGCTCCTGGTGTCTGAGTCAAGTTTGGTAATGCAGTTTTAACGGCCAGGTAGGGCTGTATGTTATAGGGTTGGAGAGTCAGGTGAGACTTTGTGGCTTCAACTTGCTCCCCTAGGCTGTACATGCCAGATTGGCAGGGCCCCTGGTATCTGAGTCAAGTTTGGTAAAGCAGTTTTGACGGCCAGGTAGGGCTGTATGTTATAGGGTTGGAGAGTCTGGTGGGACTTTGTGGCTTCAACTTGCTCCCCTAGGCAGCACATGCCAGATTGGCAGGGCCCCTGGTATCTGAGTCAAGTTTGGTAATGCAGTTTTTACGGCCAGGTAGGGCTGTATGTTATAGGGTTGGAGAGTCAGGTGACACTTTGTGGCTTCAACTTGCTCCCCTAGGCTGTACATGCCAGATTGGCAGGGCCCCTGGTATCTGAGTCAAGTTTGGTAAAGCAGTTTTGACGGCCAGGTAGGGCTGTATGTTATAGGGTTGGAGAGTCTGGTGGGACTTTGTGGCTTCAACTTGCTCCCCTAGGCAGCACATGCCAGATTGGCAGGGCCCCTGGTATCTGAGTCAAGTTTGGTAAAGCAGTTTTGACGGCCAGGTAGGGCTGTATGTTATAGGGTTGGTGGGTCAGGTGAGACTTTGTGGCTTCAACTTGCTCCCCTAGGCTGCACATGCCAGATTGGCAGGGCTCCTGGTACCTGAGTCAAGTTTGGTAAAGCAGTTTTAACGGCTAGGTGGGGCTGTATGTTATAGGGTTGGAGAGTCAGGTGAGACTTTGTGGCTTCAACTTGCTCCCCTAGGCTGTACATGCCAGATTGGCAGGGCCCCTGGTATCTGAGTCAAGTTTGGTAAAGCAGTTTTGACGGCCAGGTAGGGCTGTATGTTATAGGGTTGGAGAGTCTGGTGGGACTTTGTGGCTTCAACTTGCTCCCCTAGGCAGCACATGCCAGATTGGCAGGGCCCCTGGTATCTGAGTCAAGTTTGGTAATGCAGTTTTAACGGCCAGGTAGGGCTGTATGTTATAGGGTTGAAGAGTCTGGTGGGACTTTGTGGCTTCAACTTGCTCCCCTAGGCAGCACATGCCAGATTGGCAGGGCCCCTGGTATCTGAGTCAAGTTTGGTAAAGCAGTTTTGACGGCCAGGTAGGGCTGTATGTTATAGGGTTGGAGGGTCAGGTGAGACTTTGTGGCTTCAACTTGCTCCCCTAGGCTGCACATGCCAGATTGGCAGGGCTCCTGGTACCTGAGTCAAGTTTGGTAAAGCAGTTTTAACGGCTAGGTGGGGCTGTATGTTATAGGGTTGGAGAGTCAGGTGAGACTTTGTGGCTTCAACTTGCTCCCCTAGGCTGCACATGCCAGATTGGCAGGGCCCCTGGTATCTGAGTCAAGTTTAGTAAAGCAGTTTTAACGGCTAGGTGGGGCTGTATGTTATAGGGTTGGAGAGTCAGGTGAGACTTTGTGGCTTCAACTTGCTCCCCTAGGCTGCACATGCCAGATTGGCAGGGCCCCTGGTATCTGAGTCAAGTTTAGTAAAGCAGTTTTGACGGCCAGGTAGGGCTGTATGTTATAGGGTTGGAGAGTCAGGTGAGACTATGTGGCTTCAACTTGCTCCCCTAGGCTGCACATGCCAGATTGGCAGGGCTCCTGGTATCTGAGTCAAGTTTGGTAAAACAGTTTTAACGGCCAGGTAGGGCTGTATGTTATAGGGTTGGAGAGTCAGGTGAGACTTTGTGGCTTCAACTTGCTCCCCTAGGCTGCACTTGCCAGATTGGCAGGGCCCCTGGTATCTGAGTCAAGTATTTGTAAAGCAGTTTTAACGGCTAGGTAGGGCTGTATGTTGTGTTGTTTGAAAGGTTTATCTATGTGGTTCTAAGGTAGGAGCTCGTTTGATACTAGTCAGTGCTTTTTTTTTTTTTTTTTTTTTTTTTACAATGTATACTAGCCTGTTGCATGGTACATATAGAAGACGGGGCCCAAATCTCTACCAGTGGATAACCAATGGTAAGATTCGAGGAGTATCCGCAAGCGCCACTGAGTGGACCACGCGGCAACGGTCGTTTTCATTGGAGGCTTTTAATGGAAAGCAGTTTTAACGGCCAGGTAGGGCTGTATGTTGTAGGGTTGGAGAGTCAGGTGAGACTGTGTGGCTTCAACTTGCTCCCCTAGGCTGCACATGCCAGATTGGCAGGGCTCCTGGTATCTGAGTCAAGTTTGGAAAAGCAGTTTTAACGGCCAGGTAGGGCTGTATGCTATAGGGTTGGAGAGTCAGGTGAGACTATGTGGCTTCAACTTGCTCCCCTAGGCTGCACATGCCAGATTGGCAGGGCTCCTGGTATCTGAGTCAAGTTTGTTAAAACAGTTTTAACGGCCAGGTAGGGCTGTATGTTATAGGGTTGGAGAGTCAGGTGAGACTTTGTGGCTTCAACTTGCTCCCCTAGGCTGCACTTGCCAGATTGGCAGGGCCCCTGGTATCTGAGTCAAGTATTTGTAAAGCAGTTTTAACGGCTAGGTAGGGCTGTATGTTGTGTTGTTTGAAAGGTTTATCTATGTGGTTCTAAGGTAGGAGCTCGTTTTTTTTTTTTTTTTTTTTTACAATATATACTAGCCTGTTGCATGGTACATATAGAAGACGGGGCCCAAATCTCTACCAGTGGATAACCAATGGTAAGATTCGAGGAGTATCCGCAAGCGCCACTGAGTGGACCACGCGGCAACGGTCGTTTTAATTGGAGGCTTTTAATGGAAAGCAGTTTTAACGGCCAGGTAGGGCTGTATGTTGTAGGGTTGGAGAGTCAGGTGAGACTGTGTGGCTTCAACTTGCTCCCCTAGGCTGCACATGCCAGATTGGCAGGGCTCCTGGTATCTGAGTCAAGTTTGGTAAAGCAGTTTTAACGGCCAGGTAGGGCTGTATGTTATAGGGTTGGAGAGTCAGGTGAGACTAGGTGGCTTCAACTTGCTCCCCTAGGCTGCACATGCCAGATTGGCAGGGCTCCTGGTATCTGAGTCAAGTTTGGTAATGCAGTTTTAACGGCCAGGTAGGGCTGTATGTTATAGGGTTGGAGAGTCAGGTGAGACTATGTGGCTTCAACTTGCTCCCCTAGGCTGCACATGCCAGATTGGCAGGGCTCCTGGTATCTGAGTCAAGTTTGGTAAAACAGTTTTAACGGCCAGGTAGGGCTGTATGTTATAGGGTTGGAGAGTCAGGTGAGACTGTGTGGCTTCAACTTGCTCCCCTAGGCTGCACTTGCCAGATTGGCAGGGCCCCTGGTATCTGAGTCAAGTATTTGTAAAGCAGTTTTAACGGCTAGGTAGGGCTGTATGTTGTGTTGTTTGAAAGGCTTATCTATGTGGTTATAAGGTAGGAGCTCGTTTGATACTAGTCAGTGCTTTTTTTTTTTTTTTTTTTTTTTATTACAATATATACTAGCCTGTTGCATGGTACATATAGAAGACGGGGCCCAAATCTCTACCAGTGGATAACCAATGGTAAGATTCGAGGAGTATCCGCAAGCGCCACTGAGTGGACCATGCGGCCACGGTCGTTTTAATTGGAGGCTTTTAATGGAAAGCAGTTTTAACGGCCAGGTAGGGCTGTATGTTGTAGGGTTGGAGAGTCAGGTGAGACTGTGTGGCTTCAACTTGCTCCCCTAGGCTGCACATGCCAGATTGGCAGGGCTCCTGGTATCTGAGTCAAGTTTGGTAAAGCAGTTTTAACGGCCAGGTAGGGCTGTATGTTTTAGGGTTGGAGAGTCAGGTGAGACTAGGTGGCTTCAACTTGCTCCCCTAGGCTGCACATGCCAGATTGGCAGGGCTCCTGGTATCTGAGTCAAGTTTGGTAAAGCAGTTTTAACGGCCAGGTAGGGCTGTATGTTATAGGGTTGGAGAGTCAGGTGAGACTATGTGGCTTCAACTTGCTCCCCTAGGCTGCACATGCCAGATTGGCAGGGCTCCTGGTATCTGAGTCAAGTTTGGTAAAACAGTTTTAACGGCCAGGTAGGGCTGTATGTTATAGGGTTGGAGAGTCAGGTGAGACTTTGTGGCTTCAACTTGCTCCCCTAGGCTGCACTTGCCAGATTGGCAGGGCCCCTGGTATCTGAGTCAAGTATTTGTAAAGCAGTTTTAACGGCTAGGTAGGGCTGTATGTTGTGTTGTTTGAAAGGCTTATCTATGTGGTTATAAGGTAGGAGCTCGTTTGATACTAGTCAGTGCTTTTTTTTTTTTTTTTTTTTATTACAATATATACTAGCCTGTTGCATGACGGGGCCCAAATCTCTACCAGTGGATAACCAATGGTAAGATTCGAGGAGTATCCGCAAGCGCCACTGAGTGGACCATGCGGCCACGGTCGTTTTAATTGGAGGCTTTTAATGGAAAGCAGTTTTAACGGCCAGGTAGGGCTGTATGTTGTAGGGTTGGAGAGTCAGGTGAGACTGTGTGGCTTCAACTTGCTCCCCTAGGCTGCACTTGCCAGATTGGCAGGGCCCCTGGTATCTGAGTCAAGTATTTGTAAAGCAGTTTTAACGGCCAGGTAGGGCTGTATGTTATAGGGTTGGAGAGTCAGGTGAGACTGTGTGGCTTCAACTTGCTCCCCTAGGCTGCACATGCCAGATTGGCAGGGCTCCTGGTATCTGAGTCAAGTTTGGTAAAGCAGTTTTAACGGCCAGGTAGGGCTGTATGTTATAGGGTTGGAGAGTCAGGTGAGACTAGGTGGCTTCAACTTGCTCCCCTAGGCTGCACATGCCAGATTGGCAGGGCTCCTGGTATCTGAGTCAAGTTTGGTAATGCAGTTTTAACGGCCAGGTAGGGCTGTATGTTATAGGGTTGGAGAGTCAGGTGAGACTTTGTGGCTTCAACTTGCTCCCCTAGGCTGCACTTGCCAGATTGGCAGGGCCCCTGGTATCCGAGTCAAGTATTAGTAAAGCAGTTTTGACGGCCAGGTAGGGCTGTATGTTGTGTTGTTTGAAAGGTTTATCTATGTGGTTTTTTTTTTTTTTTTTTTTTTTTTTACAATGTATACTAGCCTGTTGCATGGTACATATAGAAGACGGGGCCCAAATCTCTACCAGTGGATAACCAATGGTAAGATTCGAGGAGTATCCGCAAGCGCCACTGAGTGGACCACGCGGCAACGGTCGTTTTAATTGGAGGCTTTTAATGGAAAGCAGTTTTAACGGCCAGGTAGGGCTGTATGTTGTAGGGTTGGAGAGTCAGGTGAGACTGTGTGGCTTCAACTTGCTCCCCTAGGCTGCACATGCCAGATTGGCAGGGCTCCTGGTATCTGAGTCAAGTTTGGTAAAGCAGTTTTAACGGCCAGGTAGGGCTGTATGTTATAGGGTTGGAGAGTCAGGTGAGACTAGGTGGCTTCAACTTGCTCCCCTAGGCTGCACATGCCAGATTGGCAGGGCTCCTGGTATCTGAGTCAAGTTTGGTAATGCAGTTTTAACGGCCAGGTAGGGCTGTATGTTATAGGGTTGGAGAGTCAGGTGAGACTATGTGGCTTCAACTTGCTCCCCTAGGCTGCACATGCCAGATTGGCAGGGCTCCTGGTATCTGAGTCAAGTTTGGTAAAACAGTTTTAACGGCCAGGTAGGGCTGTATGTTATAGGGTTGGAGAGTCAGGTGAGACTGTGTGGCTTCAACTTGCTCCCCTAGGCTGCACTTGCCAGATTGGCAGGGCCCCTGGTATCTGAGTCAAGTATTTGTAAAGCAGTTTTAACGGCTAGGTAGGGCTGTATGTTGTGTTGTTTGAAAGGCTTATCTATGTGGTTATAAGGTAGGAGCTCGTTTGATACTAGTCAGTGCTTTTTTTTTTTTTTTTTTTTTATTACAATATATACTAGCCTGTTGCATGGTACATATAGAAGACGGGGCCCAAATCTCTACCAGTGGATAACCAATGGTAAGATTCGAGGAGTATCCGCAAGCGCCACTGAGTGGACCATGCGGCCACGGTCGTTTTAATTGGAGGCTTTTAATGGAAAGCAGTTTTAACGGCCAGGTAGGGCTGTATGTTGTAGGGTTGGAGAGTCAGGTGAGACTGTGTGGCTTCAACTTGCTCCCCTAGGCTGCACATGCCAGATTGGCAGGGCTCCTGGTATCTGAGTCAAGTTTGGTAAAGCAGTTTTAACGGCCAGGTAGGGCTGTATGTTTTAGGGTTGGAGAGTCAGGTGAGACTAGGTGGCTTCAACTTGCTCCCCTAGGCTGCACATGCCAGATTGGCAGGGCTCCTGGTATCTGAGTCAAGTTTGGTAAAGCAGTTTTAACGGCCAGGTAGGGCTGTATGTTATAGGGTTGGAGAGTCAGGTGAGACTATGTGGCTTCAACTTGCTCCCCTAGGCTGCACATGCCAGATTGGCAGGGCTCCTGGTATCTGAGTCAAGTTTGATAAAACAGTTTTAACGGCCAGGTAGGGCTGTATGTTATAGGGTTGGAGAGTCAGGTGAGACTTTGTGGCTTCAACTTGCTCCCCTAGGCTGCACTTGCCAGATTGGCAGGGCCCCTGGTATCTGAGTCAAGTATTTGTAAAGCAGTTTTAACGGCTAGGTAGGGCTGTATGTTGTGTTGTTTGAAAGGCTTATCTATGTGGTTATAAGGTAGGAGCTCGTTTGATACTAGTCAGTGCTTTTTTTTTTTTTTTTTTTTTTTATTACAATATATACTAGCCTGTTGCATGACGGGGCCCAAATCTCTACCAGTGGATAACCAATGGTAAGATTCGAGGAGTATCCGCAAGCGCCACTGAGTGGACCATGCGGCCACGGTCGTTTTAATTGGAGGCTTTTAATGGAAAGCAGTTTTAACGGCCAGGTAGGGCTGTATGTTGTAGGGTTGGAGAGTCAGGTGAGACTGTGTGGCTTCAACTTGCTCCCCTAGGCTGCACTTGCCAGATTGGCAGGGCCCCTGGTATCTGAGTCAAGTATTTGTAAAGCAGTTTTAACGGCCAGGTAGGGCTGTATGTTATAGGGTTGGAGAGTCAGGTGAGACTGTGTGGCTTCAACTTGCTCCCCTAGGCTGCACATGCCAGATTGGCAGGGCTCCTGGTATCTGAGTAAAGTTTGGTAAAGCAGTTTTAACGGCCAGGTAGGGCTGTATGTTATAGGGTTGGAGAGTCAGGTGAGACTAGGTGGCTTCAACTTGCTCCCCTAGGCTGCACATGCCAGATTGGCAGGGCTCCTGGTATCTGAGTCAAGTTTGGTAATGCAGTTTTAACGGCCAGGTAGGGCTGTATGTTATAGGGTTGGAGAGTCAGGTGAGACTTTGTGGCTTCAACTTGCTCCCCTAGGCTGCACTTGCCAGATTGGCAGGGCCCCTGGTATCTGAGTCAAGTATTTGTAAAGCAGTTTTAACGGCTAGGTAGGGCTGTATGTTGTGTTGTTTGAAAGGTTTATCTATGTGGTTCTAAGGTAGGAGCTCGTTTTTTTTTTTTTTTTTTTTTTACAATATATACTAGCCTGTTGCATGGTACATATAGAAGACGGGGCCCAAATCTCTACCAGTGGATAACCAATGGTAAGATTCGAGGAGTATCCGCAAGCGCCACTGAGTGGACCACGCGGCAACGGTCGTTTTAATTGGAGGCTTTTAATGGAAAGCAGTTTTAACGGCCAGGTAGGGCTGTATGTTGTAGGGTTGGAGAGTCAGGTGAGACTGTGTGGCTTCAACTTGCTCCCCTAGGCTGCACATGCCAGATTGGCAGGGCTCCTGGTATCTGAGTCAAGTTTGGTAAAGCAGTTTTAACGGCCAGGTAGGGCTGTATGTTATAGGGTTGGAGAGTCAGGTGAGACTAGGTGGCTTCAACTTGCTCCCCTAGGCTGCACATGCCAGATTGGCAGGGCTCCTGGTATCTGAGTCAAGTTTGGTAATGCAGTTTTAACGGCCAGGTAGGGCTGTATGTTATAGGGTTGGAGAGTCAGGTGAGACTATGTGGCTTCAACTTGCTCCCCTAGGCTGCACATGCCAGATTGGCAGGGCTCCTGGTATCTGAGTCAAGTTTGGTAAAACAGTTTTAACGGCCAGGTAGGGCTGTATGTTATAGGGTTGGAGAGTCAGGTGAGACTGTGTGGCTTCAACTTGCTCCCCTAGGCTGCACTTGCCAGATTGGCAGGGCCCCTGGTATCTGAGTCAAGTATTTGTAAAGCAGTTTTAACGGCTAGGTAGGGCTGTATGTTGTGTTGTTTGAAAGGCTTATCTATGTGGTTATAAGGTAGGAGCTCGTTTGATACTAGTCAGTGCTTTTTTTTTTTTTTTTTTTTTTTTATTACAATATATACTAGCCTGTTGCATGGTACATATAGAAGACGGGGCCCAAATCTCTACCAGTGGATAACCAATGGTAAGATTCGAGGAGTATCCGCAAGCGCCACTGAGTGGACCATGCGGCCACGGTCGTTTTAATTGGAGGCTTTTAATGGAAAGCAGTTTTAACGGCCAGGTAGGGCTGTATGTTGTAGGGTTGGAGAGTCAGGTGAGACTGTGTGGCTTCAACTTGCTCCCCTAGGCTGCACATGCCAGATTGGCAGGGCTCCTGGTATCTGAGTCAAGTTTGGTAAAGCAGTTTTAACGGCCAGGTAGGGCTGTATGTTTTAGGGTTGGAGAGTCAGGTGAGACTAGGTGGCTTCAACTTGCTCCCCTAGGCTGCACATGCCAGATTGGCAGGGCTCCTGGTATCTGAGTCAAGTTTGGTAAAGCAGTTTTAACGGCCAGGTAGGGCTGTATGTTATAGGGTTGGAGAGTCAGGTGAGACTATGTGGCTTCAACTTGCTCCCCTAGGCTGCACATGCCAGATTGGCAGGGCTCCTGGTATCTGAGTCAAGTTTGGTAAAACAGTTTTAACGGCCAGGTAGGGCTGTATGTTATAGGGTTGGAGAGTCAGGTGAGACTTTGTGGCTTCAACTTGCTCCCCTAGGCTGCACTTGCCAGATTGGCAGGGCCCCTGGTATCTGAGTCAAGTATTTGTAAAGCAGTTTTAACGGCTAGGTAGGGCTGTATGTTGTGTTGTTTGAAAGGCTTATCTATGTGGTTATAAGGTAGGAGCTCGTTTGATACTAGTCAGTGCTTTTTTTTTTTTTTTTTTTTTTATTACAATATATACTAGCCTGTTGCATGACGGGGCCCAAATCTCTACCAGTGGATAACCAATGGTAAGATTCGAGGAGTATCCGCAAGCGCCACTGAGTGGACCATGCGGCCACGGTCGTTTTAATTGGAGGCTTTAAATGGAAAGCAGTTTTAACGGCCAGGTAGGGCTGTATGTTGTAGGGTTGGAGAGTCAGGTGAGACTGTGTGGCTTCAACTTGCTCCCCTAGGCTGCACTTGCCAGATTGGCAGGGCCCCTGGTATCTGAGTCAAGTATTTGTAAAGCAGTTTTAACGGCCAGGTAGGGCTGTATGTTATAGGGTTGGAGAGTCAGGTGAGACTGTGTGGCTTCAACTTGCTCCCCTAGGCTGCACATGCCAGATTGGCAGGGCTCCTGGTATCTGAGTAAAGTTTGGTAAAGCAGTTTTAACGGCCAGGTAGGGCTGTATGTTATAGGGTTGGAGAGTCAGGTGAGACTAGGTGGCTTCAACTTGCTCCCCTAGGCTGCACATGCCAGATTGGCAGGGCTCCTGGTATCTGAGTCAAGTTTGGTAATGCAGTTTTAACGGCCAGGTAGGGCTGTATGTTATAGGGTTGGAGAGTCAGGTGAGACTGTGTGGCTTCAACTTGCTCCCCTAGGCTGCACATGCCAGATTGGCAGGGCTCCTGGTATCTGAGTAAAGTTTGGTAAAGCAGTTTTAACGGCCAGGTAGGGCTGTATGTTATAGGGTTGGAGAGTCAGGTGAGACTAGGTGGCTTCAACTTGCTCCCCTAGGCTGCACATGCCAGATTGGCAGGGCTCCTGGTATCTGAGTCAAGTTTGGTAATGCAGTTTTAACGGCCAGGTAGGGGTTGGAGAGTCAGGTGAGACTTTGTGGCTTCAACTTGCTCCCCTAGGCAGCACATGCCAGATTGGCAGGGCCCCTGGTATCTGAGTCAAGTATGGTAAAGCAGTTTTGACGGCCAGGTAGGGCTGTATGTTATAGAGTTGGAGGGTCAGGTGAGACTTTGTGGCTTCAACTTGCTCCCCTAGGCTGCACATGCCAGATTGGCAGGGCTCCTGGTACCTGAGTCAAGTTTGGTAAAGCAGTTTTAACGGCTAGTTTTTTTTTTTTTTTTTTTTACAATATATACTAGCCTGTTGCATGGTACATATAGAAGACGGGGCCCAAATCTCTACCAGTGGATAACCAATGGTAAGATTCGAGGCGTATTCGCAAGCGCCACTGAGTGGACCACGCGGCAACGGTCGTTTTCATTGGAGGCTTTTAATGGAAAGCAGTTTTAACGGCCAGGTAGGGCTGTATGTTGTAGGGTTGGAGAGTCAGGTGAGACTGTGTGGCTTCAACTTGCTCCCCTAGGCTGCACATGCCAGATTGGCAGGGCTCCTTTTTTTTTTTTTTTTTTTACATGGTACATATAGAAGACGGGGCCCAAATCTCTACCAGTGGATAACCAATGGTAAGATTCGAGGAGTATCCGCAAGCGCCACTAAGTGGACCACGCGGCAACGGTCGTTTTAATTGGAGGCTTTTAATGGAAAGCAGTTTTAACGGCCAGGTAGGGCTGTATGTTGTAGGGTTGGAGAGTCAGGTGAGACTGTGTGGCTTCAACTTGCTCCCCTAGGCTGCACATGCCAGATTGGCAGGGCTCCTGGTATCTGAGTCAAGTTTGGTAAAGCAGTTTTAACGGCCAGGTAGGGCTGTATGTTATAGGGTTGGAGAGTCAGGTGAGACTAGGTGGCTTCAACTTGCTTCCCTAGGCTGCACATGCCAGATTGGCAGGGCCCCTGGTATCTGAGTCAAGTTTAGTAAAGCAGTTTTGACGGCCAGGTAGGGCTGTATGTTATAGGGTTGGAGGGTCAGGTGAGACTTTGTGGCTTCAACTTGCTCCCCTAGGCTGCACATGCCAGATTGGCAGGGCTCCTGGTACCTGAGTCAAGTTTGGTAAAGCAGTTTTAACGGCTAGGTGGGGCTGTATGTTATAGGGTTGGAGAGTCAGGTGAGACTTTGTGGCTTCAACTTGCTCCCCTAGGCTGCACATGCCAGATTGGCAGGGCCCCTGGTATCTGAGTCAAGTTTAGTAAAGCAGTTTTGACGGCCAGGTAGGGCTGTATGTTATAGGGTTGGAGAGTCAGGTGAGACTATGTGGCTTCAACTTGCTCCCCTAGGCTGCACATGCCAGATTGGCAGGGCTCCTGGTATCTGAGTCAAGTTTGGTAAAACAGTTTTAACGGCCAGGTAGGGCTGTATGTTATAGGGTTGGAGAGTCAGGTGAGACTTTGTGGCTTCAACTTGCTCCCCTAGGCTGCACTTGCCAGATTGGCAGGGCCCCTGGTATCTGAGTCAAGTATTTGTAAAGCAGTTTTAACGGCTAGGTAGGGCTGTATGTTGTGTTGTTTGAAAGGCTTATCTATGTGGTTATAAGGTAGGAGCTCGTTTGATACTAGTCAGTGCTTTTTTTTTTTTTTTTTTTTTTTTATTACAATATATACTAGCCTGTTGCATACATAAGAGACGGGGCCCAAATCTCTACCAGTGGATAACCAATGGTAAGATTCGAGGAGTATCCGCAAGCGCCACTGAGTGGACCATGCGGCCACGGTCGTTTTAATTGGAGGCTTTTAATGGAAAGCAGTTTTAACGGCCAGGTAGGGCTGTATGTTGTAGGGTTGGAGAGTCAGGTGAGACTGTGTGGCTTCAACTTGCTCCCCTAGGCTGCACTTGCCAGATTGGCAGGGCCCCTGGTATCTGAGTCAAGTATTTGTAAAGCAGTTTTAACGGCCAGGTAGGGCTGTATGTTATAGGGTTGGAGAGTCAGGTGAGACTGTGTGGCTTCAACTTGCTCCCCTAGGCTGCACATGCCAGATTGGCAGGGCTCCTGGTATCTGAGTCAAGTTTGGTAAAGCAGTTTTAACGGCCAGGTAGGGCTGTATGTTATAGGGTTGGAGAGTCAGGTGAGACTAGGTGGCTTCAACTTGCTCCCCTAGGCTGCACATGCCAGATTGGCAGGGCCCCTGGTATCTGAGTCAAGTTTGGTAATGCAGTTTTAACGGCCAGGTAGGGCTGTATGTTATAGGGTTGGAGAGTCAGGTGAGACTTTGTGGCTTCAACTTGCTCCCCTAGGCTGTACATGCCAGATTGGCAGGGCCCCTGGTATCTCAGTCAAGTTTGGTAAAGCAGTTTTGACGGCCAGGTAGGGCTGTATGTTATAGGGTTGGAGAGTCAGGTGAGACTTTGTGGCTTCAACTTGCTCCCCTAGGCAGCACATGCCAGATTGGCAGGGCCCCTGGTATCTGAGTCAAGTATGGTAAAGCAGTTTTGACGGCCAGGTAGGGCTGTATGTTATAGGGTTGGAGGGTCAGGTGAGACTTTGTGGCTTCAACTTGCTCCCCTAGGCTGCACATGCCAGATTGGCAGGGCTCCTGGTACCTGAGTCAAGTTTGGTAAAGCAGTTTTAACGGCTTTTTTTTTTTTTTTTTTTTACAATATATACTAGCCTGTTGCATGGTACATATAGAAGACAGGGGCCCAAATCTCTACCAGTGGATAACCAATGGTAAGATTCGAGGCGTATTCACAACCCCTGAGTGGACCACGCGGCAACGGTCGTTTTCATTGGAGGCCTTTTAATGGAAAGCAGTTTTGACGGCCAGGTAGGGCTGTATGTTGTAGGGTTGGAGAGTCAGGTGAGACTGTGTGGCTTCAACTTGCTCCCCTAGGCTGCACTTGCCAGATTGGCAGGGCCCCTGGTATCTGAGTCAAGTATTTGTAAAGCAGTTTTAACGGCCAGGTAGGGCTGTATGTTATAGGGTTGGAGAGTCAGGTGAGACTGTGTGGCTTCAACTTGCTCCCCTAGGCTGCACATGCCAGATTGGCAGGGCTCCTGGTATCTGAGTCAAGTTTGGTAAAGCAGTTTTAACGGCCAGGTAGGGCTGTATGTTATAGGGTTGGAGAGTCAGGTGAGACTAGGTGGCTTCAACTTGCTCCCCTAGGCTGCACATGCCAGATTGGCAGGGCTCCTGGTATCTGAGTCAAGTTTGGTAATGCAGTTTTAACGGCCAGGTAGGGCTGTATGTTATAGGGTTGGAGAGTCAGGTGAGACTTTGTGGCTTCAACTTGCTCCCCTAGGCTGTACATGCCAGATTGGCAGGGCCCCTGGTATCTCAGTCAAGTTTGGTAAAGCAGTTTTGACGGCCAGGTAGGGCTGTATGTTATAGGGTTGGAGAGTCAGGTGAGACTTTGTGGCTTCAACTTGCTCCCCTAGGCAGCACATGCCAGATTGGCAGGGCCCCTGGTATCTGAGTCAAGTATGGTAAAGCAGTTTTGACGGCCAGGTAGGGCTGTATGTTATAGAGTTGGAGGGTCAGGTGAGACTTTGTGGCTTCAACTTGCTCCCCTAGGCTGCACATGCCAGATTGGCAGGGCTCCTGGTACCTGAGTCAAGTTTGGTAAAGCAGTTTTAACGGCTAGGTTTTTTTTTTTTTTTTTTTTACAATATATACTAGCCTGTTGCATGGTACATATAGAAGACGGGGCCCAAATCTCTACCAGTGGATAACCAATGGTAAGATTCGAGGCGTATTCGCAAGCGCCACTGAGTGGACCACGCGGCAACGGTCGTTTTCATTGGAGGCTTTTAATGGAAAGCAGTTTTGACGGCCAGGTAGGGCTGTATGTTGTAGGGTTGGAGAGTCAGGTGAGACTGTGTGGCTTCAACTTGCTCCCCTAGGCTGCACATGCCAGATTGGCAGGGCTCCTTTTTTTTTTTTTTTTTTTTGTACATGGTACATATAGAAGACGGGGCCCAAATCTCTACCAGTGGATAACCAATGGTAAGATTCGAGGAGTATCCGCAAGCGCCACTAAGTGGACCACGCGGCAACGGTCGTTTTAATTGGAGGCTTTTAATGGAAAGCAGTTTTAACGGCCAGGTAGGGCTGTATGTTGTAGGGTTGGAGAGTCAGGTGAGACTGTGTGGCTTCAACTTGCTCCCCTAGGCTGCACATGCCAGATTGGCAGGGCTCCTGGTATCTGAGTCAAGTTTGGTAAAGCAGTTTTAACGGCCAGGTAGGGCTGTATGTTATAGGGTTGGAGAGTCAGGTGAGACTAGGTGGCTTCAACTTGCTTCCCTAGGCTGCACATGCCAGATTGGCAGGGCCCCTGGTATCTGAGTCAAGTTTAGTAAAGCAGTTTTGACGGCCAGGTAGGGCTGTATGTTATAGGGTTGGAGGGTCAGGTGAGACTTTGTGGCTTCAACTTGCTCCCCTAGGCTGCACATGCCAGATTGGCAGGGCTCCTGGTACCTGAGTCAAGTTTGGTAAAGCAGTTTTAACGGCTAGGTGGGGCTGTATGTTATAGGGTTGGAGAGTCAGGTGAGACTTTGTGGCTTCAACTTGCTCCCCTAGGCTGCACATGCCAGATTGGCAGGGCCCCTGGTATCTGAGTCAAGTTTAGTAAAGCAGTTTTGACGGCCAGGTAGGGCTGTATGTTATAGGGTTGGAGAGTCAGGTGAGACTATGTGGCTTCAACTTGCTCCCCTAGGCTGCACATGCCAGATTGGCAGGGCTCCTGGTATCTGAGTCAAGTTTGGTAAAACAGTTTTAACGGCCAGGTAGGGCTGTATGTTATAGGGTTGGAGAGTCAGGTGAGACTTTGTGGCTTCAACTTGCTCCCCTAGGCTGCACTTGCCAGATTGGCAGGGCCCCTGGTATCTGAGTCAAGTATTTGTAAAGCAGTTTTAACGGCTAGGTAGGGCTGTATGTTGTGTTGTTTGAAAGGCTTATCTATGTGGTTATAAGGTAGGAGCTCGTTTGATACTAGTCAGTGCTTTTTTTTTTTTTTTTTTTTTTATTACAATATATACTAGCCTGTTGCATGGTACATATAGAAGACGGGGCCCAAATCTCTACCAGTGGATAACCAATGGTAAGATTCGAGGCGTATCCGCAAGCGCCACTGAGTGGACCACGCGGCAACGGTCGTTTTCATTGGAGGCTTTTAATGGAAAGCAGTTTTAACGGCCAGGTAGGGCTGTATGTTGTAGGGTTGGAGAGTCAGGTGAGACTGTGTGGCTTCAACTTGCTCCCATAGGCTGCACATGCCAGATTGGCAGGGCTCCTGGTATCTGAGTCAAGTTTGGTAAAGCAGTTTTAACGGCCAGGTAGGGCTGTATGTTATAGGGTTGGAGAGTCAGGTGAGACTAGGTGGCTTCAACTTGCTCCCCTAGGCTGCACATGCCAGATTGGCAGGGCTCCTGGTATCTGAGTCAAGTTTGGTAATGCAGTTTTAACGGCCAGGTAGGGCTGTATGTTATAGGGTTGGAGAGTCAGGTGAGACTTTGTGGCTTCAACTTGCTCCCCTAGGCTGTACATGCCAGATTGGCAGGGCCCCTGGTATCTGAGTCAAGTTTGGTAAAGCAGTTTTGACGGCCAGGTAGGGCTGTATGTTATAGGGTTGGAGAGTCAGGTGAGACTTTGTGTCTTCAACTTGCTCCCCTAGGCAGCACATGCCAGATTGGCAGGGCCCCTGGTATCTGAGTCAAGTTTGGTAAAGCAGTTTTGACGGCCAGGTAGGGCTGTATGTTATAGGGTTGGAGGGTCAGGTGAGACTTTGTGGCTTCAACTTGCTCCCCTAGGCTGCACATGCCAGATTGGCAGGGCTCCTGGTACCTGAGTCAAGTTTGGTAAAGCAGTTTTAACGGCTAGGTGGGGCTGTATGTTATAGGGTTGGAGAGTCAGGTGAGACTTTGTGGCTTCAACTTGCTCCCCTAGGCTGCACATGCCAGATTGGCAGGGCCCCTGGTATCTGAGTCAAGTATTTGTAAAGCAGTTTTAACGGCCAGGTAGGGCTGTATGTTGTAGGGTTGGAGAGTCAGGTGAGACTGTGTGGCTTCAACTTGCTCCCCTAGGCTGCACATGCCAGATTGGCAGGGCTCCTGGTACCTGAGTCAAGTTTAGTAAAGCAGTTTTGACGGCCAGGTAGGGCTGTATGTTATAGGGTTGGAGAGTCAGGTGAGACTATGTGGCTTCAACTTGCTCCCCTAGGCTGCACATGCCAGATTGGCAGGGCTCCTGGTATCTGAGTCAAGTTTGGTAAAACAGTTTTAACGGCCAGGTAGGGCTGTATGTTATATGGTTGGAGAGTCAGGTGAGACTTTGTGGCTTCAACTTGCTCCCCTAGGCTGCACTTGCCAGATTGGCAGGGCCCCTGGTATCTGAGTCAAGTATTTGTAAAGCAGTTTTAACGGCCAGGTAGGGCTGTATGTTGTAGGGTTGGAGAGTCAGGTGAGACTGTGTGGCTTCAACTTGCTCCCCTAGGCTGCACATGCCAGATTGGCAGGGCCCCTGGTATCTGAGTCAAGTTTAGTAAAGCAGTTTTGACGGCCAGGTAGGGCTGTATGTTATAGGGTTGGAGAGTCAGGTGAGACTATGTGGCTTCAACTTGCTCCCCTAGGCTGCACATGCCAGATTGGCAGGGCTCCTGGTATCTGAGTCAAGTTTGGTAAAACAGTTTTAACGGCCAGGTAGGGCTGTATGTTATAGGGTTGGAGAGTCAGGTGAGACTTTGTGGCTTCAACTTGCTCCCCTAGGCTGCACTTGCCAGATTGGCAGGGCCCCTGGTATCTGAGTCAAGTATTTGTAAAGCAGTTTTAACGGCTAGGTAGGGCTGTATGTTGTGTTGTTTGAAAGGCTTATCTATGTGGTTATAAGGTAGGAGCTCGTTTGATACTAGTCAGTGCTTTTTTTTTTTTTTTTTTTTTTTTTTTATTACAATATATACTAGCCTGTTGCATGGTACATATAGAAGACGGGGCCCAAATCTCTACCAGTGGATAACCAATGGTAAGATTCGAGGCGTATCCGCAAGCGCCACTGAGTGGACCACGCGGCAACGGTCGTTTTCATTGGAGGCTTTTAATGGAAAGCAGTTTTAACGGCCAGGTAGGGCTGTATGTTGTAGGGTTGGAGAGTCAGGTGAGACTGTGTGGCTTCAACTTGCTCCCATAGGCTGCACATGCCAGATTGGCAGGGCTCCTGGTATCTGAGTCAAGTTTGGTAAAGCAGTTTTAACGGCCAGGTAGGGCTGTATGTTATAGGGTTGGAGAGTCAGGTGAGACTAGGTGGCTTCAACTTGCTCCCCTAGGCTGCACATGCCAGATTGGCAGGGCTCCTGGTATCTGAGTCAAGTTTGGTAATGCAGTTTTAACGGCCAGGTAGGGCTGTATGTTATAGGGTTGGAGAGTCAGGTGAGACTTTGTGGCTTCAACTTGCTCCCCTAGGCTGTACATGCCAGATTGGCAGGGCCCCTGGTATCTGAGTCAAGTTTGGTAAAGCAGTTTTGACGGCCAGGTAGGGCTGTATGTTATAGGGTTGGAGAGTCAGGTGAGACTTTGTGTCTTCAACTTGCTCCCCCTAGGCAGCACATGCCAGATTGGCAGGGCCCCTGGTATCTGAGTCAAGTTTGGTAAAGCAGTTTTGACGGCCAGGTAGGGCTGTATGTTATAGGGTTGGAGGCTCAGGTGAGACTTTGTGGCTTCAACTTGCTCCCCTAGGCTGCACATGCCAGATTGGCAGGGCTCCTGGTACCTGAGTCAAGTTTGGTAAAGCAGTTTTAACGGCTAGGTGGGGCTGTATGTTATAGGGTTGGAGAGTCAGGTGAGACTTTGTGGCTTCAACTTGCTCCCCTAGGCTGCACATGCCAGATTGGCAGGGCCCCTGGTATCTGAGTCAAGTTTAGTAAAGCAGTTTTGACGGCCAGGTAGGGCTGTATGTTATAGGGTTGGAGAGTCAGGTGAGACTATGTGGCTTCAACTTGCTCCCCTAGGCTGCACATGCCAGATTGGCAGGGCTCCTGGTATCTGAGTCAAGTTTGGTAAAACAGTTTTAACGGCCAGGTAGGGCTGTATGTTATATGGTTGGAGAGTCAGGTGAGACTTTGTGGCTTCAACTTGCTCCCCTAGGCTGCACTTGCCAGATTGGCAGGGCCCCTGGTATCTGAGTCAAGTATTTGTAAAGCAGTTTTAACGGCCAGGTAGGGCTGTATGTTGTAGGGTTGGAGAGTCAGGTGAGACTGTGTGGCTTCAACTTGCTCCCCTAGGCTGCACTTGCCAGATTGGCAGGGCCCCTGGTATCTGAGTCAAGTATTTGTAAAGCAGTTTTAACGGCCAGGTAGGGCTGTATGTTATAGGGTTGGAGAGTCAGGTGAGACTGTGTGGCTTCAACTTGCTCCCCTAGGCTGCACATGCCAGATTGGCAGGGCTCCTGGTATCTGAGTCAAGTTTGGTAAAGCAGTTTTAACGGCCAGGTAGGGCTGTATGTTATAGGGTTGGAGAGTCAGGTGAGACTAGGTGGCTTCAACTTGCTCCCCTAGGCTGCACATGCCAGATTGGCAGGGCTCCTGGTATCTGAGTCAAGTTTGGTAATGCAGTTTTAACGGCCAGGTAGGGCTGTATGTTATAGGGTTGGAGAGTCAGGTGAGACTTTGTGGCTTCAACTTGCTCCCCTAGGCTGTACATGCCAGATTGGCAGGGCCCCTGGTATCTCAGTCAAGTTTGGTAAAGCAGTTTTGACGGCCAGGTAGGGCTGTATGTTATAGGGTTGGAGAGTCAGGTGAGACTTTGTGGCTTCAACTTGCTCCCCTAGGCAGCACATGCCAGATTGGCAGGGCCCCTGGTATCTGAGTCAAGTATGGTAAAGCAGTTTTGACGGCCAGGTAGGGCTGTATGTTATAGAGTTGGAGGGTCAGGTGAGACTTTGTGGCTTCAACTTGCTCCCCTAGGCTGCACATGCCAGATTGGCAGGGCTCCTGGTACCTGAGTCAAGTTTGGTAAAGCAGTTTTAACGGCTAGGTGGGGCTGTATGTTATAGGGTTGGAGAGTCAGGTGAGACTTTGTGGCTTCAACTTGCTCCCCTAGGCTGTACATGCCAGATTGGCAGGGCCCCTGGTATCTGAGTCAAGTTTGGTAAAGCAGTTTTGACGGCCAGGTAGGGCTGTATGTTATAGGGTTGGAGAGTCAGGTGACACTTTGTGGCTTCAACTTGCTCCCCTAGGCTGTACATGCCAGATTGGCAGGGCCCCTGGTATCTGAGTCAAGTTTGGTAAAGCAGTTTTGACGGCCAGGTAGGGCTGTATGTTATAGGGTTGGAGAGTCTGGTGGGACTTTGTGGCTTCAACTTGCTCCCCTAGGCAGCACATGCCAGATTGGCAGGGCCCCTGGTATCTGAGTCAAGTTTGGTAAAGCAGTTTTGACGGCCAGGTAGGGCTGTATGTTATAGGGTTGGAGGGTCAGGTGAGACTTTGTGGCTTCAACTTGCTCCCCTAGGCTGCACATGCCAGATTGGCAGGGCTCCTGGTACCTGAGTCAAGTTTGGTAAAGCAGTTTTAACGGCTAGGTGGGGCTGTATGTTATAGGGTTGGAGAGTCAGGTGAGACTTTGTGGCTTCAACTTGCTCCCCTAGGCTGTACATGCCAGATTGGCAGGGCCCCTGGTATCTGAGTCAAGTTTGGTAAAGCAGTTTTGACGGCCAGGTAGGGCTGTATGTTATAGGGTTGGAGAGTCTGGTGGGACTTTGTGGCTTCAACTTGCTCCCCTAGGCAGCACATGCCAGATTGGCAGGGCCCCTGGTATCTGAGTCAAGTTTGGTAATGCAGTTTTAACGGCCAGGTAGGGCTGTATGTAATAGGGTTGGAGAGTCAGGTGAGACTTTGTGGCTTCAACTTGCTCCCCTAGGCTGTACATGCCAGATTGGCAGGGCCCCTGGTATCTGAGTCAAGTTTGGTAAAGCAGTTTTGACGGCCAGGTAGGGCTGTATGTTATAGGGTTGGAGAGTCTGGTGGGACTTTGTGGCTTCAACTTGCTCCCCTAGGCAGCACATGCCAGATTGGCAGGGCCCCTGGTATCTGAGTCAAGTTTGGTAAAGCAGTTTTGACGGCCAGGTAGGGCTGTATGTTATAGGGTTGGAGGGTCAGGTGAGACTTTGTGGCTTCAACTTGCTCCCCTAGGCTGCACATGCCAGATTGGCAGGGCCCCTGGTATCTGAGTCAAGTTTAGTAAAGCAGTTTTGACGGCCAGGTAGGGCTGTATGTTATAGGGTTGGAGAGTCAGGTGAGACTATGTGGCTTCAACTTGCTCCCCTAGGCTGCACATGCCAGATTGGCAGGGCTCCTGGTATCTGAGTCAAGTTTGGTAAAACAGTTTTAACGGCCAGGTAGGGCTGTATGTTATAGGGTTGGAGAGTCAGGTGAGACTTTGTGGCTTCAACTTGCTCCCCTAGGCTGCACTTGCCAGATTGGCAGGGCCCCTGGTATCTGAGTCAAGTATTTGTAAAGCAGTTTTAACGGCTAGGTAGGGCTGTATGTTGTGTTGTTTGAAAGGTTTATCTATGTGGTTCTAAGGTAGGAGCTCGTTTGATACTAGTCAGTGCTTTTTTTTTTTTTTTTTTTTTTTTACAATGTATACTAGCCTGTTGCATGGTACATATAGAAGACGGGGCCCAAATCTCTACCAGTGGATAACCAATGGTAAGATTCGAGGAGTATCCGCAAGCGCCACTGAGTGGACCACGCGGCAACGGTCGTTTTCATTGGAGGCTTTTAATGGAAAGCAGTTTTAACGGCCAGGTAGGGCTGTATGTTGTAGGGTTGGAGAGTCAGGTGAGACTGTGTGGCTTCAACTTGCTCCCCTAGGCTGCACATGCCAGATTGGCAGGGCTCCTGGTATCTGAGTCAAGTTTGGTAAAGCAGTTTTGACGGCCAGGTAGGGCTGTATGTTATAGGGTTGGAGAGTCAGGTGAGACTATGTGGCTTCAACTTGCTCCCCTAGGCTGCACATGCCAGATTGGCAGGGCTCCTGGTATCTGAGTCAAGTTTGGTAATGCAGTTTTAACGGCTAGGTGGGGCTGTATGTTATAGGGTTGGAGAGTCAGGTGAGACTAGGTGGCTTCAACTTGCTCCCCTAGGCTGCACATGCCAGATTGGCAGGGCTCCTGGTATCTGAGTCAAGTTTGGTAATGCAGTTTTAACGGCCAGGTAGGGCTGTATGTTATAGGGTTGGAGAGTCAGGTGAGACTTTGTGGCTTCAACTTGCTCCCCTAGGCTGTACATGCCAGATTGGCAGGGCCCCTGGTATCTGAGTCAAGTTTGGTAAAGCAGTTTTGACGGCCAGGTAGGGCTGTATGTTATAGGGTTGGAGAGTCATGTGAGACTATGTGGCTTCAACTTGCTCCCCTAGGCTGCACATGCCAGATTGGCAGGGCTCCTGGTGTCTGAGTCAAGTTTGGTAATGCAGTTTTAACGGCCAGGTAGGGCTGTATGTTATAGGGTTGGAGAGTCAGGTGAGACTTTGTGGCTTCAACTTGCTCCCCTAGGCTGTACATGCCAGATTGGCAGGGCCCCTGGTATCTGAGTCAAGTTTGGTAAAGCAGTTTTGACGGCCAGGTAGGGCTGTATGTTATAGGGTTGGAGAGTCTGGTGGGACTTTGTGGCTTCAACTTGCTCCCCTAGGCAGCACATGCCAGATTGGCAGGGCCCCTGGTATCTGAGTCAAGTTTGGTAATGCAGTTTTTACGGCCAGGTAGGGCTGTATGTTATAGGGTTGGAGAGTCAGGTGACACTTTGTGGCTTCAACTTGCTCCCCTAGGCTGTACATGCCAGATTGGCAGGGCCCCTGGTATCTGAGTCAAGTTTGGTAAAGCAGTTTTGACGGCCAGGTAGGGCTGTATGTTATAGGGTTGGAGAGTCTGGTGGGACTTTGTGGCTTCAACTTGCTCCCCTAGGCAGCACATGCCAGATTGGCAGGGCCCCTGGTATCTGAGTCAAGTTTGGTAAAGCAGTTTTGACGGCCAGGTAGGGCTGTATGTTATAGGGTTGGTGGGTCAGGTGAGACTTTGTGGCTTCAACTTGCTCCCCTAGGCTGCACATGCCAGATTGGCAGGGCTCCTGGTACCTGAGTCAAGTTTGGTAAAGCAGTTTTAACGGCTAGGTGGGGCTGTATGTTATAGGGTTGGAGAGTCAGGTGAGACTTTGTGGCTTCAACTTGCTCCCCTAGGCTGTACATGCCAGATTGGCAGGGCCCCTGGTATCTGAGTCAAGTTTGGTAAAGCAGTTTTGACGGCCAGGTAGGGCTGTATGTTATAGGGTTGGAGAGTCTGGTGGGACTTTGTGGCTTCAACTTGCTCCCCTAGGCAGCACATGCCAGATTGGCAGGGCCCCTGGTATCTGAGTCAAGTTTGGTAATGCAGTTTTAACGGCCAGGTAGGGCTGTATGTTATAGGGTTGAAGAGTCTGGTGGGACTTTGTGGCTTCAACTTGCTCCCCTAGGCAGCACATGCCAGATTGGCAGGGCCCCTGGTATCTGAGTCAAGTTTGGTAAAGCAGTTTTGACGGCCAGGTAGGGCTGTATGTTATAGGGTTGGAGGGTCAGGTGAGACTTTGTGGCTTCAACTTGCTCCCCCTAGGCTGCACATGCCAGATTGGCAGGGCTCCTGGTACCTGAGTCAAGTTTGGTAAAAGCAGTTTTAACGGCTAGGTGGGGCTGTATGTTATAGGGTTGGAGAGTCAGGTGAGACTTTGTGGCTTCAACTTGCTCCCCTAGGCTGCACATGCCAGATTGGCAGGGCCCCTGGTATCTGAGTCAAGTTTAGTAAAGCAGTTTTAACGGCTAGGTGGGGCTGTATGTTATAGGGGTTGGAGAGTCAGGTGAGACTTTGTGGCTTCAACTTGCTCCCCTAGGCTGCACATGCCAGATTGGCAGGGCCCCTGGTATCTGAGTCAAGTTTAGTAAAGCAGTTTTGACGGCCAGGTAGGGCTGTATGTTATAGGGTTGGGAGTCAGGTGAGACTATGTGGCTTCAACTTGCTCCCCTAGGCTGCACATGCCAGATTGGCAGGGCTCCTGGTATCTGAGTCAAGTTTGGTAAAACAGTTTTAACGGCCAGGTAGGGCTGTATGTTATAGGGTTGGAGAGTCAGGTGAGACTTTGTGGCTTCAACTTGCTCCCTAGGCTGCACTTGCCAGATTGGCAGGGCCCTGGTATCTGAGTCAAGTATTTGTAAAGCAGTTTTAACGGCTAGGTAGGGCTGTATGTTGTGTTGTTTGAAAGGTTTATCTATGTGGTTCTAAGGTAGGAGCTCGTTTGATACTAGTCAGTGCTTTTTTTTTTTTTTTTTTTTTTTTTACAATGTATACTAGCCTGTTGCATGGTACATATAGAAGACGGGGCCCAAATCTCTACCAGTGGATAACCAATGGTAAGATTCGAGGAGTATCCGCAAGCGCCACTGAGTGGACCACGCGGCAACGGTCGTTTTCATTGGAGGCTTTTAATGGAAAGCAGTTTTAACGGCCAGGTAGGGCTGTATGTTGTAGGGTTGGAGAGTCAGGTGAGACTGTGTGGCTTCAACTTGCTCCCCTAGGCTGCACATGCCAGATTGGCAGGGCTCCTGGTATCTGAGTCAAGTTTGGTAAAGCAGTTTTGACGGCCAGGTAGGGCTGTATGTTATAGGGTTGGAGAGTCAGGTGAGACTATGTGGCTTCAACTTGCTCCCCTAGGCTGCACATGCCAGATTGGCAGGGCTCCTGGTATCTGAGTCAAGTTTGGTAATGCAGTTTTAACGGCTAGGTGGGGCTGTATGTTATAGGGTTGGAGAGTCAGGTGAGACTAGGTGGCTTCAACTTGCTCCCCTAGGCTGCACATGCCAGATTGGCAGGGCTCCTGGTATCTGAGTCAAGTTTGGTAATGCAGTTTTAACGGCCAGGTAGGGCTGTATGTTATAGGGTTGGAGAGTCAGGTGAGACTTTGTGGCTTCAACTTGCTCCCCTAGGCTGTACATGCCAGATTGGCAGGGCCCCTGGTATCTGAGTCAAGTTTGGTAAAGCAGTTTTGACGGCCAGGTAGGGCTGTATGTTATAGGGTTGGAGAGTCATGTGAGACTATGTGGCTTCAACTTGCTCTCCACGCATGCCAGATTGGCAGGGCTCCTGGTGTCTGAGTCAAGTTTGGTAATGCAGTTTTAACGGCCAGGTAGGGCTGTATGTTATAGGGTTGGAGAGTCAGGTGAGACTTTGTGGCTTCAACTTGCTCCCCTAGGCTGTACATGCCAGATTGGCAGGGCCCTGGTATCTGAGTCAAGTTTGGTAAAGCAGTTTTGACGGCCAGGTAGGGCTGTATGTTATAGGGTTGGAGAGTCTGGTGGGACTTTGTGGCTTCAACTTGCTCCCCCTAGGCAGCACATGCCAGATTGGCAGGGGCCCTGGTATCTGAGTCAAGTTTGGTAATGCAGTTTTTACGGCCAGGTAGGGCTGTATGTTATAGGGTTGGAGAGTCAGGTGACACTTTGTGGCTTCAACTTGCTCCCCTAGGCTGTACATGCCAGATTGGCAGGGCCCCTGGTATCTGAGTCAAGTTTGGTAAAGCAGTTTTGACGGCCAGGTAGGGCTGTATGTTATAGGGTTGGAGAGTCTGGTGGGACTTTGTGGCTTCAACTTGCTCCCCTAGGCAGCACATGCCAGATTGGCAGGGCCCCTGGTATCTGAGTCAAGTTTGGTAAAGCAGTTTTGACGGCCAGGTAGGGCTGTATGTTATAGGGTTGGTGGGTCAGGTGGACTTTGTGGCTTCAACTTGCTCCCCTAGGCTGCACATGCCAGATTGGTCAGGGCTCCTGGTACCTGAGTCAAGTTTGGTAAAGCAGTTTTAACGGCTAGGTGGGGCTGTATGTTATAGGGTTGGAGAGTCAGGTGAGACTTTTGTGGCTTCAACTTTGTGCACATGCCAGATTGGCAGGGCCCCTGGTATCTGAGTCAAGTTTGGTAAAGCAGTTTTGACGGCCAGGTAGGGCGATTAAGGGTGTGTGGGACTTTGTGGCTTCAACTTGCTCCCCTAGGCAGCACAGCAGGTGCTGGTGGGGCCGGGTACCTGAGTCGTTCAAGTTTGGTAATGCAGTTTTAACGGCCAGGTAGGGCTGTATGTTATAGG